>SJYT01015149.1:39871-112284 GCA_006410635.1 Cephalophus harveyi | reverse complement strand
TAGCATCATTCCTTCCAAAGAAATCCCAGGGCTGATCTCCTTCAGAATGGACTGGTTGGATCTCCTTGCAGTCCAAGGGACTCTCAAGAGTCTTCTCCAACACCACAGTTCAAAAGCATCAATTCTTCGGCACTCAGCCTTCTTCACAGTCCAACTCTCACATCCATACATGACCATAGCCTTGACTAGACGGACCTTAGTTGGCAAAGTAATGTCTCTGCTTTTGCATATGCTATCTAGGTTGGTCATAACTTTTCTTCCAAGGAGTAAGCGTCTTTTAATTTCATGGCTGCAATCACCATCTGCAGTGATTTGGGAGCCCCCAAAAATAAAGTCTGACACTTGTTTCCACTGTTTCCCCATCTATTTCCCATGAAGTGATGGGACCGGATGCCATGATCTTCGTTTTCTGAATGCTGAGCTTTAAGCCAACTTTTTCACTCTCCTCTTTCACTTTCATCAAGAGGCTTTTTAGTTCCTCTTCACTTTCTGCCATAAGGGTGGTGTCATCTACATAACTGAGGTTATTGATATTTTTCCCGGCAATCTTGATTCCAGCTTGTGGTTTGTATGTTTTTTTTTTAAACCTGTTCTATTTGTTTAGTCTTGTGATTGTGACTCTTAATAATTATTATTCACAATTACTTACAGTTTCTGGATTTGTCCAACCTAAAGTCTAGTAGTAGTATCAGTAAAGTCTAGGTTGGACAAATCCAGAAACTGTAAGTAATTGTGAATAATAATTATTAAGAGTCACAATCACAAGACTAAACAAATAGAACAGGTTTAAAAACAAAAAAACCACACCTGAAATCACTGGAACAGTGTTTTCAACGATTTTTTTTTTCTTCCCTTAATAATCCTTTCAAAGAATAAAGGGAAACTTGCTATTTTGAATCTAAGTGGTACAGCAGTTTCCAATAGGCACATATCAAACCAATTAAACAGAAGCCTCATATGCCCCACACAATTTCAGGAGCAGTCAAACTGTAGATCAGTGGCCTTATGTAAAGGCACAGTGACGTAAATTCCATCTCCCTTGACACAAGATAGGGGTTGGATTAAGAAGCCTGCAGGAATTTCATATCACATTTCCATTCTTCAGGACTCATTGATTTGTATTATTTTGCTGTGACCTTGCTCTCCAGAGACATACATTACCAGGACAAGACACATAATCTCTATTAACCTGAAACTACTCTACTAATAGGACTTTAGGCCTAGCAGAACCGAAGGCCGATATTGTTTCTTCTTTCCTTAATATGAAATAAAACTACTTTTTCCAGAAGGTACATGGATAGTACTGTTGATATTGAACATTATGTTCAATATTAGAAAAAGAAATCATTGTTAACTAACGGCAGGACTACAAAACAAGTGCCCCTGTATTTTCCTTAATAAAAGAGACTACAAAACAAGTGTTTACTGATACTACTGAACCATAAGGGGTGACACTACTTCTACTTGAAAGGGAAGGGAAATTCAAAGTGACACCTTCCCCCAAAGAAAAGCCTCATCTCAACCACATCAATTACTACAAGTCCTAAAACAAAAACAAATACACAAAAAAGAAAAACAACCTCCCAAACCAGAGGCCTGACTACATGAGCCAGATGAAACCATATATTCGTTTGTTCAGAAAAAGTAAGTCTAACAGCCAACTTGGCCAGTTCTCCCAAAGCACACACCCTTGAGAAGAGCCTGGGTCATTCCCGGTCATTTGGGCAGTTTCTCCACAAGAAGATCAAGCACACTGCGTGTATAGTGAACAATAAACATTAAACCTCCAGAACTATTTGCACAAAAGAAAAATGGGATCAATCCGGGTTGAGGAGGAGTGGTGCTTATCAAAGGTTAACCACGCGAAACGAGTCTGCTCAAGCTCCTTGGTAAAGAGCAAATAGACGGGACCCACTCCTTACCCAGAATTTTCCAAACATTAACCAATGCCCATAGCAGCCTAGTAAGGTAAATGAGGTTTTGCAAATAGGGAGATATGTTCTGAGGATACCAAAAAGAGAGGACCAGGCCCCTGGGCCAATGTCCTCTGTGCTTTTGACTTGGTATACAGATTACTTTTAAAAAAAAAAAAAAAAGACTGCCCGAGGCCTGTTTACCACTTCAGTATAGAAAGCGGCTCTCAGTTCTCAATTTCATATATAAGAGACTATGTTTTAAGATACAAAGTTTATATCAAAGGTGGCAGGGCTGCTTTGCTTATCACTTTGTCAATTATTCTCAAAAATTTCAGTGATTAGTTAAGGAAGATTTTCTGCCTACATATATATATATATATATATAGTGACTATAACATTTCTCAAATCTCACTCAATAGTATACTGAAGATCTGTGCATTCCCCAGTATGCAAATTTAACCTACAAAATAGGTTTTGTAGGTTAAAGCATCAAAGATCATTATTTAATAACCCAACAAGGAAGCACCAAGGGGAAGCCCCGTATCATACCACAAAAAGGCAAAAATCCCAGTTGATAAGCTCACTCTTTTTTTTTTCCTTCAGCCCATATCTCCAACTTCTGGGCATTAATTAATCCTTAGGAACCAAATGGCCACAGGACCTTCACAGCCTCCACTAAGCAGAGAGGAAAGGTTCTCAGTGCAGAGTGCAGACTTTCATCTGCCTGTGAGCATGTAAACCACACTCATCAACTAGAGTTGCCTCAGATACCAGGAAAAGTAACACACACCATCCCTGTGTCAAAGGCATCATGGAAAAAAGCAAGTATCTCCTCTGAGGCAGATTAAGAAGAAATGAATTGAAATTTCATTGATAATCACATGGCCCAAATTAGTCTCTCATCATTGTCAGTGAGATTCTTATCAGACTGTGCAGAGCAAGCTGAGGAATGTAAAATGGTACAAATGTAAATAAGTTCTATACAAATGGAAATTGCCACTTTCATGGGCAAGTAGCTAAAAGAATATTTCAGCTGAAAAGCCAAGTCTATTTTGTTCAGAAGTAAACACAGAAATGAAATACATAAGATGATCTGTTTGAAGGGTTAATAAAAGCACCTTTTACTATAAAATTTTGAAAGAGGGGGTGGAGTTCTTTTTTGACAGAAATGCCAGCTTTAACCATTGGCAGGCTGGAAAAAACACAAATGGCACCTAAGATAACTGGTATAAGCTAAAGTATATGTTTGTTTTTTAAAACAACTCTTTAAAAGAACTCCAGTGCAACTCCAAAGTCAGTCATTCTTACTACCAGTCTTAAAAAAAAAAAAAAAAAAAGCATTATCAACATTGGCTCTATAAACATTAAGTACCCATGCACATTTCTGACATGTGCCTCTCTCCCTTAAAGACTATTAAATACAGCCACTTCAGCATGTAAGGGGATTTCCCTTGTGGCTCAGCTGGTAAAGAATCTGCCTGCAATGTGGGAAACTTGGGTTCAATCCCTGGGTTGGGAAGATCCCTCGAGAAGGGAAAGGCTACCCACTCCAAATTCTGGCCTGGAGAATTCCATGGACTGTATAGTCCATGGGTTTGCAGAGTCAAACACGACTAAGCAACTTTCACTTTCACTCAGTGTGTAAGAATGAACTATCTTGGAAGACAAACAGGGCTTCTAAAACGCTTTATAACACTAAACTGATATAAGGCTGCAATGTCCCCATGGGCTCATCTGGTGACACTACCGAAGTCAAAGTTTCAATATTTTTCAGTCTCCTAGGCTGAAACATGGTCTTAGAAATCATCTAATACAGTTGTTTTCAAACTGTTTAAAAAAAAACTGTGGAATCCTTCCTCTTTTTAATAAAAAAACAAAAGTTCCCATCAGATGTCCTTCTACCTTCTTTTTGCCTCATCCTACTAAAAAGATACAAAATCATCCATCAATAATAACAGATACAGAAAAAGACTTGCAGGTCAGGTTACTGCACCCCACATGTCCACTCTGTGCCCAGTCGAAACAACTTTCCCCACGTTTCTATTCTTACTCACAAGCAAACCAGCAGGCTATTCTACAGAATCCTGGGACTCCAGGTAAATAGAGCTTGAAAAAAAAAAAAATCACTGATCTGGTTCAACCTTTCACTTTACAATTAAAAGCAAAATGAGAGGCAGTATGGGATAACTAACAAGGAGACCATGGAAGAAACGTCAGTTCTGTTCCAAGCCCTTGCCAGGTATGTGACCTTGAGCAAATCTCTTAGACTCTTTAAACTTCATTATAAAATGGGAGTAATCATATCTCTGCCCAGTATTTTTTGCAAAACCGTTATGTGAGCAGCAAAGCACTGCTCTGTGCACCATGATATATGGTAAATGCTCACTAACGCATGACTAAACAATGTTGACCATTCTGAGCTTGTGTGCTGTTGATGTGCTGGAGGCGAAAAAAAGCCCACAATAGGGCTGACTAATACTTGAGGGCATATACACTGCTCAGCACCCAACCATTAAATTTTACAGTTAAGAATGTCCCCAAGCAATCCATGGTTGAACTCCAGGTCAAATGTAAATACAACCCAAGGAAACAATCTAACCTACAAAGTGAAAGTGAAGTCGCTCAGTCGTGTCGGACTCTCTGCGACCGGTGGACTGTAGCCCACCACGCTCCTCCGTCCATGGGATTCTCCAGCCAAGAATACTGGAGTGGGTTGCCGTTTCCTTCTCCACTAACCTACAAACTGTACACTAATAAAACACAGTTTGGGCACATCTCTGCTATGAGCCTTATACTTGGGTGCTGGCCATTTAGTGCTTGGGCTTCTCTCTGGTCACTGAACGCCCCACTCGTAAGTTTAAAATGAGTCACTGCCATTTCCATGGCTTAAAGGGTAAGGAGGAAACAGTGAATTTAAGAAGCCAGATAAAAAGAAGGATGGAGAAAATAAAGCCAGAGATAGCATTACAATGGAGCATGAATGGGAAATGTGTGTGTGTGTGTGTATTATTCAAAGAATTTCTAAGAGCAATGGAAAGGTTCTTCTCACCAGAAAAGAAAAAAAAAAAAGTTGGAAAATACTACCAATGTAATTCTTTTTTCAGAACACAAAAATTACATTTTAAAAGTTGTGTTTATAAGCTCATGCATATTCATAAAATGATTCATTTGGTAGGAACATATAGTCATCCAGAGTGAAAAAGCTACAGTTTTAAATGTTCAATCTACTCATCTAGACTTAAAGGTTATAGTAGCATTTCTGGAAAACATATTACTCATCACTGCTCTAACTATATATACATCTCTGTATAGAAAACATGGAAAACAGGGTGGACTAGTAGTACACAAGTTTGTCACTGACAATAGTTTAAAAAGTCAAACCACATTACAAAATAGCATGGAACTCTGTTACCATCTGAATAGTTCATCATCCTGGAAATTTCACATCATAGACCGTAAGCACACGGACTACTTTCAGGGAAGGCTGTTTTCTGGCAGCCTGACTCACCCTATCCCATCTTCAGTGTCTAAACATGTGACGAGACAATGCAAAAATTAAGCAATAGGTCAATAATGCAACCAAATTAGAGCAAAGCAAGGTAAACTGATCCTGTAATTGATGGGTATGTCATTCCTAAGTTCTGAGTAATTCTCCTCTTATTTCAATGAAGATAGCACACTACACACATGCAACCTGAGTGTACAGGATGCTATTACCGGTAATAATATTAAATAAAATTTAGAGAACTTATTGTTTAGAAAGCACAAATATTAAAGAACTGAAACCCAAAGAAAGGAAATGACTTGCCTAAAATTATGAAGACACTAAGAAATAATGGTAGGACTCAAAGTCAAGGGCTATGACTCTAAATTCTGTAATTTTCCTTAAACTATTTTTCATTTATCAACATGAAATCTTTCATTCATGAAACCTTTCATTCACTCATTCATTCATTCCTTTATCTTGTGAAGAAATATTTATTCAACATCTGTATGTTGCACACTATTCTCTTTCTAAGGAAACAAAAAGTGTACGCCTGCTTTAGCCGGTAAGGAAGTGTATGTTGCAACCTAGCATAATGGTCCAGGAAAGATTAACCCGTTAAAAAAAGATGCCAGCGTAGGAAGTGGCAAACAGAAATGGATATGTGGCACAATGGGAACACAAATGAGGAAGCCCTTAACTCTTCCTATAGAGAGCAAGAAAGAGGCCCATAGGGAGTTCTAATGCTGCCTGAATCTTGGACCATGAAAGAAGTCTAGCCAGCAGATAGAGGAGACAGGGGACATGTCAGAAAATAAAAACACAATGGGCAAAGGCATAAAGGCCAGAAAATTCATACATAATATCGTGAGGGAATCAGCTCAGCACGGATGTGTCTGTGGGTCCTCAGTTGCATCCCATTCTTTGTGACCCCATGGACTGTAGCCCACCAGGCTCCTCTGTCCTTGGAAATTTTCAGGCAAGAGTACTGGAGTGGGATGCCATACTCAAGGGGATCTCCCCAACTCAGGGACAGAACTTGCCTCTCCTGCATCTCCTGCATGGGCAGGCAGATTCTTCACCTCTATACCATCAGCTCAGCATGACTGGGAGCCATATTAGGCACCACTAGCAAAGAAAATGGAAAATAGGGAAGGGCCATGGCAATCAAGACCAAGCTCACTGATGGAATGCTAAGGAAAATGGGCTTTGTTTTACTGGAAATAGAAGACAGTGAAGGTGAGTAACATGCTGAGACACAGGCTTTAAAAAGAACAAACTAGTTTTAGTGTAGCGGATGGAACTGAGGGATTAAGGCCAGAAACAAGCAAATCAGTTAAAACTCTACTGCAGTGGTACAAAAATTGAGTGCAAATATTAAGGCAGTAAGGAGAATGAAGAACAGGTAACAAATTAGAGATCTAATTTAGAAACAGAATCTTAAAATTTAGTGACTTGCAAGAAGTGGCCAGGCAAGGCTTCAGAAATAATCTAGGCTAACTCTCAGATTTCTGGCTTATACTTTTGATGAAGAAGTTGTCTTAGTTAGATAAATAATGAGTTCCACTTTAGATAATTGAATTAAGTCTGTGATATCTATGTAGCATAAGGTCAAGATGTCCAGGATACAGGTAGAAACTGGGCCCTAAAACTCAGAAGACATACAGGATTTAGCAGTCATTTGGGAGTAAGTTGCTCTTGAAGACATGGACCTATTGCCGGTTAGCCTGGAAAGAATATAGAGAGAGGAGACTAAGAGAACGTTAAGGAACTCTACGAAGAAGAACAGAATATGAGGGGACATACACTGAAACAATATTTCTGTAAAGTATTCTGCATTTGGTAATGTGTAATTTTCAAAGGCCTCTTAAGATGCACACACCCGATGACCCAGTAATTTCACATGAAAGAGTTTAAGGAAGGAATCAGAAATCCTGACAGTGGTTCAGGCAAAAAAAGTTCATCATAGGATTATTTATAATAGCAACAGAATGAAAATATTTGGGGGCTTCATAAAAAGATAGATTTAGTATCAAGCAAAACATGGATACAGAAAGGAAAAAGTAAAAGCTTGAAGAGCTAATAAGATGACCGTTCTTGTAACTGACACCTGGGTCAAGAATCAGAAGGCTGCCAGCCGGCCCAGGAGCTTCTCTTTGCGCGTCATCCCAATCATAACCCTTCTCTGTCCTCCAAAGTGCCCACTACTCTGACCACTACTCCGCTTCTCCTGATGTTCACCGTCACAGTAGTGGGTACTTTATATCCACTCCCTGTCTCCTAACAGTTTAATTACTCAAATGTGCATTTCTAGACAATATTGTTTAATTTGGCAAAATATTTTAAATATATAAGAGAGGAATGGTCAAGTACCTTGTAGTACATCCATATAATGAGTGTTAAAGCTATTTAAAATTATATTCATAGATAATTTTCAGTGATACAAAAAAAAAATTCACTTTGGTTGAAAAGAGCAGGACACAGCCCCTATATTCAGTTAACCATGTAAAATTAAAATGCACAGAATAAAAAAAGAAAAGGGTATAAAACACAACAAAATGTTAGGGGAAGTTATATACAGGGAGCAAGATCACTTGTGTTTTTTGCTTTCTTCTTTAGCCTTCCTTTTTGCATGTACCAAATTAAATAATGTTCATGGATTACTTTTTTCTTCTTTTTAAATGAACTCTTTTTTTAGCATATCTCACTGAGGCTCTACTTTGCAAATCCTGAATGACTAATAACGCTGAACATCTCTCCCAGTGCTTATGCGCCATCTGCATATCCTTGTCAGTCAAATGTCTCTTCATGTCTTTTGTCATTTACTAATTGGATTGCTTTTTACTACTGAGTTTTAGAGTTCTTTATATATTGTAGACACTAGTCTTTGTTGGATATGTGGTTCACAAACATTTTCTCCCAGTCTGTAGTTTATCTTTTCTTCCTTTTTTTTTTTTTTTTTTTGAGTCTTTAGCAGAGCAAAAGTTTTCTGGTTTTCATGAAATCCAATTTGTCAAATTTTCTTTTTATGAATTCTGCTTTTGATATCAAGTCTGAGAAGTCATTGCCTAGCTTTAGATTCCAAAGTTTTCTCCTGTTCTTTCCCTAAGTTTTTTAGTATTATGCTTGCATTTAAATCTATGGTCCATTTTGAGCTAATTTTTACATAATATATGAAGTTTAAGGCAAAGTTCGTTTTTTTGCTTATGATGTCCAATTGGTTCAGCATCATTACTGAAAATGCCTTCTTTCCTCTATTGAACTGCTTCTGTATATTTGTCAAAAATCAGTTGGGCAGTGGGTAAAAGGTACAGTGTTTCTTTCTTAGGTGATAAAAATGTTCTAGAATTAGACAGTTCTAGAATTAGAATTAGATAGGAGAAGGCAATGGCACCCCACTCCAGTACTCTTGCCTGGAAAATCCCATGGACGGAAAAGCCTGGTAGGCTGCAGTTCATGGGGTCACAAAGAGTCGGACACTTACTGAGCGACTTCACTTTCACTTTTCACTTTCATGCATTGGAGAAGGAAATGGCAGCCCACTCCAGTGTTGTTGCCTGGAGAATCCCAGCGATGGCGGAGCCTGGTGGGCTGCCATCTGTGGGGTCACACAGAGTCGGACAAGACTGAAGCGACTTAGCAGCAGCAGCAGAATTAGATAGTGGTGAATGTTGTATAGTTCAGTTCAGTTCAGTTCAGTCACTCAGTCGTGTCCGACTCTTTGCGACCCCATGAATCGCAGCACGTGGAAATACTAAAAATCACTGAACTGTACACTTTAAAAGGGAAGATTTTTCTGATTTGTGAGTTATACCTCAATTTTTAAAAAACCTCACTGAAGATAGAGGTATAGGTCCCTATTCTGTAACTCCTTGTTCTCTATTCTTTCCACTGATCTATGTCTGTCCCTCCTCCAATATCACACAAACTTAATTACTATGTAAGAAGTCCTGAAATCAGATATTGATTCTTCCTAGTTTTTCTTCATATTTAGCTAATCCAGTTCTTCTGACTTTCCACAGATATTTTATAATAATCTTGTCTATATCTACCAAAAAGAAAAATCTTGCCAAAGTTTTATCGGAATTGTAGTAAACTTGTATGTCAATTTGAGAAGAACTGACATCTTTATTGTGCTGAGCCTTCCAATCCATAAACACAGTATGTCTCTTCATTTATATAGAACTTTGATTTGTCTCATCAGATTTTATAGTTTTCAGCATAGAAGCTTTATTAGATATACAGTTAAGCATTATTTTTAATTTGAGAAACTATAAATTATATTGTATTTACTTAGTCTTTTAGTAAACTAAACACATTCTCTGTTAGTACAGAGAAGTGCAACTGATTTTTGTGTGTTTAACTTACATCCTGTGACCTTGCTAACACATACACATTATTTCTAGGAATTTATCAGTAGATTGTTTTCCACATAGCCAATCATGACATCGGTAGATACAAAGATTTTATTTCTTCCTTCCTGCCCAAGAAATGTTCTTTCTTTCTTTTTCTTGCCTTACTGCACTAGGTAGAACTTCCAGCAATATGGTGAATAAGAGTAATGAGAACAGACATCCTTGACTTACTCCCAATCTTAGGAGAAAAGCACTCCATTTTCACTGTTAAATACAATGGTAGATGTACAGTTTTTTGTAAAAGTTTTCTATCAAGTTGAGAAAGCTGTGCTCAAAATCCTTCTAAGATTATATATATATATAAAAGAGCCTGCAACTCATCAAGGGAAAGATAGCTACTTACTTCTCTCTCTCCCTCTCTTACGTGTATATAGACAAATAGCACCCTATTAACTTCACAAGGCAAACCATGTACTGTCTAAGCAATCCACTCTATGGTAAATTATCTACTCTTGACTCTTTACCAATGCTAATTAAATTCAACCATGCTGTTTCCTATCAGGCATTTCCTACCAGCATAGCCTTGTCATAAAGATAAAATAATAACTTTCTCTTTTAAACTGGTAACCTAGATAACTTGAAAAATTAGATTATTAAAGATAGTAATGGCAGAAACTGCCACGCACTGCTTATATTCCTACTGTGCCTTTGTTAGAGCTGCCAATAAATAAAGCTGTGGATTTAAGTCACTATTTTATGGCATCATTATATAGTTTTTGAAAAAGAAAAGGTCAAATGTTTCAACCTCTTCAGTATGAATTATCATACACTACATCACCATTTAAGTATGCTAGATATTTACAACCTATAGAGAAACAGAGTTTGTTTTCCACTTCTCAAATATCTCATCCAAATAGTAGAAATGGGTTTCTTTTTCACATTTGGTTAATAGGAGGCTAGGTGAAAAGGAGAAAAAGCCCCTTTCAAGCTATAACAACTAAAGTCTTAAGACAGAGCAAAAATAATAATAAAAATCACTTGTCTACTTTTTGTAGATTCCTTAGGAATCTTTCCATTGACTAATATTCTATTAATAGTCTGAAGCATTTAAAATATTCTCTCTCTCATGGCTATCATAAAGTGAGGTGGGGATGGCTCAAAATGAGCAGACTGGCCTCTACTTAGGGAGTATATATGTCTGTGTTTCCCTTATGCTTTGTACAGACAAGCTATAAAATAAAAAAATAAATGTACACAAAGTCAGGTCCATGTTACAAAACTTCTTACAGTCATTGTTTCCACACTTCTGGAAGTCAGGCTAAGCCACAAATTAAAGCATTTTTCAAAGACTGTATTTTCAACCCACTAACTTAGAAATGTTGCATTATATAAAAGTACTCACCCTGTATATGTCAATATAACTGAAAGCAATAAGTATCTATCATTTCAAGTAGGATAGAAGCTATAAATTCCCACCCCAGTGCCAATAACTGGTTAAGTGCTTACTCTTAGTTTGAGTTCTTCTAGGCCGAGAACCCCACTGACCCACACTAATACGCTAAATAAACAATGGGCCTAAAGCTTTACTAGTTCTTAGTCACCAAAAAGAAAAAGCTGTATCTACTCCCCAAGTTTCATTTTACTTCTAACTGGAACACAAACAAAAGCCAAAAGGTAAATTCAAAAAAGGGAAGGGAGCAGGGATGGCTTTGAGCAATCAAAAAAATCAGAAAGTTCACGTAACTAAACTCATGCATTATATTTTACATAAAAATTATTATTACATTTCATTTCCAACCCACAGCATATTAAAAGAGGAAAAGTAGAAAAGGGAACCAGGAGAGAAAAATATCTGTTAGAGTATCAGTGAGGAAAGAGACAGCAGAAGTATTACAAAACAGAATTCAATGAAACGTTTAGCTCATTCAATTCGTGGGAAAGAGCCCTATACACTTTAGCACAAAATATCATGTTCATAGTGATGAACCTACATTATCAGATAAACTTAAATTATACTCAGTATGTTCTGTTTTGTTTTTTAAAAAAGAAAATATAAAATATACGTATTAGGAAAGTGTCACTATTAAGCTCATGAGTTAAACAGATCTTTAGATTAAAGCATGTACTACTGGCTCTGTAACCTTAGACAAGTTACTTAAATTTGCTAAGACTCAGTTTCCTTATATGTAAAATGGAGCTAATAATACATACCTTACTGAGTTGTCTGGTACTAAGAGCAGGACAATTACTAGTCATTTCAGCTACTACTGCCGTCACTATCACTACCACTATTTTTCAAATTAGAAGCATTTCTGTTACAAAAATGGTTTTTATTGAGGTAGATATGCTCAGTCGTGTCTGACTCTCTGTGACCCCACAGACTGTAGTTCTCCAGGCTTCTCTGTTCATGGGATTTTCCTGGCACAAATACTGGTGTGGATTGCCATTTCCTCTTCCAGGGGACCTTTCTGGTCCAGGGATCGAAACCGTGTCTCCTGTGTCTCCTGCATCACAGGTGGATTCTATACCATTGAGCCACTGGGGATTGCAGGAGGGATAATTACACACAATAAAACACACATTATCAGTATACCTTTTGATGACTTTTGACAAATGTATGCACCCATGTAACCATCACTCCAATCAAGATCTAGGGTATTTCCTCCAGAAAGTTCTCTCCTACTCTTTTCTACTCAGTTCCATCCATCCACCCAGAGACAACCACTATTCTGATTTCTGTGACCATCACTTAGTTTTACCTGTTCTGTTATAGAGATAAATGGAATCATAGAGCATGCAGTTTTTTGTTGTGTCTGCATTCTTTTATTCAACATAAAGTTTTGAGATTCATTTCAAGTTTTCTTTTAATTTTCTTTACTAAAATCATTAAAAATCATTAATTTACTTTACTAAAATCATTTGGTATATTCGGTATGAATATACCAAAACTTATTTATCTGTTGGCTGTTTCAACTTTGGGGCTATGATCCACATTTTTTTAAAACCATCAGTTCAGTTCAGTTCAGTTGCTCAGTCACGTCTGACTCTTTGCGAGCCCATGGACACAGCACACAATCCCTGTCCTTCACCAACTCCCGGAGCTTGCTCAAACTCATGTCCATCCAGTTGGTGATGCCATCCAACCATCTCATCCTCTGTCATCCCCTTCTCCTCCTGCCTTCAATCTTTTCCAGCATCAGGGTCTTTTCCAATGAGTCAGTTCTTCACATCAGGTGGCCAAAGTATTGGAGTTTCAGCTTCAGCATCAGTCTTTCTAATGAATATTCAGGACTGATTTCCTTCAGGATTGACTGGTTTGATCTCCGAGCTGGCCAAGGGAGTCTCAAGAATCTTCTCCAACACCACAGTTCAAAATCATCAATTCTTCAACGCTCAGTTTTCTTTATGGTCCAACTTTCACATCCATACATGACCACTGGAAAAACCACAGCTTTGACTAGACGGATCCTCGTTGGCAAAGTAATGTCTCTGCTTTTTAACATGCTGTCTACGTTGGTCAGAGCTTTTTTACCAAGGAGTAAGTGTCTTTTAATTTCATGGCTGCAGTCAGCATCTGCAGTGATTTTGGAGCCCAAGAAAATAAAGTCTGTCACGGTTTCCATTATTTCCCCATCTATTTGTCATGAAGAGATGGGACCAGATGCCATGATCTCGTGTTTTTTCTGAATGTTGAGTTTGAAGCCAGTTTTTTCACTCTCCTCTTTCACTTTCATCAAGAGGCTCTTTAGTTCCTCTTTGCTTTCTGCCATGCAGGTGGTGTCATGTGCATATCTGAGGTTATTGATATTTCTCCTGGCAATCTTGATTCCAGCCTGTGCTTCATCGAGTCCAGCTTTCACAAGATAGGGTATATAAATAAGATTCATTTACCAGTAGTATTCACTATACAAAATATCTTACTGATAATATTAATAAGAGAAGCGTTAAAATATAAAATGCAGATATTTCAAGGTTTGTAGAGGGCTCTGTAATGCTTAAATCATATTTCTCAATAAATATATAATTGAGATTTCATTTACCCACACAGCAATCTTCCATCATATATGATGGATAATTTTTAATTCTGCATATGATAAAATCCTCAACACTACAAATAAATTAAAATCCTATACTAAACAGGAGGAACTTCCTGTTCCTGTCAATTCAGGTTGACCCATCTGATGGAGAACTTCAGCAAACAGTCTTATATGATATTCAAACTCCTGATACAGATCTAAATGATTTTCTACCCAAAAAAGGATGGTTCCCATCCATGCCTTGTACTGCTGACTGCAGCTATGTATTTTTGCCAGTGTCCTTTAATGCTGGTTTACAAGAATGAACCTTATTTCATGGGATGAGAGAGAAGCACATGTTTAAAGAATTCATCTCTTTAGTCATTCTTAAATAATTCACTTTACTCATTCTTAAATAATTTTTGTACAGTGAAAACCCATGTTCTGGCTGATAATAATAACGCAATTTCTCTCAACACAAATACATTCTAAGTCAACTCAGGGAAAGAATTCTGCCACTTTAGTGAAGACCCTATCCTCCCTGAATTTAGACAATGACTAAGGCTTCCCAGGTGGCTCAGTGGTAAAGAATCCACCTGCCAGTGCAGGAGATGAGGAGACAAGGATTTGATCCCTGGATTGGGAAGATCTCTAGGAGGAGGAAAAGGGAACCCACTCCAGTATTCTTGCCTGCAAAATTCCATGGACAAAGGAGCCTGGCAGGCTATATATAGTCCATGGGGTCGCAGAGTCAGACACAACTGAACACTCATGCACACAGGCTTGGAATTAGTTATCTAAAGAGAGTGGTTTTCAAAACATATCCACAAAAATCAGGGTTTAGCAAACATTTACATTACTTTCACTTATTAAATAAACTGTAACTATGGGCTTCCCTCGTAGCTCAGACGGTAAACAATCTGTCTGCAATGCGGGAGACCCATGTTCAATCCCTGAGTTAGGAAGAGCCCCTGGAGAAGGGCATGGCAATCTATTCCAGCATTCTTGCTTGGAGAATCCCAGGGACAGAAAAGTCTAGCAGGCTACAGTCCATGCGGTCACAGAGTCAAACACAACTGAAGTGACTCAGCACACATAGCACAACTATTTCCTCAATAACAAAGATGCACACAGATGTGTTATATGCCAACTGTAATAAAATGGAAAGAAGTTCCAGGCAATTTCACCTTCCAGGTTAACCTGCTTTTGTAAAGGACTCAAAATAAGGCTTCTCCAGCCATTTCTGTCCACTTACTGAATGTTCTTCTTCTTCTTACTCAGGACTGTACACACCCACTTACATAAAGTGATTCTAGCACACACAGAGGCTGCACTCCTAACTGTCAGGCAACCCTGCCTCAGCACAAGCTCTACGTGACGCAACAAGATTGTTACAAAATAAGTGAATCTATAACGTAAAGGTTTGGGTCCTTGTGTCCTACTTTTATATTTATGATAGCATTATCATAAGCTTTTGGGCTATCCCAGAGGCTCGGTGGTAAAGAATCTGCCTACAATGCAGGAGACTCATGTTCGATCCCTGGTTCAAGAAGATCCCCTGGAGAAGGAAATGGAAACCCACCCTAGTACTCTTTGCCTGGCAAATTCCACGGACAGAGGAGTCTGGAAGGCTACAGTCCATGGGGTTGCAAAAGAGGCAGACATGACTTAACAACTAAACAACATCATCATAAGCTCCTAATCCTTCTTCAATCACTTAATGTTTGTGGTAAGGTAAAATGATTAATCAACCATATCAATGAGCCATATCAAAATATATTTTAAATTCTGGGATTTAAGAAAAATAATAATGGATGTAACAAGACTGATCATATTCAAGGCAAGTTTGACAACTGGTATTAGAAACCAATGCCAACCAATACTTCAGTTCAGTTCAGTTCAGTTCAGTCACTCAGTCGTGTCCAACTCTTTGCGACCCCATGAATCGCAGCACGCCAGGCCTCCCTGTTCATCACCAACTCCTGGAGTTCACTCACACTCACGTCCATCGAGTCAGTGATGCCATCCAGCCATCTCATCCTCGGTCGTCCCCTTTTCCTCCTGCCCCCAGTCCCTCCCAGCATCAAAGTCTTTTCCAATCAGTCAATGCTTCGCATGAGGTGGCCAAAGTACTGCAGTTTCAGCTTTAGCATCATTCCTTCCAAAGAAATCCCAGGGTTGATCTCCTTCAGAATGGACTGGCTGGATCTCCTTGCAGTCCAAGGGACTCTCAGGAGTCTTCTCCAACACCACAGTTCAAAGGCATCAATTCTTTGGCACTCAGCCTTCTTCACAGTCCAACTCTTACATCCATACATGACCACAGGAAAAGCCATAGCCTTGACTAGACGTACCTTAGTCGGCAAAGTAATGTCTCTGCTTTCGAATATGCTATCTAGGTTGCTCATAACTTTTCTTCCAATTCTTCAACCACTATCAAATACATTGATAACATACTATATTAAGAAATGATAAAGTCTCATATCAATAAATAAGGTAATAGCAATTTGTCACTGAAAATCACCTTTTACAGCAAGAAAAAGTATATATCTCAGCTTCTTGATATATTTAATGAAATCAAATCTTATAAAATCAATTTGTGATCCCTGTTAAATTATGACATAGTTGGAGGGTGAGGAGCAGGGAAAAGTAAGCATAAAAAGAAAGCTTGATGTTACTGAGAGGCAGAGAAAGCATTCAAATAAAATTTAATTCTAACAATGAGATCATCACACCATTGTTCAAGATAAGTTTTTACAAAGAACAGGAATAACTAGCACACACTCTGAAGGAAAAGCTTATTAAATCCTAGGTGGTGCTAGCAGTAAAGAATCCGCCTGCCAATGCAGGAAACATTAAGAGACGCAGGCGGGACCCCTGGATCAGGAAGAGACCCTGGAGAAGGGCACGGCAACCCGCTCCAGTATTCTTGCCTGGAGAATCCCACGGACAGAGGAGCTGGGGTGCTACAGTCCATGGGGTCGCAAAGAGCTGGACATGACTGAAGCAACTTAGCATGCACACGTGCTACTAACACTGTAAAGAAGTTTATTTGATGGCTACAGTACTGTTTAAATATGATTATAACCATTATTAGAAAATAAGATATTAGAGGAAAACATCTACAATATCTGAACAACTGAATGGCTAAAATTATGTGAAATTTTTACACTTTGACTAAGCAAGGACATGGAAAATGTTGGAAATTTCAAATTTTTTAAATAATAGGTTCATGCAAGCAATGATGAAAAGGGCTTATCTGTAAAACATCATATACAATAGGAGGGAAAAAATTAAGCAGTAGTTAGATAACTTTTTACTATGCCCTCAAATAAGTTGGTTAAAACATAATGAGAATGTACTAGTGGTAATAAAATAACGACAGGAAAAACTGTTGTAGTGGCTCTTATAAAAAGCTATTACCTAAATATAGTTTAAGTAAGAACGGCATACTCCACAGACCAGCATGAGCTGTTAAGAAAATGCCAGTAAGATTCGAACTATTCATTTATTAAGGCATGGTCTTTACACTACAGACTTCACAGTTATTTGTAAGTATATAATGAGGTCAGGAAGCAACAGTTAGAACTGGACATGGAACAACAGACTAGCTCTAAATAGGAAAAGGAGTACGTCAAGGCTGTATACTGTCACCCTGCTTATTTAACTTATATGCAGAGTACATCATGAGAAACGCTGGACTGGAAGAAACACAAGCTGGAATCAAGATTGCCGGGAGAAATATCAATAACCTCAGATATGCACATGACACCACCCTTATGGCAGAAAGTGAAGAGGAACTAAAAAGCCTCTTGATGAAAGTGAAAGAGGAGAGCGAAAAAGTTGGCTTAAAACTCAACATTCAGAAAACGAAGATCATGGCATCTGGTCCCATCACTTCATGGGAAATAAATGGGGAAACAGTGGAAACAGTGGCAGACTTTATTTTGGGGGGCTTCAAAATCACTGCAGGTGTTGATTGCAGCCATGAAATTAAAAGACGCTTACTCCTTGGAAGAAAAGTTATAATCAATCTAGATAGCATATGCAAAAGCAGAGACATTACTTTGCCAACTAAGGTCCGTCTAGGCAAGGCTATGGTTTTTCCTGTGGTCATGTATGGATGTGAGAGTTGGACTGTGAAGAAGGCTGAGCGCCGAAGAATTGATGCTTTT
Organism: Cephalophus harveyi; assembly: GCA_006410635.1. NCBI lineage: Eukaryota > Metazoa > Chordata > Mammalia > Artiodactyla > Bovidae > Cephalophus > Cephalophus harveyi. The sequence continues at coordinate 94,338 of SJYT01015149.1, read as the reverse complement.
GAACCGTGGTGTTGGAGAAGACTCGAGAGTCCCTTGGACTGCAAGGAGATCCAACCAGTCCATTCTGAAGGAGATCAACCCTGGGATTTCTTTGGAAGAAATGATGCTAAAGCTGAAACTCCAGTACTTTGGCCACCTCATGCGAAGCGTTGACTCATTGGAAAAGACTTTGATGCTGGGAGGGACTGGGGGCAGGAGGAGAAGGGGACGACCGAGGATGAGATGGCTGGATGGCATCACTGACTCGATGGACGTGAGTGTGAGTGAACTCTGGGAGTTGGTGATGGACAGGGAGGCCTGGCGTGCTGCGATTCATGGGGTTGCAAAGAGTCGGACACGACTGAGCGACTGAACTGAACAAGTTCTAGAATCTCTTTTTTCATTCTGAAAATTGGTTAATTCTATTATAAATAGTTCAAATAAAGCCCCCTCCTCAAAACAAATTAAGGGTAGGAGGAGAAGGGGAGGACAGAGGATGAGATGGTTGGATGGCATCACCGACTTAATGGACATGAACTTGAGCAAACTTTGGGAGATAGTGAAGGACTGGGAAACCCAGCGTGTGGCAGTCTATGGGGTCGCAGAGTTGGACATGACTGAGCTACTGTAACAACAACAACAATTTCAGAGCAATACAAGCACAGTAATGGTTAAGGGCCTTAGAGTTGAGCCTATCTCTGTCACTTACTATCTGTAAACTCGGTATTGGATACTTTAACTCAGTGTCAGTTTTTTCATTTGTAAAGTAGAGATGAAATGTTTGCTGTGGATACCAATACATGCAAAGCTCCCACCAGGAGTCTAGGGCTTGGGTGCTCAAAAACGTTAGATGTTGCTGTTGCTGTTAGGCAAAGTGCTCTAAATGTTTTTTTTTTTTTTTTTTTGTCACCATCAGCAGTGATTTTGGAGCCCAGAAAAATCAAGTCTGACACTGTTTCCACTGTTTCCCCATCTATTTCCCATGAAGTGATGGGACCAGATGCCATGATCTTCGTTTTCTGAATGTTGAGCTTTAAGTCAACTTTTTCGCTCTCCTCTTTCACTTTCATCAAGAGGCTTTTGAGCTCCTCTTCACTTTCTGCCATAAGGGTGGTATCATGTGCATATCTGAGGTTATTGATATTTCTCCCGGCAATCTTGATTCCAGCTTGTGTTTCTTCCAGTCCAGCATTTTTCATGATGTACTCTGCAATTAAGTTAAATAAGCAGGGTGACAATTTACACTCAGCTTTTTAAATATCTGATATGGATAACAGTGTTAATTCATCCAAACTTAAAATTGCATGCTCCAAGGTGAACCTATTTTCAAAAGAATAAAACACTTCGAAAAATGTTTTGGAGAAAAAAAAAAGACAATGAATTATTTTCCTCTCTGGTCTATGAGAAACAAGATAATCCTAGTAAGGAAGGTGTGTGAGGCTCGAATAAGAGAATTGTTTTCAGTGAGAGAAGAGAAACAATAAAGAAAAAAATACAAAATTAAAAGGGAAAAATAAAGCAATGTTATGTGTATTTACCACAATTTAAATTTTTAATTAAATCAAAATAAATTATCTTCCATGACACCATGCAGAGCAGACAACTATACTTCCCTAAAATCCAAAAATCCATTATAGAAACAGGAAATAAAATTTTCAAAAATAATAAGGTAATAAATTGCTCCTCATAAAAACACAAAGAATATGTAAGTTGTCTTTTCCTGAAAGTTGAGATACTGTGGTATGAAGACATTTTGCAAACTGTTCTCAGAAAAAAATAACTGTAACAAAAGGAAACATGAAAGCTATGGGGACTATCTGTGGGTTCACGGGCTCTTACAAAGCTTTGGAAGGTCTATTCTGATTCTACTTAAAGAAGAGCTAGCATTCTGACTCTACTTATAGAAGATCCAGAGCTCCTGAAGGAAGAAAAGCCTTAAAAACTAAGGTAGCAATCATGATGGGAAATATTTTAGGAAATAACTCGAGGTTTGTGTTTTCCCCACAATTTTTTAGAGGGAAGAATAAAAAAAAATGAAGATCTAACTATATCTTCTCAAGAGCTCAAAACAGTTTCTTTAAAGTAGAATTTTGGACTTTTCTCCCCTAACAAAAATATCATATTTTGTCATTATGCCATCACAGGCAACTTGTATTAATGTAGCATTAGTTCCTTCAGAATTGTTACATGCCACCAAGCCAAAGTCAGCACAGAAAATACACTAAATGATTGTTTGGCAAAATAGTTAGAGCTCCCAACAAGGCAATGACGAACAAAAAAATCATTCTTATGAAAGTTGGGGTATTACATAAAAGTATGCAGATTCCTTTTAAATGTGAAACCCCTAATTCATTAAGAAATAAATCCCTTAGAAGAAAATTCAGAGCACCACATCAACCAGGTCATTCATTTCTAACATACAAGGTGAGTGCAACAAAATTAAGATGTGTTTTATACAATATTAACCAGTCATGTAAGATCTTCATTTCAAATGTCTGCTTGTTTACCTGCTTCTGTCTTTAAAATATTTGGTGATAAAAATTAAAACAAAATAAAGGATACGATCATTTTCTCTCCAAACCAAAAAACCACTCAAGTACTTATCTAGGAAGACTTTGGCGCCCAGAATCTTGGTTGTGTCTGTGGCAAAGGGTTTAACTGCTTTTATCAAGGCCATAGGTAAACACCACGTGGCCCAAAAAGTTTGAAAGATTCTGAGGGTTCTTATGAAATGTTCTAAAGAATGTTCTTGCCATCTGAGATGCAAGAAAACTTCCCAGGGTAAATCCAGGGAAAAGTAAGAGTCACTAAAAAATGTATGCTGTAATTGTTGTTGTTTAGTTGCTAAGTCAACCCCATGGACCCCATGGACTGTAGCTCACCAGGCTCCTCTGTCCATGGAATTTCCCCAGCAAGAATACTGGAGTGGATTGCCATTTCCTTCTCCAGGGTTTCTTCCCGACTCAGGGATTGAACCTGCATCTTCTGCACTGGCAAGTGGATTCTTTGCCACTTAAACACCAAAGAACCCCCATAAAATGTATAGGGAAAAATACATTAGTAACAGCTCTTGTCCTCAAGCAGCCTAACATTAACAATAAAAGTCAACTGCAAGAGATAACACAAAGCAAAACAAGATTAATTGCCACATGACTCAGAGACAATTAAGCCAGTTCAAAGGAGGGAACAGATCACCTGAGCCAGAATAAACAGAAAGCTCCCCTAAGGCTGAGAAGTGTGTAAGCAAGGCGATGGGCAGAAGTTCTTAGAAGGAGGAAGGCCACTGAGGCACTGCCTCCACTCCCATCCTGGCAGAGAAGGCTACACTCAGTGTGGATCTGACACCTTTTATCACCATAAGCAACTAATATGAATGAGGATGGAAAACACACCTAGCTGATTTCCAGGTTCCTGCCACTCCCAAATAATACAGCAAGCGTCAAGACCTAAAGTGGGTACAACAAACTTCAATGACTCAGCTTAGGACCAGCTGTAATGAAGTTCTGGTTAAACAAAACAACTGCTTGCTTTGAACTTGAATCCTCTGTCAGTAGGGTAATTGCCCTAGATAGAGAGACATCTTCCAAGGCAAGGCAGAAACTGACAAAGACATGACAGTCAAGCAAAAGGAAAAAAAAAAAGCATGCCGAACAACAGAACCACCACGGAGCAGTAATTCAAACGCTGCCTTGGTTGCTCTGCCAAGAAACAAGTTAATTCCTATGCTAAATACCTTTCCTCTGTTTTCACATGGTTTCTCAAATGCTGAATGCATCAAGAAATCATGCCACTTAAGAAGTTCTAAAAAGTTTTATGATTTCTCTTTTTGGTTGTGTATTCTCTGACTGAGATCTGTTTTGTTTTCAATTCTGAATCAAAAGAAAGCAGTAAACCTCAGCCAGAATAATTTATATCAGATATGTGAATTTACATTTCAGACAAAATTTTTTAAAACAGAAACATCCTGTTGGGGACTCTTCTTATAATATTATTGACCTGACTTGGCCTCAAGACCACCTTTTCCCTTTCCAAGCACAATCTTCCTGTTTTCTCAGCCTCATCTGAACCTGCTCAACTAAACAAAGAACCACTCAAAGTAAACTGCACAGAACACCAACTTCAATAATTTATAGCCAAACCAACACACCCCTGGCTTGAGTCTAGAATAAATTACTACAAGATTCTTTACTTACAATGACTCTCCATTCCTCTTATCTTTGCTAATAATCTCATATTTCTTCCCTATACACGAATCAAAACTAAGATTCTTTGAAATATCTCACACATTCACACAGAATCACTCAGGTCAGAATCACCTAGGCTCTACATTGAGACTACAGCAATTCTTGGCACAGGAAGGTGACTCTTGAGGGTATAGTTTAAAAGAAAAAGCATAATGGACAAAATAAATCTTATCTGATAAATAAAAAGATACTCATCATCTTCATATTACAGACACCAAAAATAAAGCTCAACAATGAGAAAATATTCAGAACAAACTCAATTTAAGACAGGCTTGCCATCAATATATGATATTTGTAGGTACAATGTACACTAGAATTTTTAATATATATCATAAATAGAAATGTTTTCTCAGCAGTTTAATTTTGATAATTTTTATTATAAGATAGTATTTTTATTTAAGAAGTAAGGCCATTTTAGGCTTCCCTGTTGGCCCAATAGCTAAAAATCCACCCTGCAATGCAAGGGACATTGGTTGGACCCCTGGTCTAAGATCTCATGTAAAGCAGGGCAACTGAGCCTGTGGGCACTACTGCTGAAACCTGAGTACCAGAGAGACCGTGCTCTGCAACAAGAGAAGCCATTGCAATGAGTAGACCACACACTGCAATTAGAGAGTGGCCCCTGCCTGACACAACTAGGGAAAGCCTGCGTGCAGCAATGAATACCCAGCACAGCCAAAAATAAAATATATTTTTTTAAAAACAAGGCCATTTTGTAATTACTTCAAAATACTCATGGAATTTTCCAGGCAAGAATACTGGAGTAGGTAGGCATTTCCTACTCCAGAAGATATTCCCAACCCAGGAATTAAACCCCACATCTCTTGTGTCTCCTGCATTGGCAGGTGGATTCTTTACCACTAAGACACCTGGAAAGTTTACAAAAGGCAATAAGGCATGAGATTTTCATGTCTATCAAAAGGGCTGATGAAAGCACTGAAAATTTCTGATCAATGACTAGAGCCACAAGCTGAGTAACATAGCCCAGTATCTCCTACAAAAAGTGAATTTACTGAATATGAAAAATATTGGAATACTTTGAGCTCTTAATCTAGTGCTCATTTATTTGCCCTGAGATAGAGAACAAATAACTTAAATGTTGGACTATCAGCTTCCCAAAATCAGAAAATAAAACAGTGTGAAGTAAAAAAGAAAAAAGAAAATCATAAAAGACAGGTCTGTTTACTACTTTGAAATCTGAAGGTCTAAGTTCAAAGGGACTTTTTTTTTTTAAGAGAGAAGTAGCTAGTTTTACATTAAGTTAAACTTCCTGTTTTATAACTAGTATCAGTTGACAATATGTTCTGGGCACCAGGCTAAGTGTTTTCCATGATTATCTGATTTAATTCTCATAAAGACACTAATGAAGTAGTTACTGCTATTTTACAGAGGAGAAAAATGTTGTTTAGCACGGTTAAGAAACTTGCTAACCTAATAAATTAGGAAGTTGAAACTCCCATACAGGTATCCAGACTCCAAAGCCAGGACTCACCACTATTCAGTTCACAAAGAAAGCAGCAGTCTCTAGCATAGCAATGAATCTTCTTGGCTATAAATAACATCCTGCATCTCTCCACACACTCATCTCTACCACTCCCTTGACCCACCTCACTCTTGCTAACTGTTCTTAGTCATTTAGAACTTCTCACATGGCTAGATAAATGTCAACTTCAAAAAGGCAATAACGAAAGTAACTTAACAATTTTGAAACACAGCTGATGGGACTCTTTTCCATCAGCTTGCACATTCATTCATTCATTCAAATATTCACTGAGGACCTACTTACTATAGGAAGCAGTGTTATGTTGTGATTAAGGGCATGAGATTGCTTAGGGCATTAGATTCCTGGCTCTATCACTAACTTAATATGTGATTTTGAGTAATTTATCCTACCTCTCACTGTCTTAGCTGCCTCATCTATAAAATGAGGATACCTATAGGACTGTAGCAAAGATTGATCACATAACATTAGCTTGTATTATCACACTGTGTGGGGGATAGTTAAGCTAGGAGCTATGGATGATATAGGTGGTATAGAATGGCATGCCCTCTCTTCTCAAGCTTGCAAAATATCTGCATAAATAACCACAGACCAATCTGTAAATATCACTACAGGTATTAATAGATAAATGCTGTCCGAGGAAAGAGAGATTATTTCTAGCTAAAGAGATCAGGGGAGGTCTAATGGAAGAGCTAGCACTTTGGCTAGACCTTAATATAAAGGTAGAGAACATTCCAAGCACAGAATATAACCATGGAACAGTAAAGAAACTGAGCTTCAGTGAGGAATTATCATGGGTGAGTAGTGGCAAATAAACCTCAAAATGTAGGTAAGATCAGGGTCCAATTATCAAGAGACCTGAAACTCAAAGAAGGAGTTCAAGTGAATACTATCATATTTTAAAATGTAAACTAGTATTAATACTCCCTTCAAGTGGGATACACAAATGGAAATGAGAGAGCAGAGAATTTATTCCCCTAATTGAGGGATCAGGGGGTGATGATGGAAAAATGGGAAAGCGGAAAAAAATTACCAACGCAAGTAAGAGGAGCTATACAAACCCAGGCTTACAGGTAGCACAATTATATATACATACCAGCTTTTTTCAAACTGTACTGTGGTCAACCAAATTTGAGAAAAGCCACATGCTCCACCCCATTTCTCTCTTCAGTGATTCACAAGGCACATTAGTATTTTAAGAACTCTCAGATGTCCTACAGCCAAAAAGCAGACTAATTTTGTTCACTATTATATTTTATTGTGGAACCCTACTAGTCCTCCAACTTATCTAATGACTCTTTTCCTCCTGGAACATGTATTTAAACACTGAGGGATACTAATGCTCTCCAGAACTTACTTTGGAAAACTGGGATATTAAGTATCTGGTAAAGTGGGGTGGGATCACAAGAGAAGAGAAAGAAGACATCTTGCAGCTCCACAATCACTTTCTGAAAGACCATCACACACTATTCTGGAAGTCTCCCTTACTTGTTTTATCTTAAGTGGCAAATAAACCAACTCAAGAAGTCCCATGAGTATCGTACTTTTTTTTTTCCTACCTTGAGAACCACAAAAATTTTTACTATAACCCAACAACAGTACAACTCAAATTAACTTTTAATTTCCTTGCCCCTAGAATTTTATAGACGTATTTTCCTTTCCCAATCCCCACCCTCCCAAAAGAGAAAGACTGTTCATGCCTACTCTCAGTCTTTTTAAGCTTTTTCTTTCCAATTTACCATTCTCTAGTCTTTTGTCCACAGTGATTTTCCCTTTACAGGCCCACTTCTATCCTATATACCTCTCTCCTCTTTATTTCGCCCAGGTAACTGTTGAAATTATTATCTTGTGCCTTTGGGCTCTCAATATGATCAGAGAATGTGTTCAACATAGGACTTCCCAGATAGCACAAGTAGTAAAGAAACTGCCTGCAGGAGATGCAAGAGATGAGGGATTGATCCCTGGGTTGGGAAGATCCCCTGGAATAGGAAATGGCAACCCACTCCAGTATTCTTGCTGAGAAAATTCCACAGATAGAGGAGCCTGGTGGGCTACAGTCCATGGGGTTGCATAAAAGCCAGACATGACTGAGCACACAGGCATGGCAGGGATGACAGACAGAAGAAGCAGATACTACAGTTTCACTATTCCAACCCCGAGTAGACACTGCCCATCCACCAATCAGCACTCCTTCCCACTAAATCCACAGCGCTCTCCACAGCTATTTCCAATCTCCTGAAAGTGAAACTGATTTACAGACAGGTTCTACAGTTTCCATCTGCATGCTTTAGATTCTATCTGCTGAAGTGTGAAATGCACTAGCAAACACAACTTTCAGGTTAGAAAAGAAACACAGATTGTCTTGAGGCTGGAGTGGTGTCTTATTGCACATCTACATGAGTCTGGGTTTTAAAAGTTAGTATCTGCATCAGAAGTGCTTAAGACACAACATAGGGCCTTACCAGAACAGTACCACAACCTGGAACCTTCCTCCACTTAACACACATAAGGATGAATAAAAACAAGGAGGATAAACTTTGAAATAATTTTGGAACATTTTACCTTCTAGGAGGCTTTCCTCTACCATGACTAACTGAATGTTTTCCATAGTATGTATTTCAATATCATTTCTTCCTGAGTTGAAGTTCATCTAAACATGTAATTAAGGAAAGCCAGTTGGCAAATATGGTCTAAGAGCAAGCCCTCTTTTAAAACAATTAATATCAGTCTCTGTCCAACTAAAAATGCGGACTGCTGCAGCGTGAAGGAAAATATAAGATTCCTTCAGTGATGGCACATCACTAAGATAATTAAGATAAGTGAAAATAAAACTGTTTACTTAGTAGCCACCAAATTCTATAAGGAAAATAACTGTTGGTGTAATTATGCAGTTTTGTGTCTCATTAACTACCACAGTGGAAGACTACCTATTGTGCAGCAATTATATCTGGTAAACCTATGAAATCTGAAGCCACCATCATAAAGTCGTGTTTATACAGCTCTTTAGATCAGGGAATCTTTTTTTCCCTTTTAAAACTAAGATATGCCCACAAGAGTCCACCAAACAGACTCTATATTCAAATCACAAATTACTTCCTTGATCAGAGTTTCTCTCACCTGGGAAACTGGAGAAACAGGAGTAGCTTTTGATTCCGCAAAAAGCCTTACATCCTGCCTCACCAAGGTGCCCTGAAACAACTCTAGAAACTACGGAAAGGGAAAATTTAATAACTTTAATAAAAGAAAAACAGAATGGAAAAAGGAAACAGGGCAGTTTCTAAACTGCAATCCACTTCTACTTTTTCCATCTCAATATTAAATCCATACTTATCATATAAACAAAAACCTATTACCAAGTTACAGTAAAGTGAAACGTCAGTCCTCAGCACCTCAGCCTGGGTTCCTATACTGTCCCCTCAACACGGTGAGGTTTAATAAAAATTTAAAAATAATACTGAAATCTATCTTATATTCAACTCTTATAACCAAGAGTAATAACACTACCACTCAGACAGCCAACTCCAAGTGACATTTTCATGAGAGTTCCCCAAAATGCCTGAAGTCTTCATAATCCTGCTAAACATACGTATCACGTCTTTAACACAACTCAAACACAACAAAGCTTAGCTTCTCTATCATGTCACTAGTAGGATGAACATTAAACTGAGCTTCTCAATCACAGGGCCAATGTCTTACTTTTCAACTATACTCTTGCCTACAAATCTAGCTTCTATTTTCCTAGGTTCCAAACTTCAGTTTTATTTCACAGTATTATACTTACTTCCTGTCAGCACTTCCAATCCTTGGTAGAACAAAACCCAGTATAAATAATGCCTGATTCACCTTTGTGTCCTCAGTATTTAGTGCAGTGCCTGGCAAGTAAGTTCTTAATTCATGTTTACTGACGTGAAGACGACCGCTGCAGAGCTGTTCTAGCTCAATAACATACCTACGCCAAATGGCCATAGCAAACCATAGCAATGGTATTTACTGACCTGAATCGGAAGCCACACACCCTCAGTGGGTGTTCTAGACGATGTTTTTGTCAGTGAACAAACGGAACGTCAAAACTGTTAACTGTTCTAATCCTCAAATCTTTTCAAAGAAAAAGTAATCATTTCATTTTTAAGTAATAAATACAAAAATTCAGATTTTCAGATTTTTATTTGAATAACTATTATATTTACTTTTCTGCTTATTTTCACTTTCAAGGCTTTTTTCCTTTGAGTAGATGACAAACCTATTTAAATGCTTACAAAATAATTTAAGCATTTATAAAAACCCACCTCAGTGATCACAGCAGACCTGTATCAGTCTAATTCCATACATGACAAAGAATAGTATATCTCTATAATATAATTCCTGTTTGGATAAGATTATGAGTCCTGCTGACTATATTTTAATTATGACTCATTCAGACAAGCCAAGACATACTACTAAACAAAAAGTAAACTGCTGACTTAGAGATCCGATGAGACAAAACACTGTAGATTCTGCCAGGCAACAACAGTGTTTCCCTCTTCAGCAGCAAAAGGCTTCAAGCCTGGTCAGTTTACAGACTGCTCTATATTTTGTACTGCCAAAAAAAAAAAAAGAAAAAGCTAAAAATTTTAGGTTCCAATCTAAGTATCTATCCGACCAAGGCAAATCAATCAAACTGTCCAATATTGAGGATAATAAAGGACAATAACATCCACAAATCAGCCATAAGAATTTACTCAAACAATGGAGATGATGTTAAGAACAAATACAAGAGATAAAGACTGACGACAGGAGTTAAATAAATAATATATCTATATGCTATCCTAAAGGAAATCAACCCTGAATATTCATTACAAGGACTGATGCTAAAGTTGAAGCTCCAGTACTTTGGCCACCTGACGAGAAAAGCCAATTCACTGGAAAAGACCCGGATGCAGGGAAAGACAAAAGGCAAAAGCAGAAGCAGGCAGCAGAGGATAAGATGGTTAGATAGCATCACCAACTCAATGGACATGAATCTGAGCAAACTCCGGGAGATAGTGAAGGACAGGGAAGCCTGGCATGCTGCAGTTCATGGGGTCACAAAGAGTCGGACACAACTTAGTGACTGAACAACAACAAATTTATATGTTAAAACTGCTGCTGCTGCTAAGTCGCTTCAGTCGTGTCCAACTCTGTGCAACCCCACAGACGGCAGCCCACCAGGCTCCCCTGTCCCTGGGATTCTCCAGGCAAGAACACTGGAATGGGTTGCCATTTCCTTCTCCAATGCATGAAAGTGAAAAGTGAAAGTGAAGTCGCTCAGTCGTGTCCGACTCTTAGCAACCTCATGGACTGCAGCCTACCAGGCTCCTCCGTCCATGGGATTTTCCAGGCAAGAGTACTGGAGTGGGTTACCATTACCTACCACAAGTTAATTCTACCCACTTTATTATTCTTAACATCCAAAGACACAAAACAGTAGCAAAGTCTTCTATTCCAAAAGTTGTTTAGAAAGAATCAGTCAATATATAATCAAATATCTGCTTACTGACGGGAAAAAATCTCTGTTCACCAGCCAAGGGATTTTGGGGTATGAGAACTGCATGTGGCATCTCCCCTCCACATCCTACAAATCCCACACCAGTTTGTAGTTATTCTCGTACTACAAGAGTATCGGTTTCAGCATGTAAGCCTCCTAAGCCCCCAGGAAAGCCACTCTAGTGGAGCTCTTCCAAAAAGTTTCACTTTAGTTCCATAAAGAACCCAAGAGGCCCAGTCCATGACAAGAGTGAACTGTAACTGCTCTCTTGGTTTCCACCTCTGACCCTTAAAAGCAAAGCTTGGAGCTGTCTGTAATCTATAATCCACTTTAATATGCTGCTGAGTGAGTGAGTCAAGTCGTTAAGTCGTGTCCGACTCTTTGCGACCCCATGGACTGTAGCCTACCAGGCTCCTCCGTCCATGGGATTCTCCAGGCAAGAATACTGGAGTAGGTTGCCATTTCCTTCTCCAGGAGATCTTCCCAACCCAGGGATCAAACCCGGGTCTCCTGCATTGCAGGTAGACGCTTTACCATCTGAGCCACCAGGGACGTCATTACAAAATGCTAGAGCATTACAAAAAAGTGGCTTTCAGTAAGGCCCTGCTATGAGTTTGAGTGAACTCGGGGAGTTGGTGATGGACAGGGAGGCCTGGCGTGCTGTGATTCACGGGGTCGCAAAGAATCGGACACGACTGAGCGACTGAACTGAACTGATGAAGCTAAAATTGGGATTCTTGGTTACTAATTTTGTGTACAATTTTTCTAATTCTTAAAAAAGTAGAGGAAATTCTCCTTCCTCCCCTCTCAGATAAAAAGGGCAGGGGTGGGTGGTGGACGACCCACAACACTTCTGACAGGCTGCATAACACACTGTCTTAATCACACTTCAGCTACATGACAAGCAGTAGGTTATTCTTCACTACATTACGTTAAGCAAGTAATCTGCTCCAGTATTTTGGGCATTTAAAGTCTGCTACTGTTATCACTTCCAAAATTAAGGCACTGTGTGAAAATGTATGAAGTGGCTGGTTCTTAATTTCTGAGCTAGATCATCACCCAGCTTAAACTTTTTTTATAAAGGAAACTTGAGTGCAAACGTGTTTTAAGTGATTTGGCCAAGGTCACAAGGCCTAGGGTAGGAAGGGCATGAACTGGGATCTCCTGACTCTGGTCTCATGTTCTTCATGACCACAGGGACCAGACAATGAGAGACAGCTCCACTATTCATCAGTGCTGAGTGCAGGGGGCACTGTTCCGATCCATCTGTCTTTTAAGAGATACAGTCCCTCTCTGTTCTGCACAATAGCGTATGTGGAAACAGAGCACATATGAGCTAAATCACTATTCAAGGGTCATTTTAACAAGCACGATGCAACACTGAGGCACAATGTCCATGCTAAATAAGCAGCAAAATACAACCAAATAAAGGCTTTATTTAAGCCAAATGTGTATAGGTCCCCATTCTATCATTCCACTAGAAAGTTTCTTGAGGGCAGATACATGGTTTCTTCTTGATCTCTATATTCTTTGGCGTATTATCTTTCAAAAGTTTTCCTTATACACCCCCTAAAATAAAACTGGGAGGAAAAAACTCCTTGAATATTTTTAAGTTGATACTGAAAATCTTTTTATAAGAAGTTTAAATCATTGCAAACACTGTACTTTCCTTTATTTAAAGTAAACTGGCAAAAAAAAAAAAGTAAATTGGCCCTTTATTTAAAGGCCAATTTAAAACTGACATCTAAAAAAATAAACGATTATGTCATTAATTTAAATACATCCAATGAAATCTAAACACTTGAGCAATTTAATAACCACCATCCTCCGTTTCAAAACTATAATAGAATCCTCATTTCTTATATGAAATGTTACATTACTTCTTTCTCTCCTTGAAATTATATTTCTATTCTTCTTCCATAGTATTTCATTGTAATATAATTTCTTTTATCATACTTTCCTATAACAAAAATATGAGTATTGTTTTTTATTTAAAGTACTTCTTTTGGATTGAGTTCCTGTTACTTTTATTAGTAGTTACAATTGGTGAAAACAAGGCAAATATATATAGCTCAGTCGTGTTCGACTGTTTGTGAGCCCATGGACTGTAGCCCTCCAGGCTCCTCTGTCTATGGGATTCTCCAGGCAAGAATACTGGAGTGGATTGCCATTCCCTTCTCCAGGAGATCTTCCCGACCCAGGGATCAAACCCTGATCTGCATTGTAGGCAGGTTCTTACTGTCTGAGCCACCAGAGAAGCCCATAAGTTTTGATAACTAACCATAAAAATTAATTCTCTTTTTGGAGATTCAGCTCTTACTCAGATGTATGGAGAAGGGTATATATCTTGATAAAGGGAAGTTTCATACTTGACGTCAGAAGTTTCATACCTGACATCAGTGTCACAACTATCCCTTTGTTGGAACCCTGGAGAATTTTACACCTCAGAGAAACATACATTGGGGAGATTCAAGATGAGTGAAAGGTAAGGATTTTTCTTTTGTAAATCAGAAGAGCTGGAGATCAAACCAGTCAATCCTAAGGGAAATCAAACCTCAACATTCATTGGCAGGATTGATGTTGAAGCTAAAGCTCCAATACTTTGGCCACCTGATGGAAAGAACTGACTCACTGGAAAAGACCCTGATGCTGGGAAAGACTGAGGGCAGGAGGAGAAAGGGGCCACAGAGGATGAGATGGTTGATGGTATCACAGACTCAGTGGACACGAGTTTGAGCAAACTCCAGGAGATAATGAAAGACAAGGAAGCCTGGTGTGCTGCAGCCCATGAGGGTCACAAAAAGTCAGGCACAACTTAGCAACTGAACAACAACAACAAAGGGAGGATAAGAAAAGAGAGTGAGGATTATGCCAGTATTGTCTTCAGACCAATCCATTTCAGGGAAGAGTATAAAACATGAACACTGAGAACTCTCAGAACTATCCAGCCTCGATACCGTTAGACATGGACTCCAATTTGAAGATCACTGCTCTAAAGCACTCAGCTGGGTTCATTTACTGGAATTCACTAAAATGACAACCATGCCTGACAGACATGAAGACTCACTGCACATTACCTGCTATTAGGCAAATTTTATTATTTTTCCACATCTCTCATACATTTATTTAAATTAGACTAAAGTCTTATTCAGATACTGCGGTGTGATTTATTGTTAAAACATACATATAATTCAGCCTGCCAAAGAATAACGGATCAAGATGGCTACCATGTGGTACCCTTTCTACCTATATAATGGTTTTTATACCACAAACACACAGATTACTTGGAGAAAAACTAGAAAGTGCTTTTAAGCAAATATGAGAAAAAGTATGTCACTGATAAAAATTATATTTTTGACTTTTATGAAAACCCAAACTGATTTAATTTTAAAAATTAATAAAAATACTTTCAAATACATAAGGCCTATTTCCTTATAGTTCACAGTGAGACAGATTTCTCAAGATCTGTGAGGTACACATCCAAGACAAAATGGCAAGAACTTTAGCCTAAATTTTACAGGACAGAACCTGCTCTGTTTAAAACATTTCTTGATCTCTCTACGTGTTAAGATATTTGTCTGAATTCTAAGAAAAGGTAATTCCATCCTTATCTGATCTGCTCCTCCTCCTCTTCTGCCCACTAGTGTCACAGGGCACTGAGCAGCCACCAGGCTTAGTCTGACAAGTCACCCACTCCCTGCTCCCACTAACCTCTGGCCCTACTTGGAGCTCAAATGGAAGTAATCTTACACTCATGTTCCATCACACCAGGCAAACAAGTCCATAAACCAGATCACAATTTAATACAGGAAGTTGCAACTGTGTTTTTGAGATATAATTCACATACTGTGAAATTCACCCTTTTAAAGTATATAATTCAATGGGGGTTTTTTTTGGTGTGTGTATCTGGAAGACTGTGCAACTTTCTCCGCTCATTCTGGAATGTTTACATCACCCACAAAAGAAGTTCTATACCCACCAGCAGCCGCTCTCCATTTCCTCCTCTCTCATCCCCCTGCAGCGCCTAACAACCACCATCTACTTTCCGTCTCCGTCGATCTGCCTTTTCTGGATATTTCATATAAAGGGTATCATACAGTATGGGGCCTTTTGTGCCTGGCTTCTTTCACTTAGCAAAATGTTTTCAAGCTTCATCCATGTTGCTGTGTTATCAGTACTTCATCACTTTTTATGGCTGAAATATATTCCACCGTATGGAAATACCTCATTTTGTTTTTTCATTCATCAGCTGATGGGTATTTGGGTTGCTTCCACTTTTGGGCTATTATAAATACCGCTGCTATGAACATTTGTGTACATGTTTTTGTGTGAACATATGTTTCAGATTCCTTGGGTATATACCTAGGAGTAGAATTGCTGGGTCATATGGTAACTCTATGTTTAACTTTTTGAGAACCTGCCAAATTGTTTTCCAAAGTGGCTGTACTGTTTTATATTCCCACCAACAATGTATGAGGGTTCCAATTTGGAAAATAAACTTTATTTTCCAAAATCTCGTCCTTTACAAGCCTTCTGCCTTCTTTAAAAAATGAGCCTAAGGATAACACAACACTGTAAATCAGCTCTACTTCAGTTTTGAGGAAAACAAACTCTTTTTTTCACAATGTATTGTGTGTTTTAACACTAGCTTATTTTAAAAAATAATCTCTGTAAAAATATGAGCATTAAAGGAGAATATAAATGGTATGGCTAAAAATATATCGAGAGCATCTTAACCGATATATTAGAATATTCACAACTAAATGAGGACTGTGCCTCCTTTAATTACTTAAGGAGGTTATTCACCCATTCCCTCTACGGAAACTCCTCTTTTGAAATTAATTTCAAGGCCGGTTCATAAAAGCAAATAAAAATCAATCTTACAATATCATATAGCCATACCTTTTCACTATTAAGGACCACACACCATACTACCCAGTTTGATCACCCACCTAGTTTGCTTTACAGACATGAGTTCAAATGACTTCTGGCCACTTCCACAAGTCCAATACAGCTCTTAAAAAAAAAAAGTGGGGGAGAAGGAAGGAAGGAGGAGACAGATAAAAGGGAAGAGAAGTTTTTTCCTTCCACTGAGAATATTCTCTAAAATGAAATTTCAAAATGGATCTTGTATTATACTACAATTATATATTATCATTGGAGGAGGCTGGCAGAAAGGTACATGGTACTTTATGTACAACTCGGCAATTTCTTCTGAGTCTATAATTATTTCAAAACGAGAAGAGTTTCAAAATATATATCTTGAAAGAAGGGCAGAATTTCAAAAGAAAAACAGGAAAAGAATGGAAAACACTCCCAGTAGGTAAAAAGGGAAAACGTAATTCACATTACGCAAATCACAACTAGCCCAGATAATCTACAAAGTTCACTCTAGCATACAGTGGAATATAAGGTAGAAAAGATAATAGGAGCCAGACTGTAGAGCATCCTGAACGGTAAAGAGTTTAGAATTCACCCTGTATACAAGGGGGTACTCTTGAAGGATTTTTTTTAATGCATGAAAAAAATCAGAACAGGACTTCTTAAAGATTAACATGACTGGAGAGAAAAGCACAAAGGTAGAAAGACCAGTTACTGTTGCAATAGCCCAGACATGCTGAGGTGTCAAGGGCTGGCAATGGAACCAGACCATATGGGACTTAATGACTTAATATTCCAGAATCATCTATAAAGAGCCCAAATCTGGCATTCATTATAAGCTCTATATTATGTTTACAATAAAGAAATCTCTTCTCTGCATCATTAAAAGGGAAAAGTTTTAACATTTCAATAAGAATAAAGTCGAAAAGGTAGAAACAGCTCTACTTATCTCAACAAAACAAACAAACAAAAAGGCGTAATAGAAAATACTTTCTAGCCTTGAACTGTGTCCCTTTAAACAAAAAACATTAGAGGTTCTCTCACATTCTGGGAGAAACTTCTGCAAAGACCACGCGCCATCGGTTGCATTCTGCCTGCTATAGGTAGGAAGCTTCGTTGTAACACAAAATTTCTGGTCAAAGAGCTCACTGGGGTTAGGAGCAAACAGTTTTGTGTCTCTAATGCCACACTTGCAGAAGCAGTCATTTCCAGAAGAGGTAAGATGCTGATGGCTAAAACATGGGAGGATCCAGCGCTTTATTAGGAGTCAAGTAAATAGCGTGACCGATTCAGTGTTTATTGGGGGCTCCTGTGTACTAGATACCAAAGACACAGAGATGACTAAAACCCAGGTTTCACCTTCAAAGAAGCCAAAATCTACTGGAAAAAACACAAAAAAAAAATAACTGTAATAAAGAGGGAAATGCTATTGTGAGGTATGTAAGAGATGTTCTGAGAATAATAATAATAGCCAATATTTAAGAAGTACTTTGTATGTGCAGGTTCTATTCAAAGCATTTTTCCCATATTAATTCACTTAATCCTCACAGTGAGAGCAACATTATCCACTTTTTATAGATTAGGGACACAGATAGGTTAAATAGTTTTATTCCAGTTCTACAGCTGCATTATTAACCAAGACAGACTGGCTCATGGACTTTAACTACCCACTATAAGGCCTCTTTAAAAAAGACCAATTAATATTACCTGGAAGGACAGTTAAGACTAAAGAGAAGAAAAAGAGTAGATTAACATATTTATCAATGTATCCACCCACCACTGAAGGATGACCAAGAATTCACCAGATGGCTGAGGAGTTTGGGGAGGAGCTATGGGCACTTATTCACAGGGAGAGATTGAGGGGACAGCAGCCCAAGCAAAAAGAAAGGGGCAGCCCCAGCAGGGGAAGGACAAAGGCATGAGAGTTGAGAGTGCGTGGGGCAGTTGCCCAAGTGTCAGCAGACAGCGTAGGACCCACGGGTTCCAGGAACAAGGGATGAGGCTATAAAGACTGGGAGGTCGCAGGCCTTGCAGGTCCAAACATCACATAAGAAGGACACATATGAGTCCTTTACTGCTGAGTGACAGGAGCAGATCTGCCTTCAGTAAAGATAAATCCTGGTGAAAGGTGGGAGGCAGCCTGGAGACCAGGAGACCAATTAGGAGGTTACATAATAATTCTGTGAGAAATGATAAGGAGTGGATGAATGCAAGCAGAGGCTTCTGAAGTACTGATAGAATCAACAGTATTGGTGACTAACTGCAGGTGGAGGATAAGGAAGAGGAGGCAGACCAAAAAAGGCATTTCTCAGGCTTTTGCTCTGGGCAGAACAGGCAAAATGAAGACTGACTTTTAAGACGAATAGTAATAATTAATAAATAATAATAAAGTCCTTTTACTTAACATCCTTTCAAAAATGGAGAAGTTGAGGCTTAAATAAGTAATTTATTTAAGGTCACAGTTACTAAGCATTGAAGCCAGAGAACAACTAAAGACTTCAGAGTTTAAGTGTGGCATGGTATCCAGTGAAAAGGTGAAAGTGCTAGTCACTCAGTTGCCTCTGACTCTTTGCAACCCCATGGACTACAACCCACCAGGCTCCTCTGTCTATGGAATTCTCCAGGTAAGAAGACTGGAATGGGTAGCTGTTTCCTCCTCCAGGGGATCTTTCCGACCCAGAGATTAAATGCAGGTCTTCTGCACTGCAGGAGAATTCTTTACCATCTGACTCATGAGGTGTCCAAATATGAGTCTCCAGTAGGCAGCTAAGTATCTTTGTATGGACCTCAGGAAAGCTAGCAATCCTAGAGGCTTGTTGTTCTTGTTCAGTCACTAAGTTGAATTCGACTCTTTGTGACCCCCTGGATTGCAGCATGCCAGGCTCCCCTGACCTTCACTATCTCCTGGAGTTTGCTCAATGTCATGCCCATCTAGTCAGTGATGCCATCCAACCATCTTGTCCTCTGGTGCCCCCTTCTCCTCCTGCCCTCAGTCCTTCCCAGCATCAGGGTCTTTTCCAATGAGTTGGCTCTTCACATCAGATGACCAAAATATTGCAGCTTCAGCATCAGTCCTTCCAGTGAATATTCAGGGTTGATTTCCTTTGGGACTGACTGGTTTGATCTCGCTGCAGTCCTACAGACTCTCAAGAGTCTTCTCCAGCACCACAGTTTGAAAGCATCAATTTTTCAGCACTCAGCCTTCTTTATGGTCCAACTCTCACCTCCATACGTGACTACTGGGAATACAGAGCTTTGACTAGATGGACCTATGCTGGCAAAGTGATGTCTCTGCTTTTTAATATGTTGTTCAGGTTTGTCATAGCTTTCCTTCCAAGGAGGACGCATCTTTTAATTTCATGGCTGAAGTCACCAGCCACAGTGATTTTGGAGCCCAAGAAAATAAAATCTGTCACCGCTTCCACTTTTTCCCCTTCTATTTGCCATGAAGTGACAGGACCAGATGCCATGATCTTCATTTTTTAAATGCTGCATTTTAAACCAGCTTTTTCACTCTCCTCTCTCACCCTCGTCAAGAGCTCTTTAGTTCCTCTTCACTTTCTGCCATTAAAGTGGTATCATCTGCATACGTGAGGTTAGAAACAGTTACAACACAACTACAGTAACAACACAACTACATTATTATCACTATTCCTACTACTAGTATTTACTGAGCACTTGCTGTAAATGAAACACAGTTTAAGTGTTTCACATAGATTATTTCATCTACTCCACATTGATACTGAGGTAGATATCACTATCCTCAGAGAAAAAAAGAGAAGTGAAGTACTCTTCTGACCTCTCAGACAGAAAATAATGGAATCGGATTCAAATGTAGGTCTTTCTGATCCAGAGGAGGCAGAGATGGGAAAGAGAGCCTGAACGTGAGTGGGGACGAAGAGCAAAAAACTGCACCCAGAAGAATTTAATCACTGAGAAAGCAAGCAGAGAAACAGAGTGGCAGTGGCGCCTAAGAAGTAGTAGTCTCAGTGAAGGAAGAGAGGAAGCAGAAGGCAGTTCTGTTTTGAAAACGAAAGGAGAGGGAATTTTTAAAAAGAACCCGCTTCCTCTGTCCATGGGATTCTCCAGGCAAGAATACTGGAGTGGGTTGCCATTTCCTCCTCTAGGGGATCTTCTGGACCCAGGGATTGAACCTGCATCTCTTATGTCTCCTGCACTGGTAGGTGGGTTCTTTACCACCACCACCACCTGGGACGCCCTTAAAAAGAACATGGTAGTTAACAGTGTCAAATGATATAAAGAGCTGAAGAAAAGCCCTACAGATGCGGAGGATCTGTTAGAGCAGGGGTCCCCAGCCTCTGAGGATGAGATGGTTAGATAGCATCACCAACTCAATGGACATGAATTTGAGCAAACTCCAAGAGATAGTAGGGCTTCCTGGTGGCTCAGACAGTAAAGAATCTGTCTGGAATGCAGAAGACCCAGGTTCAATCCCTGGGTTGGGAAGACGCCCTGGAGAAGGGAATAGCTACCCACTCCAGTATTCTTGTCTGGACAGAGGAGCCTGGCATATTGCAGTCCATTGGGTTGCAAAGAGTGGGACATGATTTAGCAGCTAAACAACAACCACCCCATCCTCTAAGATCTAATGCCTGATGATCTGAGGTGGAGCTGATGTAATAATAATAAAGTACACAATAAATGTAATGGGCTTGAATCATCCCCAAACCATTCCCTAACCTCTGGTCTGTGGAAAAATTGTCTTCCACAAAACTGGTCCCTGGTGCCAAAAAGGTTGGAGATTGCTGTGTTAGAGAATGGGCAGAGAGAAGAGAGCCAGCAGAGAATGAGAGATACTAAGTGGAAAATGACTCATTTTTAAAGTCCCACAGAAGCGGCAGAGAAACAGGAGGGCAGTGACGGTGCCTGCACAGAGCACAGGCTCCATCCCGGCTGCCGCTCAGAGCAGAAACCCGATGCAGAACAACCTGCCAGCTCTCATCAAAATTCCAAATGCACACACCTTTGACCCGTTCTGCTCTTCTAAAACTTGTCTGTGCATTCATATCCAAGCAAGTATAAAGCTATGAATGCAAGGATGTTCCCTGTTCAGTAGTTTTGGGAAAATGAAAAAACAGAAATAGAAGTTCATCAGTTAGGGTACACTGCCGAGGGCATGGGCTCAATCCCTGCAAGGGGAACTAAGATCCCACAAGCCATGCAGCAGAGCCAAAAAATAGAAGAAATAATACAGAGATATCCCTCACACTCTTTACCTAATTTCCCTCATAGCGATATCTTCCAAAACTACAGTTCAGTATAAAACATTAGCTCTTAATATAAAAACAAACTTAGAATAGTATGCATATTACATACACTCCCCCTTTTGGGTATTTAAAGTATCCATACAGTTTGAATATATACAGGAGGAGACATACATTTGACTGTTAATAGTTGATACCTCTGAAAAAATGGTAATGGTTAAGCAAGAAAGAAAATGGAAGAATACAGTTACACTGAGTGTTCTTACTTACCAAGTGCGTATATTGCTTTTAGGATATCAAAGGTAAACAGGTAGAGGGGTTAACTTTTTAAATAAATAGGGCATGTCTTCTTTCGATCAAAGGAATTTTTCATTTTCAAGCAGAAGGGGAGGAAACTGAGGAGCTTCGCACTGAAAGCCTCTGCTTACTCAATTAGGCAGAGAGGTGGCTGTCACTCATTGTGTCCTAGCCTCCTCACTTCCAGCTCTGTTCTAGGCCCCTGGAGAATCCAACATTAACCAGACAGGTGCCATCTCTGAACTCAAAGAACTCAACACCTACCAAGGAGGGCGGACATTAGTCAGAGATGCCACAGTGGTTATAGCCACTGTGCTACGACCACCAGTACAGCAGCGCACAGCAGCTCAGCACACGGGCTCTGGGGCCTGACTGCTGGGGTTCAAGTCCCAGTGCTCCTACCGAATGGCTATGTGACTTTGGACAAGCGACTTAACACTCTTCACTTCAGTTTCCCCATCTGAAGTGGGGACAATTCTAGGTCCTATTTACTTACCCATCTCTCTAGCCTATCAGATTGCTGTGGAAACTAAAAGTCCACATGTATAAAGTGCTTGGAAGGGTGTCTGACATACAAACACTCAAACGTCTACTGTTGTTATTACTCTCATGACCATTAACTATTTCAGGGAGAATTTAATCTATCTTCAGCCCATGGAAGGTTAGGAATAAACCTTTCCAAGGAACTGACATATATATCTCAAAGAGGAGTCTGAGTTAAACAGCAAAAGAGAAAACCTGTCTGGCCAAGGAAAGAACATATATAACTACCCTATGCTAAGAATGAGCTTGGCATGTGAAGGATCTGAAAAAAAGCCCGTGAAACAGGAGCCCTGAGAGGAGAGAGATGAGGCTGGAAAACCAGAAAGGGCATGTTAAACTTAACATTTTATCTTTACCTGAATAACAAAAGGGATCACACAAGAAATCATAGATTTGCTGGATTTCCTTCTTTTTATAAAGATCACTTTGCTGGAGTATCTGGAATCTTCTATTTAGAAAGAACAGTCATGCTGGTGAAGGAGAAATGAAATCAACCACAGACAAGTAAGAAGACTACTAAAGAGAACAGCAAGCATATTGCGAGGGGGGTGCCTCATGAGTCAGTAAGAGAACAAACGAGTACGATTCAGTCATTTCTTGAAGCTCTGTGGAAGGAACACAGAAAATGGGCAGCATTGTTCACCCACAGCTGGAGACCTGCACGACACACAGGAGAGAAAAACAAAGGCGCGAGAGAACCGAGGGCACCCATGACTCATCGCAAGTGACCAACTATGGTGTCCATATTCGCTACAGTAATCCCAGGAGCAATATCACAGATCTGGAGGCAGAGAAGATTTAAGGGGCTGGAGGCCTCAGTGAAATCAGAGAGTAAGTTCAGCAAACGGCAACCTGAGAGGGCAGGAAACCTGTTCAGAGAGCCAAATTTCCAAACTTATGATTTCAGAGGTGGAAGTCTGACTGGTCACAGGAAAAGACTGCTACAGACCGGTGGAGGGACAGATAGTTGCAACAGAGAAGATCCGGCCAGAATGAGATTAGGATCCTGGACAAGCAAACAAGTTGGACATTAAAGGCACATGAGATCATGGAAGGAGTAAGAATAAGCTATTTACAAGGATAAGAATTAAATTTTCAATTACATTCTTACATAGAATACCACAAGGAATGTGTTTTAAACCATCTGGAATACAACAGGGATGTCTTCTGAAAAACAAAGCTTCATCTCTTCAGCCAAATAATCTTCAAAGATGTCCATGCTATAAGGCATTCCTGATAAAAAGCTCTTAGGCAAACAGAGAAGGAAACTTGCTTGATTATTTGTCACAACTGGAGAGCAAGCCTCAAAAACTGGAAGGAAATCTTTGCAAAACATAAATCTAATGAAGGATTGGTATCCAAAATATACAAAGAACTCTTAAAACTCAATAGAAAAAAAAATTTTTTTAATGGGCAAAAGATCTCAACCTCACCAAAAAAGATACACAGACATACGAAAAGATGCATGCTTCAAATGTTATTAATGAACTACAAGTTTAAAAAAAGATTATCACTATGACCTATTAGAACGGCCAAAATCCAAAACACTGGTAATACCAAATGCTAGCGAAAATGGGAAATAGGAACTCTATATTTCATTGCTGGTAGGAATGCAAGATGGTACAGTCACTTTGGAAAGCAATTTGGCAGTTCCTGACAAAACTAAACATACTCTTACCATATAATCGAGCCATATAATCATGCTCCAAGATATTTACCCCAATGAGCTGATAACTTAAGTCCACACAAAAATCTGCATGTGTATGTTTATAATAGTTTTATTCATAATTGCCCAAACTTGGAAGTAGACAAGATAGCTTCAGTAAATGGATCAACTATGGTATATCCAGACAATGAAATATTATTCAGTGATAAAAAGATATAAGCTACTAAGCCTCAAAAAGACACAGAAGAATCTTAAATGCATACTGCTAAGTGAAAGAAGCCAACTTGAACAGGCTACATACTCTTACGATTCCAACTATGATTCCAGAAATCTAGGAAAGGCAAAATTATGGAGACAGTAAAAAAGGCCAATATTTGCCAGGATTGAGGCCTGGAGGAGAGGAGAAGAGATGAATAAGTGGAGCATGGGGTATTTTTAGAGCAGAGAAAGTATTCTGTGTGATACCACAATTGTAGGTACATGACATTATACATTAGTCCAAATCCATAGAATGTATAAGATAAAATGTGGACCCTAATTGACACCACCCTTATGGCAGAAAGTGAAGAGGAGCTAAAAAGCCTCTTGATGAAAGTGAAAGAGGAAAGCGAAAAGGTTGGCTTAAAGCTCAACATTCAGAAAACGAAGATCATGGCATCTGGTCCCATCATTTCATGGGAAATAGATGGGGAAACAGTGGAAACAGTGTCAGAGTTTATTTTTTTGGGTTCCAAAATCACTGCAGATGGTGACTACACCCATGAAATTAAAAGACGCTTACTCCTTGGAAGAAAAGTTATGTCCAACCTAGACAGCATTTTCAAAAGCAGAGACATTACTTTGCCGACTAAGGTCCGTCTAGTCAAGGCTATGGTTTTTCCTGTGGTCATGTATGGATGTGAGAGTTGGACTGTGAAGAAGGCTGAGCGCCGAAGAATTGATGCTTTTGAACTGTGGTGTTGGAGAAGACTCTTGAGAGTCCCTGGCTGGATGGCATCACGGACTCAATGGACGTGAGTGTGAGTGAACTCCGGGAGATGGTGATGAACAGGGAGGCCTGGCGTGCTGCAATTCATGGGGTCACAAAGAGTCGGACATGACTGAGCGACTGAACTGAACTGAATGTAAACTATGGACTTTAGTCTAAAATAATGCTATCAGTATTGGCTCATGAGTTATAGCAAATGTACCACACTAACGCAAAGATGCTAATATTAAGGGGGCTAAGGAGAGAGGAAAGGTAAGGAGGTACATGGAATTCTCTACATTCTGCCTAATTTTTCTGTAAATCTAAAACTGTTTCAAAAATTAAAGCCTATTAATTTAAAATGAAACTGAACTAACAGCATTACCATGTGAGTCACACAAGAGAAAATAACATCTGCTCTTGGTGAAGAAATATATCCAAGCAGTGAAAGGCACAAACTACCTGAGCTTGATCTGGCTCCTCTACTTGGTGGCTGTGTCACTTTGGGCAGTCATAAACTCAGACGTCTAAGTCTCAGTTTCCTCCCTGGTAAAGGGGATGCTAATCATCAAGGAGTTAAGACTGAGTCTATACATGTACAGCACTCAGCATAGGGACCAGAACACCTCAAGTATTCAATAAATATTAGCTCCCTGTTACTCAAAATCAGGTCTGTAAGCTTGTAAACCACCATTACCTGCGGGCTCGTGAGAAACGCAGACGCTCAGGCATGCCCAGACTTACTGCATTTGCTTTTTAGTGAGATCTCCCAGGTGATTTCTGTGCCTATGAGGTTGAGAAACACAGCGTCTCAAGGTGGTATTACTAGCATCATGGCTCTTCTTCAACGTCACTAAAAAAGGAGTATAAATACTGCAAGAACCCAAATTATTGTTTGCTGATGATTATGAAAGGCTAAAAAGGGAGAAGAAATTGTAATACTTAATAAATTTTGAAATATATGCTAAAGTGACAGTAATTAAAACATGCAGTACAAGTACACAGTAAGTAGACTTTATTAAGAGTATATGTTGAGACCATTTCAAACATGCAAGTAAGTGATAAATTACAAGGAGAGCTGGTTATCAATAATTTTAAAGTCAGATCTTTATCTCATATTATACTGATATTCCAAGTGGATTAAAAACCTAAATATTAAAAATAAGTTTATAAAGCACTAGAAGAAAATATAGGACATTTACATTCCTAAGCACATATAAAACCCAAAAATCATACTAGAACTATAGTTTTTTTAAAAAACTTTTATATGACAAAAGATACTACAAAAGTTGAAAGTTAAACAATAAGCTGAGAGAAAACACACCATACATAACACAGGATTAATAACCATAATATGATTTTTTTAAAGTCCTATACATGAACAAAAAAAGTCTTTCAAAAACCCAACAACAACAAAAAAATGGAGGTGGAGGAATAAAGTAGGCTTCACATGCAAAGAGAGAAAACAACAAAAGCTGCAGTAGAACAAAACAAAGAAATTTACCTACAAATATTTGTATGTGCACAGAAAAAGACATGCAAGTACATATATCAAACTGTTAATAGTAGTTAAATCTAGAGAACAAAATGTGAGAATGGGCGACTTTTTCTTTATAAACTTCTGCACAAACTGACATTTTTACATTACAATGAGTTTTTTAAAAACTTATCATTGTTTAGTTATAAAAGAACAAATACTGAGTGTTGGAAGTTTTAGCATAAAAGGCAAATACTTTCAAGAAGAAAGCTTCCTGGCTTTCCCTACAACTACTTAACCTCAAAATCATATGACATTTGGAAAATATATCTTCGCATTATCAAAATTTTCCTAAGAATTCTTAAGCAAAAATATGCCAATTTTTTGTCCTCCCCACATAGACCACTATATTCAATTTCCAGTGGCCCTCTATTCAAAGCCGGTTCCAACCTAACTTCAAAAGTGAAGTGTCTAAACCAGACAAGAAATTTAGCAACATAACATCAAATATTGATATGGAACCCACATGTCCAAAGTATGTCTAACAGTAACAGACAGCAACTGTTTAAGAGTAACTGCAAGTAACTCCATATCCACTTCAGTGTCAATTCTGAATCAGTTCTCACTAAACTGGAAAAAAGTTTTTTGAACCATTTGTCACCTCTGACTAAACGCAGGCTTCAGCCCCTAAATCATTAAGTGTGGAAAAAGTACATGCCCTCAAGAACTGCCAATGGAAGGGTTTTTCCAGAAAAAGCAGTTCGCACACACAGCCGGAAAATCTTGTATAGAGGGAACTTAGCTACCACTTTAATTCCCTCAACCAATTGAGAAACCACTGGAAGTAAATGACTAAGAAGTAAAACATATGAGAAAAGGTGAAAAAAAATTTTTTACATATTAAAAACACACAAAGTGGTTCAAATTTGTTTGGTTTTAAAAGTTGCCTTTTGCTGAAATTAGAATATTACATTCTTCTGCTCTGGATGAAATGGAAATTAGTTTTCCTAGTTTTCTATAATGCCCTTAGAATTCTGTAGCTTCTATCATGAATTATATTAATATGACTACTTAGAAGTTTTCTTACTACTATACTTAGCAAAATGCATTACACGTAGGCTTGCCTAACTATTCTTCGCATCATTAGACCTGAATTTAATAAATATATACTACTAGTTGTTGGAATTCAGCACCCTCGCCTTTCCCTAATACTGTCGCCAAACAAGTTGAAGCTAAAATAATCAGCATCTTTGTCTCAGAAGATGACCATAACCACAATGAAACCTTAAACTGGTGAGGCTGGAATCCTTGCACAAAGCAGAGCAAAGATTCACTACCTTTCACCATTTATGTATACTCATAACAGGCACAGCACCTTGGTTTCTAAAGTGTCCAGACGCAGAACCACTAAGCAGGGCAGCACCCTCTGCTCAATCTAAATTCAGCTGCCAGGCTATCTGCAACCAAAACAAACTGTAGGACCTGGTTTCCCTTTTTCAAAAGGTAAACAATCCCTTTGGCCTGACTTATCAATAAAGATGTGAGTAAAAAGAATTATCAGGAGGAGAGATTTCCCAGGTTTTAAGTTCTTAAGTTCTCAGTGAAGTTTCTTAAGATTCCTCACTTAGAAGAGAAAGACAAGCCTGTCAGTAACACTAGAAAAGGCACACTCTACTCCAAGAAAAACAAAACAAAAACCTCTTCAGGTATACTGATAACTTTATTATACACCAATGGGCATATCATCGGAAAGATCTAGGGGGAAAAAAATGTGCCTGTAAAAGTACAGCATTAAACATTCAGACTGGTCAAGAGAAAACAGACTCAAAACTAAGGTCAAAATTCCTCAGTATTTTTAAGTTTGGGCTTGCTCCTGTCCCAAACAAGCTCTTAAGCTTGCTCTTGAGTGTAATTTGTCAGTAACTGCCAAGAAAAAAAATTTAAACAACACAGAGTGCTTGTTTTATCCAATTTATAACATACTTCTTTATCATCAGAGAAACACTAAAAGTTACATAACCCTACATCTTTTGTAATTATCTTCTAAAGACAATTACAAAGATAATTTATTTTCTAGAGACAATTTTCTTTTTATTTTATTTTAAATAAAAAACAGCATACAATTTACGGTCTCCCTTTCTTAACTGCTTTTTCTTTGTTTTTTGAGATTCAGTTCAGTCACTCAGTCATGTCCGACTCTTTGCAACCCCATGGACTGTAGCACTCCAGGCTTCCCTGTCCATCACCAACTCCCAGAGCTTCCTCAAACTCATGTCCATTGAGTCAGTGGTGCCATCCAACCATCTCATCCTCTGTCCTCCCCTTCTCCTCCTGACTTCAATCTTTCTGAGATTACTGACTCTCAAAACTGGATAACAGAGACTGTGGAGGAAACTAATTTTCTTCCAATTCAACGACCAGACATTTTACCTTCAGCAGTAGTTTCGTATTTAACCATCATTCACATTTCTTCTCTACTGATAAATACTGCCACAGGTTAGGAGGAACAATACAATTCAGCTCAACAGGTAAAGAATCTACTTGCAATGCTGGAGATACAGGAGGCATGGGTTCGATCCCTGGGTCAGGAAGAACCCCCTGGAGGAGGAAATGGCAACCCACTCCCAGTATTCTTGACTGAAAAATCCCATGGACAGAGGAGTCTGGCAGGAGACAGTTTGTGGAGTCACAAAGAGTAGGATATGTCTGACTGACTAAGCACACAGTATAACTGAGCATGTTATCTTTTAGATTTTGTACTTATAATTACTGGCTGCTACCCAGATCTTGATTGTCTATTCATACATCTACAATAGCCTCTTTTGGAAAAGGCACAGAATTTCAACTTAAGTTCTTTCTATAGAAAAGGCACAGAATTTCAACTTAAGTTCTTTCTATAGAAAAGGCAGAGTAATTAATAACTAAATGTCCTACAAATTGAGTTCTCTTAAAACACTCAAAATATTACTTATAGTTACTTAATAGATCTTAGGGGACAGCAGAGGATGAGATGGTTAGATAGCATCACCAATTCAATGGACACAAATTTGAGCAAACTCCAGGAGATGATGGAGGACAGAGGAGCCTGGCGTGCTACAGTCCATGGGGTTACAAAGAGTCAGACACAATTTAGTAATAGATCTTAAGTGTATCTGCCTTTTAATTGCTAAAAATCTTGTGCTATAGAGAAATCAGGAATGGATCCCATAGAAAATAACTTGTCTATTAATGATCCCTGGTGGCTCAATGGAAAAGAATCCTCCTGCAAGGCAGGAGCAATGGGAAGAAATGAATATTCCATTTTACTTACAGCAAGTCAGACAAGCTATAAACTTTTGAAAATCATGAGAAACAAATTTTAAAGCTTATACTGAAGTTCATTCAAGAGCATGGAAACTTAAGTATACTATAAGATAAACTATTGTATGTAAAGGAGTTTATCAAAATTTATTTATCTGTTACATCAACAAAGGGGCTATTTTCACACAAATCTAGCACCTTTCTTCAATATCTTCAAATCTTTTTAAATCTTCACAAATTGATTTTAGTAAACTTTATCCCTTGAACTAAGATGGATTAATTTTTTTTTAACTTGTATCAATCTAAGATTCCTGACATCTTTACACTAAGGAGGGAATCTGGTCTTCACTAGAAAACATGATTCTTCTATAAACCATGTTAGATACAGATGGGTATTATTGCACAGAAATTATTTTTTAATATTATTAAAATCTGATGATTAATAAACAAGACATTGCCACTGTCCTGGGTACCTGAGAAGTAGCTGGAAGACAGTTTTCATGGGCTCCAGTTATGGGTTAAAGGCAAAGATTTCTTACAAATGATACCAAAAGCACAATTCATAAGAGAACAAATGGATAAACTGGAACTCAAAAACTTTTGCTCCTAAAAGACACTGTTGATACATGTATAACTGATTCACTTTGCTGTACACCTGAAATTAACACTGTAAATCAACCTTCCCTTGTGGCTTAGACAGTAAAGAATCCACTTGCAATGCAGGAGACCTGGGTTCAATCCCTGCATTGGGAAGATCCCCTGGAGGAGGAAATGGCAACTCACTCTAGTATTCTTGTCTGGAGAATTCCATAGATGGGGAGCTTGACTGGCTTCCAGCCCATGGTGTTGCAAAGAATCAGACATGTAAAGTGAAGTGAAGTCGCTCAGTCATGTCTGACTCTTTGTGACCCCATGGACTGTAGCCTGCCAGGCTCCTCCCTCCATGGGATTCTCCAGGCAAGACTACTGGAGGGAGGTTGCCATTTTCCTTCTTCAGGGGATCTTCCTGACCCAGGGATCGAACTCGGGTCTCCCGCATTCCAGGCGGATGCTTTAACCTCTGAGCAACAAATCAACCATACTCCAATAAAAATTTTTAATTAAAGAAAAAAAAAAGACACTGTTAAAAGGATGAAGAGATAAATCAAAGTAAGGAAGAAATCTTTGCAACGCCTTCATCAGATAAAGGACTTGTTTCAAGAATATATAAAGAATGCTCAAAACTCAACATTAAGAAAACAACCCAATTTTTTTAAATGGGCAAAAGATCTGAACAAATATTACTACACTTCACCAAAGAAGATACACAGCTAGGAAGTAAGTACACGAAAAGATGTCAATACCATTAGTTATTAGAAAATGTAAATTAAAACCACAAGATAGCACTCCACAATGATTAGAACTGGAGTGGCCAAAACTTTATCATCCTAGTGTTGGTGAGGATAAGGAGAAAAAGGAACTCTCATACACTGCTAGACAGAATGTAAGATAGTACAGCCGCTCTGGAAGACAATTTGGCAGTTTCTTAAAAAGTTAAACACACACCTACCAACCATATGATCCAGCCATTCCACTCCAAGGTGTTTACCCAAGAGGATAAAGAGGATATAAGTCTACCCAAAATTTCACATCAAGTTCACAGCAGCTTTATTCATAATAGCCAAAAACTACAAACAATTCAAGTGTTAGATACAGAGAAATGCATAAACAAATCCTTTTACAGTCCTTACAATGCAACAGTCCTCCCACATACCACTCAGCAATAAAAAGCAACAAACTACAGATAAAGGCAGCAACAATGAAGGATCCTAAATACAGGATGCTAATGAAAGAAGAGTACATCCTGGATAAGACTGTTTACATGAGAGTCCAGAAAAGGAAAAGCTAACCTATGGTGACAGCAAATCAGTGAATTTCTAGGGGTAAAGAGGGATGAGAATGAATGCAAAGGGCACAAAAGGAGCTTCTGGGGATAACAGAAAAGTTCTTACATCTTGATTATATGACCACTATTTGGGTAAGTTTATCTGTCAAAATACAAATCATATACTTAAAACAGTTCAATTTTACTGAATGCAAATTATACATCAATCAAGTTGATTAAAAATATTAAATTTTATTTGGGAGAAAAAGATCTATAAAATTATCATGTTTCCTAAGGTGTTTATAGTACTGTCCACTCAATACTTTCAGATCATTGACACAAAAAAAATCTCAGAAAAGGCTGGGATCATCATCCCATTCTCTAAACCGCAGGGCGGTGGGGAAGTAAGATACATAGTGGTAGCAATCAGAGCATGAGTTAGGGGCATAACACTACAATGGCCAGATTTATCGATGGTAATGAAACAACTACCACCAAACAGACAGGACAGGGGATAAACAAAGTGTTGGGTCCTGATCTGCTGAAAAAACTGGCAAGAACCACATTTAAAACTCAAGGGTTGGGAATTCTCTGGAGGTCCACTGGTTAGGACTCCACACTTCTACTGCAGGGAGCATTAGTTTGATCCCTGGTTGGGAAACTAGGATTCCACATGGAGGATGTGGGATGTGGCTGAAAAAATAAAGAAAGAAAAAGAGAAACAGAAAAAATAATAATAATAATAATAATAAGGGCAAAGAA
The DNA here is from genome assembly GCA_006410635.1 of Cephalophus harveyi. NCBI lineage: Eukaryota > Metazoa > Chordata > Mammalia > Artiodactyla > Bovidae > Cephalophus > Cephalophus harveyi. The sequence continues at coordinate 62,129 of SJYT01015149.1, read as the reverse complement.
AAATATATACTCCCAAGAAGAAGGTGGGGCAAGAAAATGCAAAAAATGCCTAAAGTCAACATTGAGCACTACACAACTCAAAACAAATACCTTTAATATAAAGTGAAGGCAGCAGAGGAGTTCAACACCCAAGATACTGATCTGAACCCAGATCTGCCACTGTGTCACACTTTATTAAGGTCACTGACCCTGGGAGATAGTGAAAGGCAGGGAACCCTGGCATGCTGCAGTCCACGGGGTGGCAAAGAATCGGACAAGACTTAGCAACTGATTGACAAAACCTCTGAGCACCCCAGTGTCCCTCCCCTTTTTTAAACAGAATAAAGTATGGTCTCTGAATAACCCTTTTGAGACACTACAACAAATAAAGAATTTATGTGAAAACAAATTTAAGTTATACAGGAAAGTTATATTCTCCATGCAATAGCATGCAACTAAGAATATCTAAATTATCATCAAACTAAATTAATAACTAGGCATATTAAGAGTCAAAAATGGCTCCGCACCTCAAAATGGCTCCCTACAGACTATAAAAGCAAGCCCAACTGCCTCAGCTAAAAAGTCATGTCCTTCATGAAAGTGACCCAATCTCATCTATCTAAAATATCTCATATACCAATCCAAATTCATTTACTTTCCCCAAATGTAGTACCTTCCCTCCCTGGACACACTGTGCCCCTACTTCAGTCAGCAATCCAACTCTTCTGCTGTGTTTAAAGGTGATCCCAAAGTCACTGGCCTAATAAAAACTGCTTATCCCTGGGGGGAGGATAATTTAGGAGGCTAAGATTAACATCTTAGTGAACAAAAATGTTCACTCCTTTTTCTTAATTTCTAGTGCTTGCTCAGAACTATAAAATGTGGCATTTAATTTTAAACCATATTTTCCTGTTCTCTAATCTTGTACTGCTTTTTAAATCAGTATTTCTTCACCTACAGAAAGGAAGAGACTTAGAGATGGACAGTATGACTTCCATCCTGCTGTAAGGCACCCCACTGTTGGGAAGACGAAAGTAGAGCTTGTTGCTTTCTCAATGACACTGTATTACAGTTTCCCAACTTGAAGGGATGAAGATCTTAAACCAAATTCCATTTTGGCAACATCAGCAAGAATCTATAGTTTTACTTGCTCTATCTGGAGTGAGTTAGTAATGCTCAAAATTCTCCAAGTGAGGCTTCAACAGTACGTGAACCAAGAACTTCCAGATGTTCAAGTCGGATTTAGAAAAGGCAGAGGAACCAGAGATCAAATTGTCAAAATCTATTGGATCATAGAAAAGGCAAGAAAGTTCCAGAAAAACATCTGCTTCATTGACTATGCCAAAGCCTTTGATTCTGGATCACAACAAACTCTGGAAAATTCTTAAAGAGATGGGAACACCAGACCACCTTACCTGCCTCCTGAGAAAACTGTATGCAGGTCAAGAAGCAGACTTATGGACGTGGGGAGAGGGGAGGAGAGGGTGAGATGGTACGTAAATAGTAACATGGAAACTTACATTCCATTCAGTTCAGTCGCTCAGTCGTGTCCGACTCTTTGTGACCCCATGAATTGCAGCACGCCAGGCCTCCCTGTCCATCACCAACTCCCGGAGTTCACTCAAACTCATGTCCATCAAGTCGGTGATGCCATCCAGCCATCTCATCCTCTGTCTCCCCTTCTCCTCCTCCCCTCAAGGGGATATATGTATACCCATGGCTGATTTACGTTGAGGTTTGACAGAAAACAGCAAAATTCTGTAAAGCAATTATCCTCCAGTAAGAAATAATTAATTTTAAAAAATTAAGAAAAAAAAGAAGCAACAGTAGAACCAGACATGGAACAATGGACTGGTTTCAAATTGGGAAAGGAGTCCATCAAGGCTGTATACTGTCATCCTGTTTATTTAACTTATATGTAGAATACATCATGCAAAATGCCGGGCTGGACAAAGCACAAGCTGGAATCAAAACTGCCAGGAGAAATATCAATAACCTCAGGTATGCAGATGACGCCACCCTTATGGCAGAAAGTTAAGAACTAAAGAGCTCTTGATGAAAGTGAAAGAGGAGAGTGAAAAAGCTGGCTTAAAACTCAACATTCAAAAAACTAAGATCATGGCATCCAGTCCCATTACTCCATGGCAAATAGATGGAGAAACAATGGAAACAATGACAGACTTTTATTTTGGGGGGAGCTCCAAAATCTCTGCAGATGGTGATTGCAGCCATGAAATTAAAAGACGCTTACTCCGTGGGAGAAAAGCTATGACCAACCTAGACAGCATATCAAAACGCAGAAACATTACTGTGCTAACAAAGGTCCGTCTAGTCAAAGCTATGGTTTTTCCAGTATTCATGTATGGACTTGAGAGTTGGACCATAAAGAAAGGTGAGCGTCAAAGAATTGATGCTTTTGAACTGAGGTACTGGAGAAGACTCTTGAGAGTCCGTTGGACTGCAAGATCCAACCAGTCAATCCTAAAAGAAATCAGTCCTGAATATTCATTGGAAGGACTGATGCTGAAGTCTACAGTACTTTGGCCACCTGATGCAAAGAACCAACTCATTGGAAAGCATCACCCTGATGCTGGAAAAGACTGAAGGTGGGAAAAGAAGGGGATGACAGAGTATGAGATGGTTGGATGGCATCACCGACTCAATGGACATGAGTTTGAGCAAGCTCTGGAAGTTGGTGATGGACAGGGAAGAACGGTGTGCTGCAGTCCATGGGGTTTCAAAGAGTCGGACATGACTGAGCGACAGAACTGAACTGAACTCATCTGGAGTTAAGCTGGAAGAAGGCACAAGTGTGGTTGTGGTGGTGGTTGACTCGCTAAGTCATGTTCAACTCTTGCGACCCCATGAACTGTAGCCCACCAGGCTCCTCTGTCCATGGGATTTTCCAGGCAAGAATACTGGAGTGGATTGCCATTTCCTTCGCCAGATAATCTTCCAACCCAGGAAGTGAACCCGGGTCTCCTGCATTGTAGTCAGATTCTTTACTGACTGAGCAATAAGGGAAACTCAGAAGTGTAGGTTTGACAATTCTATATCTAAGTTGTTAGGCTTTCTGGGTTTTTGTGGATTTCAGTTTTGTTGTTGTTGTTGTCATTATAATGGGAATTTTCAAATACACATATAAGTAGAAAGAAAGAAACTGTATAGTGACCCTCCTGCACCCATCAGACAGCTACAACAATTATAAACACACAGCCATTTGTACCTATATTCCAGATCCCAGACACCATATAACGTCATCCACATTACATCAGTATAAATTTCTAAAAGGTAAGTACTTTTTTCTTTTGAATACAACTATAACATTACTCGGAGAAGGCGATGGCACCCCACTCCAGTACTCTTGCCTGGAAAATCCCATGGACGGAGGAGCCTTGTAGGCTGCAGTCCATGAGGTAGCGAAGAGTCGGACACAACTGAGCAACTTCCCTTTCACTTTTCACTTTCATGCATTGGAGAAGGAAATGGCAACCCACTCCAGTGTTCTTGCCTGGAGAATCCCAGGGACGGGGGAACCTGGTGGGCTGTCATCTATGGGGTCGCACAGAGTCGGACATGACTGAAGTGACTTAGCAGCAGCAGCAGCATAACATTACTATTCTACCTAAAAAGATAGTAATTCCTTAGCATCAAAAGTCTAGTCAATGTTCAAATCTCTTTATTGTCATATAATAATTGTTAAATATTTCGGGCACAAATTGTAAAAACAACATTCAGTTCAGTTCAGTCGTTCAGTCGTGTCCGACTCTTTGCAACCCCATGAATCACAGCACGCCAGGCCTCCCTATGTACCCAATATTAAATAATAAAATATTACATAAACAACTGAAACTCATTTGAAGTACTTTTCATACAATTTTTAACCAAATGGTCTGTTTAAGTCAGGATCTCAGATTACTTCAGGAGAAAAAATGGATTCTTCTCTCCTGCTCTTTGGCCTTCCTTCAATTTCACAGCCAAACTCTCTTAATTTTTAGGTGTATGCAGAAGGGCATACATCTTCCAGTACCCACTACTCTCCTTCTCAATCAAGAAAACAGCCCTCCTCAGGCCTTTTACTGAAGTCTGCCATTACCTCAGAGCTTTCAGCACAGTCAGAAACGCATTTAGTCCAATGGCACAAACTCTTTCCTCCACAGGTAAGATGCCACATTTCATTTACTACCCCATGGTATATTTTAAAAAACTTTAATTTATTTATTTGTAATTGAAGGATAATTGCTTTATAATATTGTGCTGGTTTCTGGCATCAAAAAAGTTTTGAACGCCACTGTCATATAAATGTAAATAATGTAGGCCCCATTAAATGATTACTTTTCCGTTTCTATGACTATCTCAGGAGCTCAATTTTAAATTTTAAGTTCCTACATTGTCAGCTTCCCATTTTAAGTTAAGTTACTATTAAGTTAAGTAACTTACTTAAAATTACTATTAAGTTACTTCGTGAACTAAGGTACAGTAGGTAGGGCATTTAAACCCAGAAAATTATAGGCGCAATGCAGACAGATCAACAGTGGGTTGGCTCTCTTCCTTAGCCATGAAATTCATCACTCACTAGCCACAAAGGGAACCAAGTAAGATGCTATATAATAATCAGCTCAAAAACAAACTCTTCACTAGAAAATAATATAAATGCAGACAGTGAATCATTGGGGTTATTTTCTTTCACTGTGACTACAGGTTAATACAAGTGGATAGCAAATGTTAGGTGAACAACTAGGAGACAAGAGGGGGGAAAAAGCATACTCTAACTACTTCTAAACTCCAAGAGCTAGTAATTTGGACATTCAGCAGGGACTGACGAATCAAAACCCCTTTACGATCCACATGCTTGGACTGCGCATTGTAGAGGACAAAAGTCAACATGGCAGTCTCTGTCTTTGAGGAATTTACACTTGCAACACTTGCAAAACACCTACTTGGAAAAGCAGGGAGTCAAGAAACACCTGGGAGCACAGAATGCAGCAGGGCAGAGGCTCACAGAGTTCTGCCAAGAGAACGCACTGGTCACAGCAAAAACCCACTTCCAACAACACAAGAGACAACTCTACACACGGATACTACCAGATGGTCGACACTGAAATCAGACTGATTATATTCTTTGCAGCCAACAATGGAGAAGCTCTATACAGTCAGCAAAAACAAGACTGGGAGCTGACTGTAGCTCAGATCATGAACTCTTTATCGCCAAAGTCAGACTTAAACTGAAGAAAGTAGGGAAAACCACCAGACCGTTCAGGTACGACCTAAATCAAATCCCTTACGATTATACAGTGGAAATGACAAATAGATGCAAGGGATTAGAGCTGATAAACAAGAGTACCTGAGAACTATGGATGGAGGTTCATGACATTGTACAGGAGGCAGGGGACTACTATCCCCAAGATAAAGAAATTTAAAAAGGCAAAATGGTGGTCTGAGGAGGCCTTACAAATAGCTTGAAAAGAAGAAAAGCTAAAGGCAAAGGAGAAAAGGAAAGATACACCCATTTGAATGCAGAGTTCCAAAGAATAGCAAGGAGAGATAAGAAAGCCTCCCTCAGTGATCAGTGCAAAGAAACAGAGGAAAACAATAGAATAGGGAAGATTAGAGATCTCTTCAAGAAAATTAGAGCTACCAAGGGAACATTTCATACAAAGATGGGCACAATAAAGGACAGAAATGGTATGACCTAACAAAAGCAGAAGATATTAAGAAGTGGCAAGAATACACAGAAGAACTGTACAAAAAAGATCTTCATGACTCAGATAACCACAATGGTGTGATCATTCACCTAGAGCCAGACATCCTGGAATGCAAAGTCAAGTGGGCCTTAGGAAGCATCACTATGAACAAAACTAGTGGAGGTGATGGAATTCCAGTTGAGCTGTTTCAAATCCTAAAAGATGATTCTGTGAAAGTGCTGCACTCAATATGCCAGCAAATTTGGAAAACTCAGCAGTGGCCACAGGACTGGAAAAGGCAATCCCAATCCCAAAGAAAGCCAATACCAAAGAATGTTCAAACTACTGCATAACTGCACTCATCTCACACGCTACTAAAGTAATGCTCAAAATTCTCCAAGCCAGGCTTCAACAGAACATGAACCAAGAACTTCCAGATGTTCAAGCTGCATTTAGAAAAGGCAGAGGAACCAGAGATCAAATTGCCAACATCTGCCGGATCGTCAAAAAAGCAAGAGAGTTCCAAAAAACCAACTGCTGCTTTATTACCTATGTCAAAGCCTTTGTATGGATCATCATAAACTGTGGAAAATTCTGAAAGAGATGGGAATACCAGACCACCTGACCTGCCTCTTAAGAAATCTATATGCAGGTCAAGAAGCAACAGTTAGAACTGGACATGAAACAACAGACTGGTTCTAAATAGGGAAAGGAGTACGTCAAGGCTGTGTATTGTCACCTTGCCTGTTTAACTTAGATGCAGAGTACATCATGAGAAATGCGGGGCTGGATGAAGCACAAGCTGGAATCAAGATTGCTGAGAGAAATATCAATAACCTCAGATATGCAGATGACACCACCTTTACAGCAGAAAGCGAAGAACTAAAGAGCCTCTTGATGAAAGTGAAAGAGGAGAGTGAAAAAGCTGGCTTAAAATTCAACATTCAGAAAACTAAGATCATGGCATCCCATTAATTCATGGCAAATAGATGGGTAAACAGTGGAAACAGTGACAGACTCTATCTTTTGGGGCTCCAAAATCACTGCAGATGGTGACTGCAACTATGAAATTAAAAGACGCTTACTCCTTGGAAGAAAAGTTATGACCAATCTAGACAGAATATTAAAAAGCAGAGACATTACTTTGCCACAAAGGTCCGTCTAGTCAAAGCTACTGTGTTTGCAGTATTCCTGTATGGATGTGAGAGCTGGACTATAAAGAAAGCTAAGCACCAGAGAACTGATGCTTTTGAATCGTGGGGTTCAAAAGCACAAGAAGACGACTCTCGTGAGCGTCTACACAAGAAGACTCTTGTGGAAAAGAGTCTTGAGAGTCCCTTGGACTGCAAGGAGATCTGACCAGTCTATCCTAAAGGAAATCAGTCCTGAATATTCATTGGAAGGACTGATGCTGAAGCTGAAACCCCAATACTTTGGCCACCTAATGCGAAGAACTGACTCATTTGAAAAGACCCTGATGCTGGGAAAGATTGAAGGCGGGAGGAGAAGGGGACAACAGAGGATGAGATGGTTGGATGGTATCACCGACTCAATGGACATGAGTTTGAGTAAGCTCCAGGAGCTGGTGATGGACAGGGAGGCCTGGCGTGCTGCAGTCCATAGGGTGGGAAAGAGTCAGATGGGACTGAACTGAACTGACATTCTGGTAAAACTAGATTAATGTATGTTTATAAATACTAAATTGTGTAAAGCAGATTTAAAGCAGTGGAGCCATAAAAGGGATGGGTCGACAGAGGTTAAAGAAAGTCAAAGAAAATGATGTAAAGGTCAGAAGAGCTGAACCTTGAAGACAGGGCATAGCAGGATCAGCAACACTAGGATACACTGTCAAGTCATGAGGGTACACACCATAAGCCTGGCACACAGCCTGGCACATTTAAATATTTGTGGATGAATCGGACAAGGAAAAATAGAAAAGAAAGGGAGGAGAAGAATAGAATAGGCATTCCAAATAAGAGATTTTTTAAAAATAAGATTAAACATGGCAATTTCATGGGGCAGTAAGGAAACACAGAATAGTAAGAAATTAGGTAAAAATCGGTAAAATGAACCCAACCCATTCACGATTTTAAAAGTCAAAGACCAAAAGACACAGGCACCTCGGTGTTCACTGCAGCACTGTTGACAATAGCCAAGACATGGAAACAATCTAAATGCCCATCAACAGAGGAATGGATCAGGAAGATGTCATGTGTGTGTACGTACACACACACACACACACACACACACACACACACACACACACACACAGAGGAATATTACTCAGCCATTAAAAAGAAAGAAATAAGGCCATTTGCAGCAACATGGATGGATGCAGAGACTGTCAAACTGAGTGAAGTAAGTCAGACAGTAGAGGAGAAATATCATATGGCATCCCTTATATGTGGAATCTAAAAAGAAATGATACAAATGAACTTAAACAAAACAGAAAGAGACTCACAAACTTAGAAAACAAACTCATGGTTGATCGTGGGGAAGGAATAGTTAAGGACTTTGGGAAAATCATGTACACACTGCTATATCTAAAATGGATAACCAACAAAAACCTATTGTGTAGCACACGGAACTCTGCTCAGTGTTATGTGGCAGCCTGGATGGGAGGGGGGTTTGGAGGAGAATGAATACATGTATATGAATGGCTGAGTCTCTTCACTGTTCACCTGAAACTATCACAACATTATTAATCAGCTATACCCCAATACGGAATGTTTTTGGTGTTAAAAAATAAACTTAAATTTAAAAAAGTCAATGAAAGAGATATAAAACTGATCTCATATTAAATACCAAAATGAGTATGTCCAGAAAGCACATTCTGTTATGTCTCCACTTTTCAAGAACACTAATAAAAAGTGTAAATAGCCATTTTTCCTTAAATGGTCATTCATCTTTGTCATATTATTGGGTATAACCTAGAAACCATTCTAATATTTCCCCAGAGAAGAACTAATACCACTAGCTGGTACAGATGAGTAATTTTTTTCCTGAATACTTTTACTATCTGGAAATGTGACTGGGTTATCACTCAGGTCAGCTTCTTTGGTAGTTGTGTAATCAAATGTCGGAGACACACCACAATTAAAGCAAGAGACGGCTGAGGGCAACCTAGCACAAAAGCCAGTGACTAATGCTGAATCACAGCTTCCAAGTGATACTTCACCATAATGTCAGCCTCCCATACTAACATCCCCTTCAGCAGTCCTTGGAAGAACATCAGAAGTATTATCCAATAACTATTCTCCAATATTTTGCAGAATAATGCTAAAGAATTAAGAGTAATAAAATCTAGTAGAGTCTTCAGTCTATAAGCCAAACTTTGTTAAGCCGAGGAAATTGTTACCTCCTCAAACTTCACAATTGGAGAATTCATGATTGTGGCATACACTCTGTGTATATAGTAGATCCCCCAGATATTCCTCCCCAGCAAAACATTCCAGGTCCTGGCTACCTACCACCAGCTATGGTCTTCAGCGTGTGTGTGTGTGTGTGTGTGTGTGTGTGTGTGTGTGTGTTAGTTGCTCAGTCATGCCCGACTCTGTGACCCCATGGACTGTAGCCTGCCAAAAATACTGGAGGGGCTGCCATTTCCTTCTCCAGGATGGTCTTCAGTGGCAGCTGTATAATCCCTATAGACAGACTTTAGGAACTGCAGTCTAATGAGGGAAGGGGACACAGTGGAGATTACATGATAAAGCTACATATGCATGGTAAGTGCACTACTTTCATTTACACTATAAGCATGTTTAGAGTGAGTCTGGCCAGCTGTTAACATCGCCAGTCATTTTCCTTAGCACTCCTTCTACTCCTCCAGCCCGAATCATGCAAGACAGGCAAGCTGTCTGGTTATACATTAACATGGTTATAATGACAGTGAAAGAATTCTGGTTAGTTTTAATTTCACTTTTCAATTTGGGTGCCTAACACCTGGCATAATGGAAAGAACAAGAGCCTTGGAGTCATACTGACCTACTTATAAATCTCAGCTCTACCGCTTAAAAGATATGTGACCTTGAACAAGTTACACAACTGAACCTCAGTTTCCTTTATGGAAACTAGGTATAACAACAGCCTCTTTGCAAAACTGTTGAGAGGTTAAGCATGAAATTATGTGTAATATCCAGAACACAATAGGCACTTAGCTTATGGTAATTATGAAGGCTGGTGAACACGCCTATACTCAGGTTTCCAAATAGTATTAACTCTATAAAGAAAGCCTTTTCAGCCTCATTCTCTCTAGTCCACTTGTGAGATAACTTACCTACCCTTTTATAATCTCATCTGGTCTCTAGAAGAAAAAGGCTCCCTCCTAGAAATCAGTCTTGAGGTCAAAACTGGCTTGACCTATCTCCTTGCAATGCTATCACATCCTGCCTGGCTCTGGGGCCTCTAGAAAATCCTGTTTTCTCTATTGCCTACTTCTGTTTCATTGCCTTAGGCTACATGCATTCTCTTACCAGATTTCGAAGGCTCAGTGTTGTCCCCCAGTCTATTCTAGGGCACTCTGAAGTATCCAGTTTCTCCAGAAGTACCACGTTTTGGACTGCTATACTACTATACTCCAAGAGGACAGTCAACCCAGCATGTTCTGCCAGTGCCTTAAAACCTCTCTATCTCTGTCACAGGCGGAATGCCAGCTCTTCTCTCCCAGCAAACGGGATCCGGACTTCTAGAACAAGAGGCGCATCCCTCTCTCTCTACTTCATCTTATTCTCCCACCACACCCCTATATCCCACAACAGGAGGGAAAAGTGGAAAGATAATTCAAATCAGAGTCAAAAGACACTGATTCTTCTACTCTATCTCTGTTACTCAAATTTGTTCTTCTTTGTAAAATTCTGTGCTTATCTCACAAGATCAAAGTAAGGCTCAAATAAGATATTTGTGAATATGTTATGCAGATCTGAGATATTACTATAACTATTACAAGTCTCTATTATGACTTAACATTTATTTTTGAATATAAAACCCTAACATTTTTAACTCCTCTAGCATTATTTATATTAGCAAAGGATAATAAGTAACTCAAATAGCCATCCATTAGGGAACTAACCAAAAAAATATGTGATACATCCTTTCATAGGAATACTATATAGCATTTTTTTTTTATTAGAAAGCTTCTTATATAGCTACAGGTCCTAATTCTGAAGATATAATAGTGAAAAAAGATGCAGATCAGTGAGTATAATTTACCACAAATTTTTTTTTAAGAGGGGGTACAGTAAACAGATACACATGTTTACTTGAAAACACATAAAATATCACAATATAGATAAGACACTTCCCCGGGCTTCCCTGATGGCTCAGTGGTAAAGAATCTGCCTGGCAATGCAGGAGATGTGGGTTGGATCCCTCTTGGTCAGGACAATCCCCCAGAGAAGGAAATGGCAACCCATTCCAGAGTCTTGCTTGGGAAATCCCAAGGACAGCGGAGCCTGGCAAGCTACAGTCCATGGCACTACAAAGAGTCAGATACAACTTAGCGACTCAACAAGCAATCTAAGACACTGATAATACTGACTGTATCTGGATCCAGATAGCCATGGGGTATGTGCAAGAAGAAAACTTTTCTGCGTATTTCTCTCTTTAGTAGCTTTTAAATTTTTGAACCCCTAGCCTCTGGATGGGAAGAGATGGAAAACCATCTCTTCACACAACTATAAACCTAAGAAACAATATGAGCATTAGTGAGGATGACCGGATATCTGATAAGTCATTTCCAGGGCCAGCCCCAATTTCACAATTACCACCACCTGCAACAAACTGCGTACCCTTCTGTGATCTCACTCCGTCAAGTGACCAGAGATAATTTATTCCTTCCAGTCAAACTTCCTGACTACGTTATTGTGTGTCCATGTGCTATGCACTTCCACACTCAACGCTATTTATAAAACTTATTGTCTTAAGGGATCTACTGCAAAGTCTTAGAAGGGCCCTCTGAACCATAACATTTTCCACCTTCAAGTCTGGTCAGGAATCATTCCAATGCCAACTTTACTGAACCAAAGACTGAGTTCTTCCTCTTAATTACTCCAGGTTCACCACAGGATCCAAGTAAGTCATTCACTTGAGTCTCCATGGCTAAAGGACACTAGCGTAGATCATCCCCTGATTTACAGAAGACTGAATTCTGTTCATCTCCTCTAATCTGGTGGAAAAACACTCCTTCCAGACTGTGCAAAATAACTCTTCCACGAGGATAAATGAAATGTACTGAGGCAAAATCCTCCCAAATGTAAACTATAAACAATACTGCCTTAAACATGACTTTAATCAGGAATGACATCCCAGGAGCTGAAACACTGCTCAGAACAGCAGCAGATACTGCCTCCATTCTCGCTGTCCTGTGGCATGCAGGGTATTCTTGAACCTAGATTATGAAGCGCACACCACTGAATATGAGCTTCATTCTTTGAATATTCCTTTCACATTCAACCCTTGTTCTCACTTTCTGGCATGGAGATCCAAAACCTCAATGCAGTACAGAATGAAATGCTGGATTACTTTAGTGCAAAAAGGTGAAGCCTCCAAAAGCGTTCTAATTAGGATATCTCTTCAATGAAAGCAAAATGAAATGTGCCAACTCCTTTTCCCTTCTTTTTCCAACAGCTATTTGCTTTCTCAGGAGCAAATCTTCAGTCAAACACAAAAGCCAACCACCTAGCAAAGCTCAAATACAGACAGGTGTTTTCCAAGCACAGTTAAATCTCAGGAGTAACTAGTCATGATGAGTAACATCTACTAACAAGGTGCTTACTGGTGTGCTGGGACAGTTAACAGCCTAAAAATCTCTGTTATGACCAGCATTGATAAAAATGAGAAATAAAACGAAAAGAAAAGCAAGCCCACTTTCCACCAACAGAAAACTTACAAAAGGAAGAATCACACAAATCAGCTAGTTCTGCCACACAAAACCCCTTTTATTCTAGAGTGGAGACTAAGGGCCCCAAACAAACCTATTTGAATATTTTTCTACTTTAACCCTACTGAAGCCCATGGAGGCTTACCAAGAAAAATTCTGAGAGAACTGGACAAAACAGTTTTTTTTGTTTTTTTTTTTTTAAAAACCAAAATGAGTAATCATCTGAAAACATACTTATAAATGAGCAGTTATTTAAAATTAAGAGTTTCATTGAAGCACTCTAGAATAATGTTCCACACAATAAGTATGCCCTGCTCGATCAGCTCCATTCACCAGACTTCAAGTTGCTCTGCTTTAAACTTCTTTAATACTCACAAGATCCTAAAGTTGGTTCCTGCATGAGACAGACATGACAGAAAATCCCAATGCTAATATCAGACTATAAGAATTTTTAATGTTACCAAAGAAGAGGTTATTCAGCCATGTTACCTGGACTTCACCCAAGTCATATCCTTTGAATCAATCTATTATTGCAAGCCACAGGAGGCAAACAAGTCAAGTACAGGTGAGAAATCAAGGTCACTAAACTGAATTCCATTATAGCACTTTTAGGTAATATCTTTTTCACTATCTGCTTTGACTTCAGCTGGGTGCCAGCATGATTTTTTGATGCCTTTTCTACCACCTACCATCTCTCTGTGTTTTCTGCATTAAAAGATTGTGAGGAAAATGCTATGCTTTTCTAGAGATATCCAAGATTATAAAATGAGAGGTTTTTTTTTTTTTTTAAAGACACTTAGTATGTCAAGTCAGAACTTGACATAATAAGTATATCATATCCTAGGAAAAGCTCTTTAGCAAGTAATACTCCCAAATCATCTCTACTTTGCAGGCTCTTAGAATGCATTAAATGTTTAATAAGTTAAATGAATGTTCTCTACAGGATAGCAAGGACTTTTACTAAAGGAGATTACAAGGTTTCCCAAACTGGTATTATATTTAAGAATGTTCAACATTGGCCTTCCAAATGTACTTTAAGTACTATAAAGCTGTAATAATTAAAGCTATACAGTATCAAAGAAAGTAAAGACAGCACAATCAAACAATTACGAGTTCAGAAATAAACTGAAGTATCTGGAGATTTTGTAGAGAAGGTAGCTTTTTAAATCAAAAGGGAAAAGATACCCTATTTAATAAATTTTATTGGGACAACAAGCTACTTGTTCAGTCGCGAAATCGTGACCAACTCTACAGCCCCATGGACTGCAGTATGCCAGGCTTCACTGTCCTTCACTATCTCCTGGAGTTTGCTCCAATTCATGTTCACTGAGTCAGTGATGCTATCTGACAATCTCATCCTCTGCCACCCTCAAACTAGACATCTGGGGGAGAAAAAGATTGGTTCACTCATTCAGTAAGTGGAGGGCCTATCACTGGCAAGCATGGTGCTAGATACTGAAACTAAGAACAAGGGAAAAAACTGCATACTCCATCACCCTCAAGGAGCTCCCAGTCAAGGGAAAAAAGAAAGTTATTAATAACAACAAAAACTAATGTAAAATCACAACTCCAATAAATTCCACAACTAATTCCCTTTTCACTTGATTTTAAACCAAAATGCATTACAGATGAAGCAAAGATCTAAATTTAAAAACAAAACCATAAAAAGTACTTGAAGAAAACATGCGTAAATATTTTCACAAGATTAGGATGAGAAAGAAAATGAGAAGCCAGAAAGTATAAAACATAAAAATCTAATGTACTGTAAAATGTAAACATGAAAATATTTATATTTTACAGTAAAAAAAAAATACACACACGTACACATTGTCAAGACAAACACAGAAACATCAGTATCAGTTCAATCACTCAGTTGTGTCCGACTCTTTGCGACCCCATGGACTGTATCACACCAGGCTTCCCTGTCCATCATCAAATCCTGGAGCTTGCTCAAACTCATGTCCACCGGGTCAGTGATGCCATCCAACCATCTCATCCTCTGTTGTCCCCTTCTCCTCCTGCCTTCAATCTTTCCCAGCATCAGGGTCTTATAGGTAACTAATTTCCCTAATATTCAAAAAGTTATGCACATTTTCTTTAAGTATTTATTTTCATTTATTTATTTGGCTGCTGCAGGTCTTCGCTGCAGCACATAGGATCTAGTTCCCTGACCAGGGATCAAACCTGGGAGAACTCTCTACCTTGAGAGCTCAGAGTCTTAGCCACTGGACCACCAGGGAAGCCCAGCTACGCACATTAATGAGAAAAAGCCAAAAAGCCCAACGGAAAACTAACCAAAGGATACAAGTAATTCCAAGAAAAAATATGAATAGCAAATAGACAAATGATAGTCAGATTCAGTAATAATAAATAACTCTTACAAACTAAGATGACATTTTCTTACCTGTGAGACTGACTCCCTAAAAAATGGCTGGTTGCCAAGTTTAAAGAGGATAGAAGAAGCGCTTCATACATACTCTCCATTGAGTGAATTAGCTTGGCCTTTCTTGGAGGGCAATTTGGCAACACTAGTAAAATTTTAAGCACTCATACTTTGACTTGGGCACTCCACCTCTAGTGACTTATTCTATTAAATTACTAAGAAAATGAAGAACTTAGTTTCTCACATTGTATATATCATCATGGAAAAGAACACACAACTTTTGGGAAGTTTACTCTAGTATAAAACTCTTGATTTTTAAAAACTAAACTAAATCTGAGATATGAGTCTTCTGGAAAATAAATAATGCCAACAAATGGAATAGAAAAGAAACACTAATACAAGTGCACAAATATAAATGTGCAGAAACTGTTAAGTGACATATAATTTATATTTTAAAAAAAAGCTGGAAACAACCCTAAACCTATCAATAGGATACTACTTAAATAAATTATAGTACATCCATAAAATGGAACACTCTGCAGCCATTAAAAAAGACTGTGTCTAGGACAAAATGCACTGACAAGATACAGGAGATATTAACTTAAAAAATGAGTAGCAAAACCACTATATATAAAATAAACAACAAAGACATGCTGTACAGCACAGGGAACTATAGTCAGTAGTTTGTAATAACCTATAATGGAAAAGAATCCGAAAAATAATATATACATATATTACTAAGTCACTCTGCTATATACCTGAAACTAACACTACATGTAAATGAACTACGCTGCAATGTGAAAGACAAAAAATCCAAAGTAAGAAAACATAGGCAGTACATGTTGGTGAAGTCGCTCAGTCGTGTCCGACTCTTTGCGACCCCATGGACTGTAACCTACTAGGCTTCTCCGTCCGTGGGATTCTCCAGGCAAGAATACTGGAGTGGGTTGCCATTTCCTTCTCCAGGGGATCTTCCCGACCCAGGGATCGAACCCGGGTCTCCCGCACTGGAGGCAGACACTTTAGTCCCAGCAGTATTTTTTGAATATGTCTTTTCAGGCAAACAACACACTCGATAAGGGGTTAATATCCAAAATATACAAAAACTCATACAATGCAACAGAAAGAACACAAACAACCCAATTTAAAAATGGGCAGAGGATCTGAATATAAATTTTTCCAAAGAAGACATACAGATAGCCAAGAGGTACATGAAAAGATGCTCAATGTCGCTTTATCACGGAAATGAAAAACAAAATCTCCGTGAGATTTCACTTCACACCTGTCAAAATGGCACAACAAAAAGACAAAAAATATTAATAACAAGTGCTGATGGGGATGGGAAGAAAAGGGAATCCTCATTAACTGTTTATGGGGACATAAATGATACAGTCACTATGAAAAATAGTACGGAAATTTCTCAAAAAAATTAAGAGAGAACTCTACCATATGATCCGGCAATTCCACTTCTGGATAGCTATATAACCAAAGAAAACAAAACCACCAGTTAGAAAAGATATAGGCACCTTTCTGTTCACTGCAGCATTATTTACAATAGCCAAGATATAGAGGCAACCTAAGTGCCCATCAACAGATGAATGGAAAAAGACACAGTGTATGTGTATATATATATAGGAATATTATTATTCAGCTAAAGGAAAGAAGGAAATACTGCTGTTTACAACATGGATAGACCAGAGGTATTATGTCAAGTGAAATAAGACAAAGATAAGCACTATGATTTCACTTATGTATGGAATCTAAAACCTGAAACAAATAAACATAACAAAACAGAAACAGACTCATAGATACAGAGAACAAATAGGTGGCTGCCAGAGAGGTAAAGGAGTAAGGCAAGAAGACAAATAGGTGAAAGAGATCAAGAGGTACAAGCTTCCTGCTGCACAATAAATGAGTCAAGAGTATGTAACGTACAGTGTGGGAAATACTGTCTGCCAATAATTATGTAATACCTTTTGCATGGTGACAGATCTTACCTACACTTACCATGGTGATCGTTTTGATACGTATAGTAATGATGAGTCACTATGCTGTGTAACAAGAATTAACATGGTATTGTAGGTCAACTATATTAATACTTTGAAAACAAACTCACAGAAAAAGACATCAGACTTGTGATTAGCAGAGGTAGGGGTAGGGAGAGGAGGAACTGAATGAAGGAAGTCAAAAGCTAGAAACTTCCAAGTACAAGATAAGTAAGTACTATGGATGTAATGTATAACATGATAAATATAACTAACACTGCTATACGTTACATATGAAAGCTATTAAGAGACTATATCTTAAGTGAGCCTTAGGAAGCATTACTACAAACAAATCCAGTGGAGGTGATGGAATTCCAGCTGAGCTATTTCAAATCCTAAAAGATGATGCTGTTAAAGTGCTGCACTCATTATACCAGCAAATTTGGAAAACTAAGCAGTGGCCACAGGACTGGAAAAGGTCAGTTTTCATTTCAATCCCAAAGAAAGGCAATGCCAAAGAATGCTCAAACTACCTTACAATTGCACTCCTTTCACATGCTAGCAAAGTAATGTTCAAAGTCCTTCAAGCTAAGCATCACTGGTAATGAACCAAGAACTTTCAGATGTACAAGCTGGATTTAGAAAAGGCAGAGGAATCAGAGATCAAATTGCCAACATATGCTGGATCATAGAAAAACCAAGGGAATTTCAAAAAAACATCTACTAAAAAAAAAAAAAAAAAATCTACTGCTTCATTGACTATGCTAAAGCCTTTGACTGTGTGGATCACAGCAAACTGTGGAATATTCTTAATGAGATGGGAATACCAGACCACCTTATCTGCCTCCTGAGAACCTGTATGAAGGACAAGAAGCAACAGTTAGAAATAGACATGGAACAATGGACTGGTTCAAAACTGGGAAAGGAGTACATCAAGGCTGTCTACTGTCACCCTGCATATTTAACTTCTATGCAGAGCACATTGTGCAAAACACTGGGCTGGATGAATCACAAGCTGGAATCAAGACTGCCAGGAGAAATTTTAACAACCTCAGATAGGCAGATGACACCATTCTAATGGTAGAAAATGAAGAGCAACTAGATGAAGGCAAAAGACAAGACTGAAAAAGCTGGCTTAAAACTCAACATTTAAAAAATGAAGATCATGGTATCCAGTCCTATCATTTCATGGCAAATAGACGGGGAAAATGTAGAAACAGTGTCAGATTTCATTTTCTTGGGCTCCAAAATCACTGCGGACAGTGACTGCAGACACAAAATTAAAAGACACTTGCTCCTTGGAAGAATCAGTTCAGTCACTCAGTCATGTCTGACTCTTTGAGACCCCATGGACTGCAGCACACCATTCTTCCCTGTCCATCACCAACTCCCAGAGCTTACTCAAACTCAAGTCCATCGAGTCAGTGATGCCATCCAACCATCTCATCCTCTGTCGTCCCCTTCTCCTCCTGCCTTCAATCTTTCCCAGCATCAGGGTCTTTTCAAATGAGTCAGTTCTTCGCGCTAGGTGGCCAAAGTACTGGAGCGTCAGCTTCAGCATCAGTCCTTCCAATGAATATTCAGGACTGATTTCCTTTAGGATGGACTGGTTTGATCTCCTTGCAGTGCAAGGGACTCTCAAGAGTCTTCTCTAGAACCAACAGTTCAAAAGCATCAATTCTTTGGTGCTCAACTTTCTTTATAGTCCAACTCTCACATCCATACATGACTACTGGAAAAACAATAGCTTTGACTAGAAGACCTTTGCTGGCACAGTAATGTCAATGCTTTTTAATATGCTATCTAGGTTGGTCATAGCTTTTCTTCCAAGGAGCAAGTGTATTTTAATTTCATGGCTGCAGTCACCATCTGCAGTGATTTTGGAAAGGGAAAGTCGCTCAGTCGTGTCCGACTCTTTGCGACCCCATGGACTGAGAAGCCTGGTAGGCTGCAGTCCATGGGATTTTCCAGGCAAGAGTACTGGAGTGGGTTGCCATTTCCTTCTCCAGGGGATCTTCCCAACTCAGGGATCGAACCCAGGTCTCCCGCATTGTAGGCAGACGCTTTACCCACTGAGCCACCAGGGAAGCAGTGATTTTGGAGCCCAAGAAAATAAAGTCTCTCACTGTTTCCACTGTTTCTCCATCTATCTGCCATGGAGTGATGGGACGGGATGCCATGATCTTAGTTTTTTGAATGTTGAGTTTTAAGCCAACTTTTTCACTCTCCTCTTTCACTTTCATCAAGAGGCTCTTCAGTTCCTCATCACTTTCTGCCATAAGGGTGGTATCATCTGCATATCTGAGGTTATTGATATTTCTCCTAACACTCTTGATTCCAGCTTGTGCTTCATTCAGCACAGCATTTAGAATGATGTACCCTGCATATAAGTTAAATAAGCAGGGTGACAATATACAGCCTTGACGTACTTCTTTCTCAATTTGGAACCAGTCTGTTGTTCCATATCCGGTTCTAACTGTTGCTTCTTGACCTGCATACAGATTTCTCAGGAGGCAGGTAGGGTGGTCTGGTATTCCCATCTCTTTAAGAATTTTCCACAGTTTGTTGTGATCTACAAAGGCTTTGGCATAATCAATAAAGCAGAAATAGATGCTTTTCTGGAACTCTCTTGCTTTTTCTATGATCCAATGGATATTTGGAAGGATAGCTATGACAAAAATAGCAGAGACATCACTTTGCCAACAAAGGTCCATATAGTCAAAGCTACAGTTTCTCCAGTAGTCATATATGGATTTGAGAGTGGGACTATCAAGAAGGCTGAGCACTGAAGAATTGATGCTTTTGAACTGTGGTGTTGGAGAACACTCTTGAGAGCCCCTTGGACAGCAAGGAGATCAAACCAGTGAATCCTAAAAGAAATCAACCCTGAATATTCACTGGAAGGACTGGTGCTGAAGCTGAAGCTCTAATACTTTGGCCACTTGAAAAACTTACTCATTGGAAAAGACCCTGATGCTGGGGAAATTTGAGAGTGGGAAGAGAAGGGGGCAGCAGACAATAAGAGGTTGGATGGCATCACTGAGTCAATAGACATGAGTTTGAGCAAACTCTGGGAGACAGTGAAGGACAAGGAAGCCTAGCGTGCTCCAGTTCATGTGGTCACAAAGTGTTGGACACAATTTACAACAACAATATTCTAAGAGAAAGGATTTTACAAGGAAAAAAAATTTTCCATTTCTTTAACTTTATTTTTCTTTAACTTTTTAAATCTATATGAGATGATGGATGTTCACTAAACTCATTGTGGTAATCACTTCACTAGGTACGTAAATCAATTATGCTGTTCACCTTAAATTTACACAGCAATGCATATCCATTAAATCTCAATAAAACTGTAACACTAAGTAAAAATTAAAAATAAGCAGCAGAGTATGTAGCATGATCCCTTTTCAGTGAAAAACATAAAATTCTAATATATGAATAGAAAAAATCTGGTTATAAAATGTGAACAATGTTCTCTCTAGAGAGAAGGAATGTTCACTTTGGACATTATACATTTTGGGTCGAGTCTGATTATTTCATAAGACACGTATATCAGAGAGATACAAAGATTTTTTTTTTAAGAGACTCTGAGGCTGGGACTTCCCTGGTGGCCCAGTGGGTAAGACTCTGTGCGTCCACTGCAGGGGGCATGGCTATCCCTGGTCAGGGAACTAAGATCCCACACGCCCTGAAACAGGAAAAAGAAAAAAGAGAGTACTATACCAAAGTGAGAAAATGGTTCAGAATGAACACAAACACATTCATAATAGAACACACAATTTCAGAGTTAGAATAACTTTACAAATAAAGAAACAAGAACATCAAAATTTTAAACTTTTGCGCTGCAAACAAAACCATCAGGAAAGTAAAAAGACAACCTACAAGATGGGAAAGGACATCTGCATGTCATATATCTGATAAAGGACTTGTATCCAGAATATATAGACGTCTTACAACTCAACAATAAAAAGGCAAATAACCCAACTAAAAAATGGGCAAGGAATCTAAACAGCCACTTCAAAGATCTACAAATGGTCACTCAGCACATGAAAAGGTGAGCAACACTAGGAGTCACAAGAAAAATGCAAATCAAAAACCACAAGGAGCAACCACTTCACAGTGGATGATTAGATCAAAAAGAAAGAAAATAACAAGTTTCCGTATGCATGTGGAAAAACTGGAAGCTTCATACACTCCTACTAGGAATGCAAAATGGTGCACCCATTTTAGAAAACAGTTTGGCAATTCCTCAAAAAGATAAACATGGAATGCTTCTGACACAGAAATTCCACTTCTTGGGCATATATGCCCAAAGTATATGTCCAAGAGAAATGAAAACATATGTCCACACAAAAATTTGTACACGAATGTTCATAACAGTGCTGTTCATATTAATCAAAAAGTAGAAAAATGCAAATGTCATCAATTCATGAATGTACAGAATGCAATATATTCATACAATGGAATATTATTCAGCCATAAAAAGGAAGGAAATTCTGACATATGCTACAACATAGACGAAACTATGTTATATGAAAGCAGCCAGACACAAAAGGCAATATGTGATAAGATTCTATTTATATGACATGTCCAGAATGGGCAAATCTATAGAGACTGATTAGTGATTGATTAGGGCACGGGGAGACAGGCTGAAGACATGAACAGTGACTACTAATGGGTGGCTTCTTCTAAGGGGAGTGAAAATGTTCTAAAATGGCTTGTGATGATGGTTACACAACTTTGTGAATAAGCTAAAAGCAATGAACTGGGTGAACCGTACAGTATGTGAATTATATCTCAATAAAGCCATAGAAAACATATATACATTAAAAAGAAAGTGGAAGCCCGATGAGGTTAAGTGATGTGCCCAAAGAAAACTGCCAGGCTAGTAAAAACTGAAACTGGAAACACATGGGCTGACTCCCACAGGAATGGACAGTTTCCTTACTGCAACTGATTGGCCAAAAAGGTTCCCCCAAAGAGCTGGAAAAGCAGAAAATGTAGCATAAGGAAAGCATAAGGAAAGGAAGAGAAGTTTAGGTAACACAACTGAAATGTTGTTTTCAAATTTTAATGTGACTCCAAAATGGGTTCTTGGCCTAAAAAAAATCTAACAGCCACTGAGAGAAGAGGTTGTGACTCAGTATAACAGTGCCCCTTTTACTAGGAGCTCAATTAGAGCAGGGCACGGGATGCAGCTGCTGGCTGCAAAGGAAGAAGGAAAATGAGATCAGAAGAGGCACGAGAGGCTGAAATCACCGGCCACTCTTCTGCATATGTCAAAGAGGTTAGTGAGTAACAATGCTTCAAACAAGTTTTATTCTGGGGCAGGGGCGGGACGGGGGGT
>SJYT01015149.1:24401-38901 GCA_006410635.1 Cephalophus harveyi | reverse complement strand
GGGAGTGGCGGGGGGGTGGGGGGGTGCAGAGAGGCTGTAAAATCCTACACAGAGATCCGAAAGTATCATCTGAAAATTGAATTACCTCCCCGAATTACTATACACACATAAGATATTTAGGTATAATGAACAGGGTCTCTCTGCAACTGACTTGGACACAAAGATCATTGCTGGAATACAACTGCCCCGTTTGACAAGAATAACAATATCACTGTTGATGTAGAAATGGAAAGTAAGCCAAGAACATACCATCACTAAAAACATTATTTCAAGGGTTTAAAAAAAGAAAAATGAGCTACCAAAAAAAAAAAAAAATCATCTATTGTCAGAACATTGCTTATGCAACATTAGAACATTCTGACAGAAGGAAAGGACAACAGGAGGCAGGAAGCAGAAAGAAAGAAGAAATCCTGCAGGTGCCCAACTAATCCTAACAAGAAACAGCTCTGAGCCTGCCTTCCACAATAACAATCTTGTTCCCGTGGTACATGAACCAAGATTTCTCTCGCCAGGAACAGAAAACAACTGACTACAGGAAAATGTCAGCTTGTTCCATGGAACACTACACTGGCAGCGAACAGATACAAACCTTTCAAACGACAAAGTTTTGGCTGTTTCCTCACCAAATTTTTAACATCGCTGGCCCATAGTCAAATTCAGTCCAGTTTATGCAAACTCTTAACACAGTGGACAAAAATACCATGCTGCAGAATACACTATAAATAAAAGATTTTATAAAATATCTTGTCCTCAGATTTCTAACAATTTGGCTCATTTATAATTATAAAATTTGTATAGAAGCTCTCTTAACCCACCAGCATCTCTCAACCAACCTGAAAAAAATAACTGATGCTTCCCCTTCCCTCTGTAAAATAACAAGCCCCAGCAATGCAAACCAGCCTCAAATTAATAGCCACTCATTCTAATCCTGAATATTTTTCCTGCTCCCATCCATTAAGTTGCATGCTTACCAAGAATTAATTGTTTTTTTCGCAAATCTATTTATACCAGTTGCTCTTGTTATTACAGCTATGCAATTTAATTAGCTATATAAACTGATGAGAAACCCAGGAGAAAAGAAAGACATGCTTCTTTGAAAATTAGGCTGAATGTTTAAAATGACTTGGTAAAGTCACATTACATGTGGATGCATGCATGTTCAGTTGCTAAGTTATGTCCAACTCTTTGCAACTCCATGGACTGCAACACGCCAGGCTTCCCTGTCCTTCACTGTCTCCCGGAGTTTGCTCAAACTCCATTAAGTCAATGATGCCATCCAACCATCTCATCCTCTGTCACTTCCTTCTGGTCTCAATCTTCCCCAGCATCACGGTCTTTTCCAATAAATCAGCTCTTTACATCAGGTGGCCAAAGTACTAGAGCTTCAGCATCAATCCTTTCAATGAATATTCAGGGTTGAATCCCTTTAGGATTGACTGGTTTGATCTCCTTGCTGTCCAAAGGACTCTCAAGAGTCTTCTCCAGCACCACAGTTCAAAAGCATCAATTCTTCAACACTCAGCCTTCTTTATGGTTCAACTCTTACATCTGTACATGATTACTGGAAAAACCATAGCTTTGACTACCTGGTCCCTTATCAGTAAGGTGACGTCTCTGCTTTTTAATACACTGTCTAGGTTTGTCATAGCTTTTCTTCCAAGGAGCAAGCATCTTTTAATTTCATGGCTGCAGTCACCATCTGCAGAGATTTTGTAGCCTAAAAAAATAAAGTCTGTCACTTTCCATTGTTTCCCCATTTCTTAGTCATGAAGTGATAGGACTGGATGCCATGATCTTTGTTTTTTGAATGTTGAGTTTTAAGCCAGCTTTTTCATTCTCCTCTTTCACATTCATCAAGAGGCTCTTTAGTTCCTTTTCACTTTCTGTCATTAGAGTGGTGTCATCTGCATATCTGAAGTTGTTGACATTTCTCCTGGCAATCTTGATTCCAACTTGTGATTCATCCAGCCCGGCAATTCACACTATGTACTCCACATAGAAGTTAAATAGAAGACACACAGCCTTGATGTACTCCTTTCCCAATTTTGAACCAGTCCTTGTTCCATGTCTGGTTGTTGCTTCTTGATCTGCATACTGGTTTCTCAAGAGGCAGGTAAGGTGCTCTGGTATTCCCATCTCTTTAAGAATTTTCCAGTTTGTTGTGATCCACACAGTCATAGGCTTTAGCGTAGTCAATGAAGCAGAAGCAGATGTTTTTCTGGAACTCTCTTGCCTTTTCTATGAGCCAACATATCTTGACAATTTGATCTCTGGTTCCTCTGCCCTTTCTAAATCCAGCTTGTACATCCGGAAGTTCTCAGTTCACATACTGTCAAAGCCTAGCTTGAAGGATTTTGAGCATTACCTTGTTTTTTTTTAATGCAACAAGCATAAAAGATGGGGACAAGAGGGAGCGAGAATCAAAAACTCAAGAAAGAGTCTATGTTCAAAATGCTTCACAAAATGCCTTTAAATTGCTACTCTGCTTTTAAAAAGCAAAACAAAACTGGAAATCATAAATGATGAACTATGGGTATGTTTAACACAAATAAGATGGCAGAACTCTAATCAAGATATCAATATACAGAGAAAGGCCTTCAGCAAAAGATTAGCAAACATGTTTCTTAGACAAACTGCAAAAAAAGAGAGGGGAAATCTATAAAGTAAAATAAATAATTATTTTTAAAAATATAAAACTTAAGGGACATCAATCAATTATAAAGTACGGACTTTATTTAGACCCTGATTCAAATAAACAAGTGGTTAACAAAGAAAAAAAACTAAATGTGTGTGTATATATATTGTGTGAAGTCACTCAGTCGTGTCCGACTCTTTGCGACCCCGTGGACTGTAACCTACTAGGCTTCTCTGTCCATGGGATTCTCCAGGCAAGAATACTGGAGTGGATTGCCATTTCCTTCTCCAGGGCATCTTCCCGACCCAGGGATCGAACCCGGGTCTCCAGCATTAGAGGCAGACGCTTTAACCTCTAAGCCACCAGGGAACCTATATATATTGTATATATATGACAATCAGAGAAATTTTAACACTAATTTGATACTTAATGACATCAGGGAATTATTGTTAATTGTTTTAGGTAGGATAATAGTACTGGGGTTGTGTTTTTTTGAAAAAGAATCCTCTTCTGTTTAGAGATACATGCCAAAGCATTTACAGATGAAATAAGATTCTGGGAATTGCTTCAAAATAAACTAGGGAGAAAAGAGAGTCTGGAAGTGATATGTGCGAAAGACTGACCGTGAGGTGATTAACTGCTTTTAGTGGGTGGTAGGTTAATGAGGGGTTCATCATATGATTCTTTTTACTTTTGCTTACATTTGAAATTTTCCATAATGAACACTTTTTTAAAAAGACTAATGGATTAATGCATATTTATATTTTAAATTAAAATAAAATATTAAAAGTATATATGTATCATTATTTCTGACTTCCCTGCTTGATTTCTTTCCCCTAATTAAGAAAATCATAACCCAAACTTATTGTATTAAAGGCCTTCTATTGGAAATAAATGGGCATATTGTAGGATGCCCAAAATACAGCAGTGGGTACACCCAAACACTGTAAGAACAATAGTCCATATGGCCCAATTACCATTGAAAACCTCTTAAATAACACGTAAAGTACAGTAAGTACAACAAATCCAGACATAATAAGACTGGTGCATCACCACATTTATTCACATAATTATTTCCTTTATAATTTCCTTTATCACCTTTTTACCATTAAAAAAAAAGGAGTAATTTACAATTTTCATCAATCTCAGAAATTCTCCCTCAGGTCTACCAAAAAAGTTATTTAAAAATCAAAGATTCAGGTAATCAGAATCTCTCATCAACCTTTGTTCTTGCCTTCAACAGCTCCTCCAATTTAAGTTTATACCTCTTTGTGAAAGATCAGGAGAAAATGATGATTCACAAAAAATAACTTAAAAGATTAGAGTCACACTTTTTTCCTTCCTCAGCCAAGTTTGGTTCAGAACAGCGACCAGGCAGTAGCTCCAGCCCTCTTTTGGAGGGTTACACATCTATCGCCCAAGGTTTACAGGTGCAGCAGGGAGTAACAGCCCTGCCTTCCAAGAAAACAAACGCAGAAGAGGAGACAACAAAGAAAAAAAAACTTCTGGTGGGCTAACCCTGGCACAGCCTTTCTGGAAAGCAATGTGCCAATATATGTATCAGGTGTCTTAAAAGCATGTGTATTCTCTCACCAATAATTTCACATCCAACAATCTATCTTGAGCAAAAAATCAGAAATGCATCAAAGATTCATATACAAAAATGGTCACCACAGCAAATTTCTAAGTGAAAAACTGGGAAGAACCTTAAAATATGAAAAAGGTCAAAAAATAACAGTGATCATACAGTGGCAAAGGTCTGTATACAAAGGTCCTTCTAGTCAAAGCTGTGGTTTTTCCAGTAGTCATGTACGGATGTGGGAACTGGACCACAAAGAAGGCTGAGCACTGAAGAACTGATGCTTTCAAACTGTGGTACTAGAGAAGACTCACTGGAAGGACTAATGCTGAAGAAGCTCCAATACTTTGGCCACTTGATGCAAAGAGCCGATTCACTGGAAAAGACCCTGATGCTGGCAAAGATTGAGAGCAGGAGGAGAAGGGAGCGACAGATGATGAGATGGTTGGATGACATCATCAACTCAATGGACATGAGTTTGAGCAAATTCCAGGAGATGGTGAAGGACAGGAAAGCCTTGTGAGCTGCAGTCCATGAGGTCGAAAAGAGTTTGACACAACCGAGAGACTGAATAACCACAAAGATACAATGGCAAAGTACACATCCATTAAAATTGATGTTTACAAATAGTTTCGAATGATGAGAAAATACCTATAATGATAAGGGGGAGGAATAAAATAGAGTATCAGTATGATCCTAATTATATACTGCAAATAATTAATAACTATTGCCTGTGGGTGACAGGATGATGGGTGATTTTTTTCCTCTGCTTCTTTATAAGTTTCCCCAATTATAACTGGAAAACAAATAGAGCAAGGTGGTAGAAAAGAGCCTGTGATAATAAGCAATTGGGTTGAAATAAGACAATTTACACTCCAGACCTCTTGTAGTCCACCTCTATCAGGTCTGAGCTGCAAGCATTCAACTGTTCCTTTAACTGAACGCTTTGCCCACTCTGAGAAGAATAACACTTATCCTCTTGTCTTCTAGTATCAGTAGTTGCTACTTTTTGCCTACAGGTAACACAAAAAATACTACAAATATCATATATTAATGCATATATATGGAATCCAAGAAGACTGTATGGATGAACCTATTTGCAGGGCAGTCACGGAGATGCAGACATAGAGAAAAGTCTTATGGACACGGGCAGAGGGGAGGAAGGAGAGGGTGGGACAAAGGTGCGTATACACTCCCACATGTAAAACAGATAACGAATGGGAATTTGCCGTATGACTCAGGGAACTCAAACCAGGGCTCTGTGACAACCCACAGGGATGGGAAGGGATGGGAGCTGGGAGAGAGGTTCAAAAGGGAGGGGACATATATATACCAATGGCTGACTCATGTTGATGTATTTTGAAAGTCGCTCAGTCGTGTCCAACTCTTTGCGACCCCATGGACTTATATACAGTCCATGGAATTCTCTAGGCCAGAATACTGGAGTGGGTAGCCTTTCCCTTCTCCAGGGGATCTTCCCAAACCAGGGAGTGAACTCAAGTCTCCCACATTACAGGCGGATTCTTTACCAGTTGAGCCACAAGGGGAGCCCAAGAATACTAGAGTGGGTAGCTGGTCCCTTCTACAGTGGATCTTCCCACCCCAGGAAACAAACCGGGGTCTCCTGCATTGCAGGTGGATTCTTTACCAACTGAGCTATCAGGGAAGCCCGATGGTGATGTATGGCAGAGGCCAACACAATATAGTGAAGCAATTATCCTTCAATTCAAAATAAATAAATTTTTTTTTAAATACTACTTGAATTAATTCATTAAAGGTAAGGCCCTATAAAAGTGACTCCCTGAAATTAAGGACCGGGGACAGAAAAATACTAGTTGCTTTAATCAGATCACTTAGTATAAAGAACAAGTGGGAACCCCAGCAAACAGTATGAAGTTACTTCAGGAAATGCCAGCAGTAGAAGACAGACAGGTGGGTCTGCAAAGAAAAGCTCCAAGGCAGAAGAGGAATAACAAGGCTCGGGCTGACTGCACTGACTGCACCCGTGGGACCTTCTCAAGGCGGCAACCCATGGGGAGCCTGGGCAAGAAAGAACTTTCCCCTCAAAACAAGGGACTTGAATTTAAATTGCAGGATTTAGTGAAATTATACTGAACTTATTAATAATGAAAGTTTGAAATATGCCAAAAATAACTTGCCCAGAAAGGCGGTAAAATCTCTTTACCTAGAGATTTGTGAGAAAAAAGTAGAAAATTACTTTCCTTTAACATCTTAACTGGAGATAGAAAATTTCAGTAATAAAACTCTAAGATGCATTAAGAGTATTAAAAAAATTTAGTCAGCTCTCTTTTTTTTTTCATCCTTACATTTATTCCCTAAATGAATATTTACCAGCATCGTAGTAGGCACTGGACATACAGCAGCAAACACCAACTTAAAATGCCTGCCCTCATGGAGATGACATTCAGTTATCACAGTGTGTGTGCCTCCTAACAAGCCCTAAAAGTTAGGTATTATCTTCTTTTAATTTTTAAGTAAAATGATTTTTAGAAATTTTAAGCATGTGGCAACACTGCCAGAAAACAAACAGCACCTAGCATTTGGACTGATCGAGAGAAGCCCTTAATAAATATTAGACACAAAACTAACAAAACTGTGTGCATGAGGCACTGGGGTGGCAGGAAGACAACTTCGCTACATACAAGTCTGCACTTTTTGAATTTTGTGCCGTATATCATTCATTCCTAGTTTTTGATAAACCATTTTTCAAAAGTTTACTGGCTGGCTGGATGGAATGAATTAAATGAAAATCTTCTTCTCCAAAAATTCAGTCTCAAGAAATGTGCTAAGGTAGCCTAAAATTTTGCATTCAAGTTTTCTGGAGGGAGCAAAGAGAAGTAAAGCATACTACTGGTAAGTACAGACTGAAACTAGCTGAAACTAGGCAGAAATTTGAGGATTTCTCAGAAATTCCAAACCAAAACCTAAATATAGTTTAAGATAACTGGCCAAAAGTATCCAACTGAGTGAGCCCAGCCTACACAGTGGAGCTTAAACAGGCAATGGGTTTGAGTCTCCTTCCTTTTCAGTTTCTGGGAAACGAGGCTGAGTATTCACAATCTGATTCCTACGTCTCTGAGACAGTAAATTCTGAGATGAAATACTTACCAGTGTGGCTA
Organism: Cephalophus harveyi; assembly: GCA_006410635.1. Classification (NCBI taxonomy): domain Eukaryota; kingdom Metazoa; phylum Chordata; class Mammalia; order Artiodactyla; family Bovidae; genus Cephalophus; species Cephalophus harveyi. The sequence continues at coordinate 31,547 of SJYT01015149.1, read as the reverse complement.
AAGATTCCTGGTCTACCGTGGATCACACACCTCCTGAACAGAAATATGTTCCTAACATAACTATGCCACGGTTCATCCAACAGTTTTGTCCTCAGCTGATGGAATTTTTAACTCTAAACAGATCCAAAAGAAACTCTTTCAAGCTAATAAATCCAAAACCATTGAGGGCTTCTCAAAGACACTGCCAAAGCCATTTATTTAACAAGTATTTATTACCTTGGAACAAAAGTCCATGAAAGTGTATCTAATTTTCATCCTCTGGATGTTATCAGTCATCCACAGACAGTATGACTATACTATTATGCCAGAAGGGACCAGTCTGCTCACTGTTAGAAAGGAGAAGGCAGGGACTCACCTGATAGGTGAGATCATTCACCTGTGGAACAGGCCAGCTCTTTCGGATCAGAAATTAGAACCATGTAAGGGCAGCTCTACATAAATGATCCTCTTGGCCCTCACCTGTATCATCAATGTATATATCTCGGTGACTAGTTCTCTTCATGAGTTATAAGATGGCACCGTCCCCTGGAAATTGGTAGTGATCTGGTAAATAGAGAGTCCATCTAAGAAAGGTACCTTCAAAGACAGAGCAGACCAACCCAACACAGCAAAACTATAATTACTCATATTCCCTGGGTGTGAGCTAGATATAGTGGCAAAAGAACACTATATAAGGCAGGCTGTGTTTATGGTCATTGCTTTCTCGGTGCTTCTTTACTCTCTTTTTACTTCTTCAGCATTTTTTCAGTCTTTACTGAATTTGTTACAATACTAAGTCTGTGTTTATTGGTTGTGAGGTATGTGGGATCCTAGCTCCCTGACCAGGGATTGAACCCACATCTCCTGTCTCTTGCATGGCAGGTGGATTCTTTACTGGCTGAGCAAAGGCTGAGATTCTAAATTCTGTTAAGTCCGTCTTTCCAGACTCTGAAAAAAAGAGTTGGAATGGAACATCTCTAAGATCTTTTTTAGTGCTCCCCAAATCGACAACTATTTGTTAGCTGATCATGTTTACTTTGTATGTAAAATGTATGCCATTCTCTTATAGTGTGAAAGAACAGAAGTTGTTAAAATTTAACACCTCCATCAGGAGAAGCTGTTTTACCCTAAGCCATAAAATATCCAAAATGAGGTTTTTAAGACATAAATTAGATAACGTCAGTGCTCTGCCTTGATATCCCCTGAGGTCAATCCCTTATTTCATACCCAATTCCATAAAATGGCCTGTAAGACCCGTATGATCTGGCCCCTATCTACCTTCTGATCTCAATTTCTCACCATCCCTTCTGTCACTGACTAAGCTCTTAGGCATCTTGACCTTGGGTCTAATCTTTAGACAAACCAAGTTCATTTCTACCCAAAGGCTGCTGCACGTGCCATTCCTTCTTCCTAATCTTCCCAAGCTGGCTCTTTCTCATTATTCAGGTGATCAGCTCAAATATCACCACCCTGGAAAGGCCTTCCCTGACACTCGATCTGAAGCAGCACCCTGCCCCAGACACTCTCTAGCCCATTTATTTTTTTCATAGTATTTGTCACTATATAAAGTTATTTGTTTACATGCTTCTCATCTGTCTCCTCCCATAAGAAAATAAGTTCCAAGAAAAAGCAACAGCTTTTTTCTCTCTCATTCATGGGATATTCAAGAGCCAGCGCAGAACCTGGCACAAAATTTGCATTCAGTAAATACCTGCTGAATGAATGAATGGATAACAGAAAAGTTCCATTACTATGCAGAGAGGTTTTACGTGTTTTTTAGACTTACAGAGACACTGGTAGAACGCACATCTTTTTCTTTCCAGAGCATCCATTTTGTTCTCTTTTATCCCACGAACTAGAAAACATTAGCCAGACTGATGCCTGGAAAATGAAAACAGCACTTCTGGCACAGAAATAACTAGTCTGGGCACCTCTGGCTTGAGCCAGATCTCTGACTTTCTAGGGAGCTGGCACCAAAGTCAAAATGTTAAACAGCTTTGATGCTGAAAGTGGAATGCTGGTATTCTGACTCTGGAGAAATCAGTCCAAATCATTCTTAGCTCTTCACAAAGTTTCAACAAATTTCTATCAAAACGAAGTAAGTCATCTTTTAACAGTCATTTCTAGATTATCCAGAGATGGAACTATTCTCCTCCAACGTAACTAATGTTCATCTTTAATTTCAATTTCTTTTTGACATAATTCTCTTCTATTTACTCATGAATCTTGTTTTCAGCCTTCTAACGAGCACAAGCATCATCCTTAGAGTAAAAACAATACTATTAGCCCGCTTTGAGTTGTTCTTCTCATGGAAATGAGTGCACTAAACCGCAAGGCACATAAATGTGTCCTGGCTGATCTGTATTTGGAATGGGGTCATGGGGCAAAATGTTTTCTCTGCGTAATATCTAAAGTTAAGAATCCTGACCTTGGCCTTCTAAGCAGCACACCCTGCACCCAAGTGCAAATGTGTCCTTAGGCTTGTAGGAATATTTCTTCACACTCTCCATGAAATTTAAGGAGTTCTCTGGAGAAAACACTGCAAACTCTGCTCTGTCACCAATGTGACAAAGTGTAGCTAAACAAACACCCTGAGTATTCAAGGCAAACCAAATAAAAGCCAGTATCAGTCACAGTTTTCATTAGACAAGTCTCATAGTGTTTGAAAAATTTAATGGGAAGTTATGTTTTTAAATGTCAATTTCATGAAATTAGCCCAAAGTCCACAGGAATTAAATCTACTCTCTCAAAGAGGCACCTGAAATAATAGCAAACAATTTTTTTACCCTGAAATCACATCATCAGGATAACATCTACCTACACAAAACAAATGGCACGCGCAATCATGAACTGTTCCAAAGGGGGTGAAAAGCAAACAAAGGGAACTATATGTTACTCATCTCTGTTCCAACAGTATCTGATGATGATGATGATGAAGACGGTGATAACATTTACCATATGCCTACTAGGTGCCAGGCTCATTTGTTTCTCAAAGTTTCATATATATTATTTTATTTAATCTTCATAACACCCTAATTTGTGAGCAAAGTATTGATACTATTGTCATCTCATTTTATACATGAAGAAATCCAAACACAGACAGGTTAAATTACTGTAACCTACCAGGCTCCTCCATCCATGGGATTCTCCAGGCAAGAATACCGGAGTGGGTTGCCATTTCCTTCTCCAGGGGATCTTCCAGACCCAGGGACTGAACCCGGGTCTCCCGCCTTGCAGGCAGACGCTTTAACCTCTGAGCCACCAGGGAAGCCCATTAAGTAGCAGAAGATCCAAACCCAGCCAGTCCCATCCAAAGCTCAAGTTCTTCCCACAAACCAATAAACATGCAAGTGATGTACATTTATTAAAATACAGTTTTAAAGTATCTGACCAATGGCTTTTATAGTCATGGATACTTTCTTTTTAATGCATACAAAATATACCTACTCTTTGTTCCCATTCATCCAGCCAGTAAAGGTATAATTAGGCACAGGCAACCCACTATAAACAACTGACAGTAGAAAATCTTTTTTTTTTTTAATCTTCTAAATATTTCATAGTGTCCTACCAAAAGAAGAGGACCAGAGAATCTCAAACCGAGGCACCTCCACAAAAGGGAACTCAAAGAAGGTGGGACAAAGACAGCCAGGGTGAGCTGCTGACCAAAGTATGTCACAGACGCACATTCCCTCCTGGTAACTGCTCTGCAGTGGTGCTGGAAGCACTGCAGTGCTGCCAATATTAAGTCTGAGCTCATGAATGCCGTGCTGCAGAAGTCACCAACAACAGAACAGGAAAATATTTCCCGTCCTCTACTTGTTTTATTCACCCCAGGGTCCTGATCTAGGAGGCTGGAGAGTTAACAGAATTTGGGAAAAGGCCAGCTTTACCACTTATTGTTGGACGGAGCATGTTAGCTTGGTCAAAAAATAAAGTTTACTTTAGCCTCTTAATCTGTGGAATAGGTAGTGTGTGTAAGAAAAGATGACCATAAATATTTCTCTAATGTTCAAAAAACACCTACTACCTAACCTCTTTCAACCAACACAAATATCATCTGAATTACCTGAGTCTGATGGTTATACATGGTTATAGGAAAAACCCAGACCATTCAGTGGCTGACAGGGAGCAGAAAGAAAAAAAACAACGACATACCTCTAAAAGACAAAACAAACAAATAAACAAAAAGATACATTCTGAAAACAGAAGAGGAAAAGAGACAGGTGTCTCTTTGGTTCCAAGTTACCTGACTGCAGAAGTAAGATAGACGCTGCAGTGCACAGGAGAAAAATCTCTCACCTGAGTAACTGAACAGCAGCTTCTGCAACTGCCAATACCCAGGCACCTTCCTCGCCATTATATAACCCAACCCTGGCCTTAACAGGCCGTCATACCGTATGTCAACAGTTGTTAGACACATCTGAGCTGCAAGCATCTGAGAAACCTTTCCAAAGTGGATTCAGATAAGCAAGAAGCAGGCCAAAATATGTTCATCATTTACCCAGAGCACATGACAACTCCTTGTGAATTAAGCTTCACGCGTGTCGGCAGAGTAATTTAAGCAGCGAAAGAGAGGGTGCCTGTAACTAGGAAATTGCACACTGCTACAGAAACACAAATGAGTGCTGGTGTGGTCCCGTCACACATGCAACTCATTGTCCAAGCCATTTCAGCCTCATTCAAGATTTTGAATATTTCCATACATAGGAATTGCATAACTGCCGACCACAAATGATCAAAGATAAAAACCAACATAAACAGTGACACCCGTTTATAAACAAGCTGATGTTTAAAATGCTGCAGTCCTAAAGGATACCAACAACTTAGAGAAAAACTTAGACACACACACACACTGGAAAATTAGAAAGCGGGCAGACCAGCCATAATTAGCCACTGGCTTTGCTGACTACTGAAGATAGAAATGTCTCCATTATGTATAAAGCCAAGAATCAACTGTTTGCAATTACATTTACAAAAACATTGAACCCTCTGTCCCAGATTTTTTAAATCATTATTTTGGTGTATCCAAGGGCTGGGCGATACAGAATTCTTTAAATCATAGATACCATAAACCAGGCAGCCAATTAAGTTCACAGAGTCCATCCCCAGAGGTCAGAGCAAAATAATCACAGAAGCCCAAGTGATTACTTAGGTGGGAGGGGGAGGGTGTGGAAAAGGAAATACCAAAACAAGGAACAAGGCTGGAACAATTAGAACTGTTTGTAAACATAAATTTGTCTGGGCTAACTGTAAATACAATAGGAAACTCTTGAGGGGCAGGGATGCACCAGAGTCCTGGTTCAGTCTGCTCAGCGTCAGGGTCTGAGGGTAGCATCAGGAAACCTTGGACTCTGGTATCTCATTCAGCTCAGACCTGCAGACTTGAGGCCCTCTGATAAAAACTGAAAAAAAAAAAAAAAGGCTGAAAGGGGCCCCCCCAAGAGGAAGTGAAACTGACCAATCAATTTTCCACAGCCACCCACCCACCCCACAACCCTGGTAAGAAGGGCCCTTTAGAGTCTGACAGAAAAGAGGGAAAAAGGAACTTCGGGTAGTGAGAGGGAGAGAAGACAGAGATAAGTCACTGCCTTCTGAAAACAGGAGACTGCCATACAAGCGAAAACAAGGACCAAAGACTGGGCTGAGGAGGTGAGGGGAATGGATGTGGCTTTGGTAGGAAGCAGCAGCAGCTGTAAGGGTTCTTCATCGAGCTGAGGGAAACACAAATTGCAGTTTTAAATATAATGAATGACTTCACTGAAAGTGTTCATTCAAGTGAGAGATGGAGCAAAGAAAGAAATCTGAAGTATAAATGGGTTCTGGGAGTCCTATCAAAACCAAGCAGTTCCTCCTGGTGTCTTCGATGCCAAGACTCCCAATGAAGAAGCCCACAGGAAAGAACTAGCCGTATTTCCTCCAAAAATGAATTTTGTAGGTAAAATTTTAAACCTGTACGATATGGCTTCCTAAGTGACCTTGCCAATTTCACCACCACTGCTCCACAAATCCCTTGGGAACCAAAGGGCCCAATGAGTGTCCGGATTCTTCACACACCTCCCCAGTCTTCAGGCCCCCTCCTCACCACTGACAGCCCACCCTGGGTTCTGTAAACTGTATGGTTCTGGACCCTCCAACAACTAAATATAACCAGCAATCCAGCTCTCCCAAATTGTTTAACCCCTGATTACCTAGGGCCACCACAAAGCAGGGGTACCCCTGGGTCTCTGTTCCCTGACCCCTTTCCTGTGGAAAAGCAAAGTAATTTTTTTCCTCCTTATTTCCTCATTTTTTTCATCGCCTCCTCCAATAATCTTGTCTGTCCTCAGTCTCTCATTCCCACCATCTAGCAGTCTTGGGCGACCAAATGCTGACTGGTGCCGCTGTCATAAGGTATCAGGTCCCTCATACTTCCCAGTACCTTGTACCCCCCCACCAAGACCCCAGCCATCCTTCTTCCCCTCAAAAGCCCACCTGTGTCAGTTTCACCCTTGTTTTCCCCCATCCTCCTGGTCCACATTTCCTATTCCCCTGCCCTCATTCCCGCAGGATTTCCTAATTTCTGGTTTCAGAGGCTTCTTAGCTTACTGTCTCCTGGCTCCGGGAGAGTTCCAAATGTCTTCTTTCTCAACACCCCTGCTACGACCCTCCGCACAGCCCGGGGAGCCCCCCGCCCATCCCCGGCTCTCTAGTTCCCCAGGTCCCGGCGCTCAGTGGCCGCTCTGCGCCTCCTCTGCGGTGCAGTTCCCCTCTCCCGGGCCCCCCGGTGCCCCCCGCCTCCTGCTCTCCCTCTCCTCACTCTTGCCCGATAACCCCCTACCCGCTTCCCCGGTCCCCAACGCACTCCCGAGCCCCGCGCGCGGCGCCGACCCCTCCGCCTCGGTGTCGCGGGGCTCGCTTTCCCCCGCCACACTCGGACGGTCCCGGGCCGCGCAGCCCCGCCGCCGCCCGGTCCCGCCGCGCCACTACCTTGGCCTTAGTGACGAGGTGCGTGGCCCGCTTGACCACCGCGAAGTTGCCCTTGCCGATGGTGCGGTCGATCTCGTAGTAGCCGATGCGGGCAGGCACCGGCCCGCGGGAGGCCGGGGCTGGGGGACGCGGCGGGCCAGCCGCCGGGGGGACAGCAGCGGGGGCGGCCGGGGGTCCCGGGGCGGGCGGAGGCAGCAGGCG
>SJYT01015149.1:0-24250 GCA_006410635.1 Cephalophus harveyi | reverse complement strand
GGCGGGAAAAGAGGTGGGGGGGCGGCGGACGTCACTCCAGGAGGCGGGGCGCCCGCGCCGCCGGGGCCGGGAGCCATGGCAACCTGTCGTCACGTGCCGACGCGCGTCACTGCCCGGAGCCATGGCAACCATGACCTCACCGGCTAGCTCGACCTTCCCGCGTGGGCCGGGTTCCTCCCGCGCCGGCTCCCGGGTGCCCCCCTCCGGGGAGGAGACAGTGGGTACCGCAAGTGTGCCAGCCAGTTCCAAGCCATCGCAGCGTTGCCCAAGTCGGGGGGTGCTTGTGCCTGACCCAAAACCTGCCCTCGATCCTCCCAGGAACTGCTAATGTCACCCCCTCCTGTGACCTCTGTCCCAGTTCGGCAGTCACCCAGCCTCCTTTAAAGCAAAGTATTTCCTCATCATCAAAAATATTAGCACTGTCCCACTTTAGCCCTTGAGGCCCCAAAGGCAGGAACAACTACATTACTGAAGCAACTGTAACCAACTCGGTAGCGAGGCAAGGGAATTCTTCAGTAAAATTCCTTCCTCTTACAACCTGGTACAACCAATCTAATTGTCACCTAATGTAGAAGAATAGGGAAAGTAAGATTTGCATGTTCAAGGGTGGAGAAACCAGCCCAAACACGCATTTCAGTCATTGGGTGGGTGAGGGCCAGAGCAGGGACGTCATTTTCCTTCCTCCCACCCCTTCTCTGAACAATTCTGTAGCTAGGTGATTGTCAAAGTGCCTGCATCCTATTTCTGTCACTTGTAAAACCCTGGTGAAGCAATGTGCGCATTGTCCAGTGAGTCGCCTCATGGGTAAGGACGATCGGTCTGTTGGGCAAAATAAATAAGTAAATAATAAAATAAAAATTCCACCCCTACCAGCGACTCTCCAAGGACATTAAAGGTGATCAAATCAAATTCCAACGATAAATCTCATATCCCTTTCTCTTCTCTGTTATCTGCTTTTCTGCACCCTCCAAAGTCCTCACCAGCTCCCAGGTTTCCCCCCTCCTTTCTCTCCTCCCTCTATTAAGTAGACTGGCTTTAACAGCTTCAGGTAAGGCTGGGGGAGGTAGGCTACTTGGCTATCAATAACAAGATGTTCTGGGCAGGCAAGGGCTTCCCCAGTGGCTCAGGGGTAAAGAATCTGCCTGCAATGCAGAAGACTTGGGAGATGCAGTTCAATCCCTGGATAGGGAAGATCCCCTGGAGAAGGAAATGGCAACCTATTTCAGTATTCTTGCCTGGGAAATCCTGTGGACAAGGAGCTTGGTGGGCTATATCCAAAGGATCACAAAAAGTCGGACACAACCAAGCTTGCACACATACTGGGGTGGCAAGTGGGGAGGAGGGAAGGCCGTGAACAGGCCGATGTTGAAATGTACCCCACTTTCCAATCCTGATTCCTCTATATCTATGCCTCTCTCAATGGCAGAACCGTTTTGTCAGGTCACTACATGTGCAATACTAAAAACTGACACCCAGTGCACTGTGAATGTGTGAGAAGCAGAGCACCTATCTACTCTCTCTGACCGAAAGATATTTATTAGCTCTCTGATTCCTCAACTGACTGTGAGTAATCGCTGGGACTAGGACAGGACAGGGAGGTCATTCCACAATTGCCTTGAATCAATCCCCTGGTGGCTGTTCCAAATTGCCAACACAATTAACGCTAATTGGCTTCTTTGCTAGCAAATGAGGATAAGGATGAAGTGGTCCTCAGCTTCTGGCACTGGTTAAGCCCTTTCATTGGTTGAGCTCATTCAATTCCAGATAAATGATGATGTGCAGTCAGCCTCTTTTACCACTTCGGCCTACTCCCCTGCCTCTAACAGGAACTGTACGTTAACTTTGGTGCCGAGTCCAAGGGTCCTAGTTTTACCATCTTCCCTAAGGAAAGGAAGAGGAGGAGGGTCTCAACAGGAAACTTATGAGAAATAAAGCAAGGGGGAAAAAATCTTTTGCTCTGAGGGTTGCAGGAGCAGCACTGAAACCATCAGCCTAACAGCTTTTCCTTTACTTGCAGAGATCGTTTGAACATCGAGCACAGCAACTTTTGCTGCTCCCTGGAGGGGGTCAAAAACAAAGACGCCTCTGGGGAGAAACTAGAAAATGGAGCATTGGTCTAACTCCCCAGGAAAAGAGGCAGATAACTCTTGTCTCTAATAATGGCCAGACTGTGTACGCTGTGTGTTAAGTGCTTTTCCCTCTTTGCCTGTATGGATAGAGGCCAGTAACCGTGCCCTATTGAGACTTGGACAAAGACTTGCTAGAGATTTCCCTGAAGAGTCTTTGGTGAGAAGAATACAGAAAATTAGGGAGGGGATTGATCAACAAAGATCATCAGGGAAAAAGGAAAACTGTTTAAATGTATGCATTTAATAATTATTTATTGAATACCAAGACTGAGTTAAGTCTGGGGAGAAACTCACAGTCAGTGTGTGGTTCAGTTGCTCAGTAGTGTCCAACTCTTTACGACCCCACGAACTATAGCCCACCAGGCTCCTCTGTCCGTGGAATTTTCCACGCAAGAATACTGGAATGAGTTGTCATTCCCTCCTCCAAGGGTTCTTCCCAAACCCAGAAATCAAACCTACATCTTTTATGTCTCTTGCATTGGCAGGAAGATTATTTATCACTAGCGCCATCTGGAAAGTCCACTCACAGTCAGTAACAACAGTTTGCCAGGCACTATGCTAAGCAGTTTTATTTAAATAAACTTCATCCTCAACAACCCTGTGAGACAGGATATATTATTATCCCCATTTTGCAGATAAGGAAAATGAGGCACAGAAGGATTAAGGGAGTTGACCTCCATTATAGAGCTAGAAAGTGAGTCCCAGAATTAGGATTCAACCCCAGGCAATTTACCTCTGAAACAGAGATCCTCCCCCACAGGATTATAACTAGTAGCTCTAGGAAAGCAGCTAGTAGGAAAACGAAGTAGCTTGTAGGAAAAGCAGTTTCCTCCCCAAACTCAGTTTAGACCCATAGGAGAAGAATTGAGAGTTCTGGAGAAAAGGACAGAGCAGGCACCAGATCATATCAATAAAGAATGACAGGGATTTCCCTGGTGGTCCAGTGGCTAAGACTCCATGCTCCCAATGCATAGGGCCTGGGTTCGATCTCATGTACCATAGCTAAGACCTGGCACTGCCAAATAAATAAATAAATAAATATTTTTTAAAAATAGAACAGATTCTTAAAAAAATAGCAGATTGCAAAACTGATTACCGTCTGCTTCACTTGCAAGTAGATCCGTGAAGAGATTCACTGCTTATTGTACCAGTGTTTTGCTGCCCTAGAAAATAGGTGGGAAAGTGTGTTCCTGCCCTGCTGCAGATTCAGAGGGGTGGCTTGGGGGCTGAAATTCTTGGAGCCCTACAGTCCAGGGTGAAGGCAGAAACTCCACCACCTGGCTCCCAGTCCACCTCCATAACCAATGCACTCTTTTCTGCAAAAGCAAAAAATAGACTCAAAGATGAAAGAGACATTTCCTTCATAATGTCATTGTGTTTTGTTTCTAAAACTTGAAAAGGGCAAGCCAAGGCATTCTTGATGGATAGGATAGGCCCTTAGGAACTTCTGGAAGCAATGCAAAACCTTTAGAACTTAAGGTCTGAGTGGGGAGTGATATAAGCCTTGGGAGGGAATATATTAACTCTTTTGGGTTTGATCCCTGGGTTAGGAAGATCACCTGCAGGAGGGAAAGGCTACCCACTCCAGTATTCTAGCCTGGAGAATTCCATGGACGGTATAGTCCATTGGGTCGCAAACAATCGAACACGACTGAGTGACTTTCACTTTCACTTTTATGATTTTAAAGGCCCTCTGAGCCTGTCTGCAGAGCAATTTACCAGCAACCCAGAAGGAACTGCAGCCCCACCACATAGCTCCAGAGTCTTAGAAGCATCAAGACCTTGAAGAAAATCTAAGCCCTCACTTTTCATTGTCTCAGCTTATTACCGCTCGGAAAGAAACGAAGCATTATTCAGAAATTCTGTAGGCCAAAAGGCAACATTGTGCAATATTTGCATGTCACATATTGCCAAACAAGGCAATTATTAACCAATTATTAAAAATATTTATTTACGTATTTGGCCGTGCCGGGTCTTAGTTGCAGCACGTGGACTCTTGAATTGTGGCATGTAGGATCTAGTTCCCTGACCAAGGATGGAACCCGTTCTCTGCATTGGGAGCACAGTCTAAGCCACTGGACCACCAGGGAAGTCCCTCTTCACCAGTTTATAATCTATAATTCTGCCATCACATAGAAAGCTGGGCACTGTGGTATACACGTTGTTGAGACGTTCAGTGTGCCCTGGTTCTCCAGGTGCACTGAACGGGTGTCTTCTATCATGGCAGTGCTCTGAGTTACCACCTCAGCTACGTGACTCTTACCTTGCCTTTCCTGTCCCAGACCAACCCAGTCATGTCCAAGTGCTTCCTCTGGGTGCCCAGAAACAGGTCTGAGCAAAATAAGTACATACTCTCCTGCTGTAAAATATCCTGGGGAGGGGGCTTGAGAACAGCTAATAAGCTTTCGAGCTAGGATTTTCTATTCAGCTTGCTCACATTTTTCTTCTTAATGGAACCATTTGAGCTAAATGAAACAAAAAATTACCCTTACTACTTTGTATATGTTCTAGGATACAATTTAAGCATTTTTAGATTATTATTAAATAGTTATCCCACAGATAATCCAAAAGATCTCTAAAGATGGCTTTTTAAAAAGATTTTCTGCATTCTCAGATGTGACTATATTATCATTTAGGATCGATATTTTCCTCAGGTAAATACACCTGTTGTTTTATAAGGAAAGTCACTGGAAAAACATATTTAGTAGAGAAAAAGTTCATTCAGAACAACTTTTTTTACAAAAGGATATGCTCCTTAATGCAAGTTACACTTAGTTACCCTATAATCAACTCCCAAATATTTACACTAATTTAGAAATAAGTGTTTAATGATTTGTTTCTCTCAAGTGAAAAGTGTGATATTCAACAAACATTAAGATTTTGGCGTTATGTGGATCCTTTTTTCCTCCTTGAATATAGAAATGTATCTCAAATCTAGGAATTCACCATATTTCATAGAAAATAAACGTGTGCTTCCAAGGTCTATCTCAGACAGAAGTTCTTTATTTCCCTAGTTCTAAACTGACAGAATTGCATCTTTCCTCTTTTTCCTTATTCTTTTTAAAAAATTTTTATTTATTTATTTGGCTGTGCCAGGTCTTGGTTACAGAACATGGGATCTTAAGTTGCAGCATGCAGGCTCTTTCTTAGTTGCAGTATGTGGGATCTAGTTCCCTTACCAGGGATGGAGCCCAGGCTCCCTGCACGGGGAGCATGGAGTCTTAACCACTGGGCCACCAGGAAGTCCCTTTGCCTTCCTCTTCACATCTCTCCTAAGAGGCCATCCTCTTTGCTGCACCTGCCTTTGGAATTGCCTGTGAGTTTTTAGTGCTTACCTTCAAACAGACTTGCATTGTTTTGGAAAACAGTGCAAGAGACATAGCCTTTATTGCAGTTTCCCTACATTATAATTGGGGTTTGCTTAAGTTTTCTACCAGCCTTTCCAGCTACTGGCTAAGTAAAACTTGTACTATTGGGATTGATTTCTGTAGGAAGCTGACTCACCTTTGTTTGCTTCATCCCCACCACAATTTTCTTCAATTAAACTAGAAATCTTCATCCATCTTCATCTCTAAGCCCGAAAGAAACCCTTTCCCTTGTCTGCAGAGACACCTGCTGGTCAAAGTTCTAAACTACATGAGGCCTAGCGGGACTCCTTCATGCCACTGCAGCCTTCTAGTCCTTTCTGTTTCAACTGCAGGCAGTTGAAAACCACAAACCCACAGCAGGAGCCAGGAAGTTGGAATCCAAATGGAAGCTGGCTCCAGGAAGCTGGATGTCTTTGCGGCCAAATAGAAAGTACAGTGGGCTAAAGTTACAGTGGTACTTTGGGCTGGGATAACAGTCCACAACTGTGGTTTTATGCCACCCAACGATGTCTCCAATTATCCTCAGAGTCCTCATGGCATTTTAAAAGACTTACTTCTTAAGGGTGAAATTATTTCTGTTGGTTCTTATTTTCAAAATAATTTTATACTCCTTTGACTTTTTTAAAGGGCAGCCTGGAATAATGAGTGAAAAGAGCAAGGGTTAGACCATGCTTAGACAGTTAGACCTAAGTTTTCCGAAGGACTTTTCCATTTACAAACTCATCTCTGAGCCTGTTTCCTTTTGTGGAAAATCACTCCTAATTCATAGGGTTTTTAGGAGAATCAACTATCATAAACACATAGAGGGAAACTTCCCTGGTGGTCCAGTGGCTAAGACTCTAAGCTCCCAATGCAGGGGGCCCAGGGTTTGATTCCTGGTCAGGGAACTAGATCCCACATGCCACAGCTAAATGATACCACATGCTGCAACTAAAGACCCGGCGCAGCCAAATAAATAATTTTTAAAAATAAATACATACATATATACACAGAGGGACCTGGATTAAAGTCTGTACATAATATGCATTCAAGTATTAATTTTCTCCCTTGCAGCACTAAAAGCATATAAATAAAAACATGCTGCTTTCCAAATCACTTTCACAAGATTAGGAGGATTGAGAATAGAATTAGGGTTTCAAAAAATGGATTAACTTCGGAGTTAAAAAGAGAAAATTATAGTTTTAAATGTTTCAGTTGGTTGACTAAGCATGTACAGTTCAGTCTCTGGAAGTTGGACTTATCTGTGTTTATGGTGGAAACCTACGCGTCCAATGACAACCGTCTCACCACTTCATAAAGTAGTTATTATCCCACTTTACAGATGGTCAGTTTACTTGACCAGTCTGATGACTGGCTCACACAGCTAGGACGTGGTGAATCTGGAAGCAAATCCAGGCCTTTTGATCTCCAAATCAAGTTTCCCAAACTTTAGAGTATCCCAATGTCTATGGTCTGTTTGTTTTTTTTTAAATACTAATGGTTTTTCCTTCTAAAATTTAAAGTATATATGTAAGTAAAATACTAAAATATTTATACCATTGCTACGCAACAGTCTACTTGAGAAATTATGTGTATTCTCAAGCTTTCTGCAGAATGCAAGCACTCTTTGAGAACACTGTGGGAGCTCACTGAGAAAGAAAACTTATTCCAAGTGGCATTTTTTTCTTCTAAAATTCATTTAAAATCTTATAGGGGGGACTTCCCTGGTGGGTCAATGGTTAAGAATCTGCCTGTCAACACAGGAGACACAGGTTGGATCCCTGGTCTGGGAAGATCCCACATGCCTCAGTGCAACTAAGCCTGTGTGCCACAACTACCGAACCGGTGCTCTGGAGCCCAGGAATTGCGACTACTGAACCCACGTGCAGCAAGTGCTGAATCCCATGTGCCCTAGAGCCCGGCTCTGCCACAGAAGAAGCCACTGCAATGGGGAGCCAGCACACCGTAATGAAGTGTAGCCCCTGCTCACTGCATCTAGAGAAAGCCCTCGAGACAACAGAGACCCAGCACAGCCATAAAAAAACAAAAACAAAAAACCTCGCAATAGTGATAATTGGTGCTCTATGAATATTTGCTAAAATTATTATTATTAATCTATTGTAGCATTTTTAAACAATCTAACTTACTTTACATGAATGGGTGTCTAATTAGATAGCAATCCCCAGATAGGCAGGAACATATTTGTTTAGTTCACCATTATCCAGGTCTTAACACTATGCCTGGGATATCATAAATGCTCAGTAGATATTTCTTAAATAAATGAATGCCTCCCCACTAATTGTGGTTTCTTTGAGGCCAAGGACTTCTGTATGTTCAGAGCATTTCTTCAGCACTTTATTTCAACATGTCTAGAACCTAATACAGTGCTGGTACCTTGTAGCACTCAGCATATACTGGCAAAAGTAAAGCAAGAGAAAGACAGGAAAGTTTCATCCAAAAGTGCGTATTCTCTATTCTGAGCATTCAGGCAAACATAACTAGTTCTCTAGGGCTGCCATCCAAAATCTAAGTTTGTTCTGAGCAGTTTATCTTGCAGAAATGTGATGATCCCAAGGCACTTTTTAAGAAGCCCAAAGAAAAGTGAAGGGTTTGCTGAGCCATCAAGCACCCTCCAGAAACTTGAGCACATAGGACTCTGTGCCTGCCAGGAAACAGAAGGCTGGGAGAAGGGCATGGGAAGGGGTAGCTGGCAAAGATCTCGTTTGGACCTCGATACAAGAGAAAGGAAAGATGAAAGAGTCCAAACTATCATTAAATCATGACCCCGAGACTGCATAAGAGTTAAAAATAGTTTCTCCAAAGAGGTAGTTTAATCTTGTCGCCAGGACAAGTGGGATGCCATTGATTCTATTTTTTCACTACTGTTATAACAAATAATAAGATGCAAATAACAAAAGATGTCTAACAAGTCGCCTTGTAACCAAGTTTCCAGGGAAAATAAAGTCTTTTAAAAACGCTCCTGTCCCCTCTTGCTACTTCTTTTAACCTTGTGTACCAGATGTTTCAGAAAGGGTAATTAAGCAAGAAAAAAAGAAATAAAAGGCATCCAAATTAGAAAGGAAGAAGTAAAACTATCTCAGTTTGCAGATAACATGATCTTGTATATAGAAAATCCTAAGGAATCCACTAGAAAACCATCTGATCTAATGAGTTGAGCAAGGTTGCAAGCTCCAAGAAAAATATACAAAAATCAATTAGATTTCCATACACCAGCAATGAAAATTCTGAAAATGAAATTAAGATAACAGGCCCATTTATAATAGCATACAAAAGAATGAAATACTTAGACAGACATTTAACGAAAGAAATGCAAGACAAAAAGTTACATATTGTATGATTCCATATACATATTCCATATAAGTGTTCAGAACAGGCAAATCAATAGGGACAGAAAGAAGAGCAGTCGTTGACTAGGGCTGGCCACATCGGGCCAGAGAGAGGAATGGGGTATGGTTACCACTAGATGCAGCATTCCCCCTTAGGGTGATGAAAATAGTCAAAACGTAGGTTGTGATGATGAGGGCACAAGTCTGAGAATATTCTAAAAACCCACACATTGTACACTTCCAATAGGCTAATTTTATGGTATGTCAATTATATCTCAATAAAGGTGTTAATTTTTTTTTATTAAAGGAAAACTCAACTGGAAGAAATTCTCTACCAGTAGTGACCCACTAAAAAGAGTTCAATAAAGAGGGGTGGGAGGTGGAATCAAGCTCTTCATGCAATCAACAAAGTCTCTGTAAGAAGAGCTGCTTCCAGGGAAGCCAGTGGGAAGGGTTAGTCTGAACTACTCTCTGAGCTGAATCTGGATTCAGAGTCAGTTTTATTTCTATAAAGAACACACATTGCTGGGGAAAGGATTGTATGAGAAATAGCTCAGGGAGGGAGACTTTCACAGGAGAAAGAAATAAAATGTCTATTTCCATTCATCTCTTCTATTGAACAAGAGCTCTCAAAGAAGACTTCCTTAGTGGTCCAGTGGCTAAGAATCAGCCTGCCAATGCAGGGAACACAGGTTTGATCCCTGGTCCAGGAGGACTCCACATGCCACGGGACAACCAAGCCCGTGCACCGCAGCTGCTGAGCCTGGACTCTCGAGCACATGCTCTGCAACAAGCCACCACAAGGAGAAGCCTGAGCACCACAGCTGGAGAGGAGCCCCCACTCACCACTCTAGAGAAAGCCCACACGCAGCAACGATCACCCAACACAGCCATAAATAAATAAATAAAGCCCCCAAAAGAGTCCTCAAAGATTAAAAAAAAACCCACTTCATAGGCAATGATTGAAATGGGCCACACAGCTGAGCCTGCTGATTCTTGAGAAAACTGGCAAACTTGCCCTAAAGTCCCGGAAGAATCCCTCATGGTTATAAAAAGCGCAGCTGATTCAGTGGCAGTAACAGTGTCTGCTTGTTTCTGTCTATCCCTTTTTGATAGACCCCAAGGGTTGTCTCATTTGGAGGTAGTCTCATGAGCTGATTTACGCTCAGCTACCATGTGTTTACATAATACCCTGTATGTAGGAGGAGGTCACCAAAAAGATGTGACTGCTGGTTGACCCTCCAAGTGGGCAACTGGAGGCTTCTTGCTCCCTCCCCTGTCCCTGGAATGCCCACTCTGCCCACTGTTCCTACTGTAGGAGCTGCTCCAAGATCACAGCCTTAAGAGAGAGGGGTGTTGTTGAGACTGGACTGAACATGTAACTGAACCCAGTTAAGGCCTCTATGCAAACTTTTAAAGTTCTGGTGTGGGGGTGTGGAAATCTAGTCATCTTTTTTTTTTTTTTTTTCAGAAATTACTTGGTTCTTTATTTTTATTTATTTAGTTTTATTATTTGGCAGTGCTGAGTCTTTGTTGTGGCACACTGGCTTCTCTCTAGTTGCCATAGGACATGTGGGATCTTAGTTCCCAGGCCAGGGGTCAGACTGGTGTCCCCTGCATTGGAAGGCAGATTCTTAACCACTGGACCACCAGGGAAGTCCCAGATCTATTTATCTTGCCTCCACCCAAGACAAGCATTGTAAGTTTCCTTGCTTATTAAACCTGCCACCTACCAACTTGGAGAGGTTTGCTTCTTTCTTCCGTCTCCCTTGCCCTCTGTGTAAGGGGGCTGATTATTAAACCAACCTTGTCAACTTGGGGGGAGTTGAATATGCATACAGCTAAAGCTGGGGTTTCATAGAGGCAAAGATGCAGCCACAGGACCAGCTGTTCCAAGTATTTGACAGACCTAAGAAGATCATGAATTACAACTCCTCCAGGATGGGGTTTGAGGTATGAATTGGGCAAAGAACTAGAATAATATTCACTTACCTTGCCAAAATAATGGAAAGAGGTTAGCAGATTTTCCATAGAAGACAGTACAGCAAGGTTGTGCAGAGTTTATCAAAAGTAGTGGGATGAAGAAAAGATTTAAAAATACAGAGCAGACCACTTAACTTCAAGTTATAGAAACCAACAAGCCATAAACACCTCCAACATTGTGTACCTGACTAGCTTCAGTGAAATGAACTCCTTGCCTTTGAGAAGCTGGTCTAAATTTTTTTCCTGTAATTTGCAAAGACAATACTATGCTGTAGTTGGTTCTGTAGCAAAAATTCCCTTTCCCAGGGAAATAACCAGGGCATACTTTAGCATCTGATAATAAGAAATTTATGATAAGCACTTAGGAAGAAGGATAGATGGAATTTTATGGCTGATAAAAATGAATGCTAGGTAGTCGAGAGACTGAAAGCAACAGAGAAGGAAACTAGGCTGCCAATTCAAATTGATGAAATGAGAACATTTTATATCAGAAAGGACCCTGGATCTTGTTTTTCAATCCCCTTACATTGCAGATGAGAAAACTGAGCCTTAAAGGTTGAAGCTATGAAAGGACTTGTCTAAGCTCACACAGTTATTAGCAGGCTTGGAATCTGAAACTACATCTTCTGACTCTCTCCTTATGAAGCCAGTACTTTTGCCTTACGATGTTTCCTCCCATGAGCAGGTCAACAAAAGCCTAGAAACCAAAGGACCCAAGCAGCAACAAGGAAAACCCTCTCCTTACAATGATTATGGCAGGCCAGGGAGCTGAGAATCCAAGGCAAAGCAAGAGTGGGCTATGAGGTCTGGATTGGTTAGCTCAGGTTGCCAGAACAAAATAGACTGGGTGACTGACACAACGTCAATTTATTTCTCATAACTCTGGAAGCTGAGAAGTCCAAGGTTAAGATTCTAGCAGATTCCGTTCCAGGAGGAAGGGTTTCTTCCTGGCTTGGAAACAGCGGCCATCTTGCTGTGTCCTCATTTCTCAGAAAAAGAGAGAGAGAGTGCGTTCTGGTCCCTCTTACTGTTCTTACAAGGACACTACTCCCATCATGGGGGCCCCATTCTCAGGAACGCATCTAAACCTAATTACCTCTCAAAGGCATCACACTGGGGGTTGGGGCTTCAATATATAGATATAGAGGTGGGGGACACAAACATTCAGCCCTTAACAAGGTCTCAGAGGTCCAAGTGAGAAATGACCCCAAACGCAAGACAGCAAGTTGCAAAAGGAAAGGAAAAGGATGAAGCAAAAACGGGTTGTCCTTGGTCCTCTTCCACGCTTTCTGCTGAGATGGAGAGGATAGAGAGAGGTCACATAAAGGGAAGGTTGAACCTAGATTGGGAGTATGAGCACTGTGTGTGTGTTAGTTGCTCAGTCGTGTCTGACTCTTTGCAATCCCACGGACTGGAGCCTGCCAGGCTCTTCTGTCCATGGAATTCTCCAGGCAAGAACACTGGAGTGGGTAGCCATCCCCCACTCCAGGGGATCTTCCCAACCCAGGGATCAAACCCAGGTGTCCTGCATTGCAGGCAGATTCGCTACAGTTCGAGCCCCCAGGGAAGCCCTGGGGGTGCTGTGGGTGTTCCCAGTGCACCAGCAGTGCAGTAATGGAAAGAGACGGGCGCTGGAGTCAGTTAACAGAGGGTCAAGGCTCAGCTTCACGCTGAGTATCTTGACGACCTTGGACAGCATGGAGCATCTCGACTGCAAAAGGAGGCTACTAATACCCTAACCACAGGGCGGTTGTAAAAACTAAATGAGATAATGTTTGTAAAACTGCTTTGTAAATTATGAAGAGTTGTGTGGGTTTGTTTTGCTTAAGGTTCAGATAGTCGTGAGACTGTGCTAATGCTACAGATGGGAAAGAATTGGAAAACGTGGCCTCTGGTCTCCAGCGTCTTATGATCCTATAAGTATAGATAAGGTGTGTGTGTGTGTGTGTGTGTGTGTGTGTGTGTGTGCACGCACGCTCAGTCACATCTGAGTCTTTGCAACCCTATGGACGGTAGCCCACCAGGCTCCTCCGTCCATGGGATTCTCCAGGTAAGAATACTGGAGTGGGTTGCCGTGCTCTCCTCCAAGGGATCCTTCCAACCCAGGGGTTAAACCCGTGTCTCCTGTGTCTTCCACATTGCCAGGTAGATTATTTACCACTGAGCCACCTGGGAAGCCTATAAATAAGGCTCACAAACTTGAAAAGCTGCACAGGGTTGATTAGGGTTCTCGTCTCTTCTGCTGCAGGTGTCTCAGATACGGCTGGATGTGTCTGGTTAGCATGTAGAGTGGCTTTGAGGAAGTCTTTTTGTGAGAAGCTTGTTGTGCCTCATTTGAGAGACCTCCTCCCAGGGGACTATGGAGTCAGGTGTGATAGGCTCACCAAGAATTAGTGCCTTGGTCACCTGGGTGGAGTCTGATTGTTGTTACTCAAATGCAACATTGCCCTAAACACTTAAATGAAAACCCAGGCCTCAGAGAAATGACAAGTCTGTAGACATTTAAAGAGCTGTTTCCTTATCTCTATAACACACTGGAGTTCACACAGCCTGTTTGAGGACCCCTCTCTGAGTGCATAACATAAAGAGTGATAGAAATTACAGCCTACTTCGCTACGGATCAAGTGCTGCTTTGATACTCAGTAGGCGCCCAATGGAGCAATGGGAAAGACCCAGAGAACCCGGAAGAAGGAGCAGAGTCGTGGCAGTGCCAGCCTGCAGAGGTGTCAGCTTCCAGCAAGGGCGGCAGCACAATGACTGAGCACAACAGTATGTGTATTATTCCCATCAGAGCAGTGACAGTCCCCAGCAGAAACTGCCATGCCAGGCAGCATGGTAGGAGGCAGTGTCCATAGACCAGCTCAGAGGAGCTGCAGGTCTTGATCGAGCACTGTGGATATTTTGGGGATAGAGGGTGTTAGACAGCCTATGGAGTGTCCAGGAACATTTGAGTGAAGTGGGATTTGCAGAGGGCTGGGGTCCCTATATTATCGAGTGAGCCATAAAAGGCCAGCAGAAAGTTCACATAATACAGAGTCATTTCAGATAACGACAAGTTCAGTAGACTGGATTCACTGGCATCACAGAGGAGGTGGCCACTGGACCTTGTTCACCAGGCCTGTTTAAATACTGAAAGATGCCTCTTAGCCCACAAGTCAGAGAGTAAACATTCAAGGAGTAATTCTCCAACACCCAAAGTGCCAATTGAGTTTAAAAAGAGCCCTTTTTAACACCTCTGTGCCAGACTAAGGGCTGGGTAGGGAGACTCCCTCCCAGGTAATTCTTGCCATTTGCCTATACCCAGAGCAGCAGTTGCCTCTGCTTTTTCCAAAGAAAGCCTTCTCTGTGTTCTATCTTGCTCCAGGGGCCTAAAGGAGACAGGGTTCCCTTAGCTCTTCCCCTGGTGAATAGGTTGGTTGAGTCCCTTACGGCTCCCAGGAAATTCAGAAACAAGTGGTAGCCGACGATGCGGTAGATCTAGGTTATCCGTGGCCCGGGCCCGCTGAAGAGTCCCTGCAAAGATGGCTGCCAGGGTTGCTTAGGGAACCTGCACCAGTAAATCTCAGGCGGTCTGCTGGTTGCCATAGGCAACACTCTATCTTCTCTGAAAACAAGAGACAGGTGTTCCCTTTGCATCCTTAATACATTGGGGATGAAGCTCTGGGGGTAGGGAGAAAAAATGATTGTCCTTAATCCTGAATTCACCTTAATGAATTGGCAACTGAATCTCCTTTAGGATTTCCTATAGTGGAAAGGATTTTTCAGTCTCCTGTTTCGGAAGAGAGACAATAACCAGCAATCTAGTCAAGTGACAAGTAAATCAGAGGAAACTTAATGATGATAAAAATTTCAAGGTTTATAAGCTTGTGGCTTGGATGTAACCAAAGAAAAGGGTGTAAATCAGTACAAAGGTTCTTCATCTTTAGTGCCTGTAATAACAGGTGTAATAATCACTTAGGAAATTTGCCTCAGGGATTCTAATTCAATAAGTCTGAGTTGAGGCATAGACAGCAGCAGCCTTATCTACCCTTCTTTCCACTACTGTTAAGAGTTTGCAGGCAACTTATTCAGCTGAAACTTTGGAGCCTTCAACAAATTTGTTAAAATGAGGAAAAGCTAAGAAATTCATAGGGCCACAGGAGCCTGAAGGCTTGATTTCCTCCTTGATTGCTGATCCTTACCCCTGATAAATGCTTTCCCTGTCCCAATATCATCTCCATCCACCACTGCTGAGGCTGCGGGAAGTTTTGTATACACCTAGAACAAAAGGGCACAGAAGGCGATGGCACCCCACTCCAGTACTCTTGCCTGGAAAATCCCATGGACGGAGGAGCCTGGTGGGCTATAGTCTATGGGGTTTCAAAGAGTCGGACACGACTGAGCGACTTCACTTTCACTTTTCACTTTCATGCATTGGAGAAGGAAATGGCAGCCCACTCCAGTGTTCTTGCCTAGAGAATCCCAGGGATGGGGGAGCCTGGTGGGCTGCCGTCTATAGGGTTGCACAGAGTCGGACACGACTGAAGCGACTTAGCAGCAGCAGGAGCAGAACAAAAGGGATGAAACAGCTGTTGGCAGGATTTACCAGTGCATTCTTCCTATTGCTATAGAATAACTACACTCTAGACTACAGATCCTAGAAATGGTGACAAGGAGAAAATTAGAGTGGCAGGTAAATTCAGAAATATCAGGTAGCAGCCCTCCTCTAAGTATATGAGGGTGAACTTCAGGCTTCTGGTGACTGTATATATACTGCCCTCATGGCCTTCAAATCACAAAGCCCTTGATTAAATTATTATAAAATTAATTCTGACCACATCCTCTACTTAGTTCTGATTACTGGTTATCTTAGCTCAGACTGCCACAACAAAACACCACAGAGTGGATGACTTATACAACAGAATTTTTAAAAAATTGAATTGTAGTTGATTTACGATGGTTCAGATATACAGCAAAGTGATTCATATATATATGTTTTTATTCTTAAGATTTTTTTCCATTATAGCTTATATAAGATATTGAATATAGTTCCCTATGCTATACAGAAGGTCCTTGTTTTTTATCTCTTCTATATATAGCAATGTGTTAATCCCCAATTCCCAATTTACCCCTCCCCCTTCCTTTCCCCTTTGGTAACCTTAGATTTGTTTTCTATGTCTGTGAGTCCATTTCTGTTTTGTAAATAAGTTCATTGGTAACATTTTTCTAGATTCTACATATAAGTGATATCAACAGTCACTAAGTCGTGTGTAACTCTTGTGACCCCAAGACTGTAGTCTGTCAGGCTGCTCTGTCCATGGGATTTCCCAAGCAAGAATACTGGAGTGAAGAAGTGGGTTACCATTTCCTTCTCCAGGGGATCTTCCTGACCCCGGGATTGAATCCATGTCTCCTGCATTGGCAAGGGGATTCTTTACAGACTGAGCCCCATTCATACAACAAAAATTTATTTCTTACAGTTCTTGAGACCGGAAGTCCAAGATCAAGTTACTAGCATGGTAAGGTTCTGGTGGGAGCTCTCTTCCTGGTTTGGAGAAGGCAAAGCAGAAAGCCAGCGAGCTCTAGTCTCTTCCTCTTCTTATAAGGAAACTAATCCAATCATAAGCATTCCAGCCACAAGACCTCATCTGAACCTAACTACTTCCTGAAAGCCTAGTCTCCAAGTATTACACTGGGAGTCAGGGCTTCAGTGTGTGGGAAAGACATCAGTCTCTACCTTTTAAAACTTTCTATTGTGGAAATTTTCAAATACAGAAATGTAAAGAGATAGTACAATGACACCCTGTTTGCCTATAACCCAACTCAATTATCACCTTTCTGCCATTTTTTTCATGGGTCCCAACTCCCAATACAAAACAAGGGGTTTCTTTGAAGGCAGAAGCTGTTTGCATGGTATTTCAAGCATCAGGTAAAATGCCTGGCTCATGGGCACTTAAGTTGTTGCTGAATCAATCCACTATGGAAATGACACTGCACTACTGTGCTAGATGTTACAGGATGTACCAAGATAAATTAGATCCCTGTTCCTGCCCTCAAGGAGGTTATAATCTAGAGATGAGCTAATGGAGTCTACCTCATGGTGGGTCAGAAACACCTGCCAGAAAGAGGGTGCTGATTGCTCTGATACCGAAAGTATCTAGGTGTCTATTCACTGGGGCACAATCAGACTTTAATCAAGGAGTTTCTTTCCTACCAAAGGAAAAGACTCTTGTTCTCCTTATCTCTACCAGAGAGGTGGCGGGAACACCAAGGGCTCAGATAAGCGGTCAGAACAGAGACCTGCAAGGTCAGATGAAAAAAGAACTCATTCCTGGGAAACAGGCATTTCACAAGAAGTGATAATATGAACAAACCTCTTCTGAAAGAAGGTGACCAGAGGCTGGGTCCTTCAAAGGACAGGTAAGCAATGGCAGACAAGGAGCTGGAGAACTATCCACTAACAATAACGGCCCTGACGCCAGAAGTCACATCCTAGCCTAGATCGCATAGAACAGGAATAGCAGGTTAAAATAGAAAGTGAAGTCAGAGAATCTGAAAGAGATGGGGGACGGACAGAGGAGACAAGAAGTTTTCAGGCCATATAAGCTTAAAGGGGCTTCCCTGATGGCTCAGATGGTAAAGAGTTTTCCTGCAATGCAGAAGACCCGAGTTCAATCCCTGGGTTGAGAAGATCCCCTGGAGAAAGAAATGGTAACCCACTCCAGCATCCTTGCCTGGAGAATTCCAAGGACAGAGAAGCCATGCAGGCTACAGTCCATGGATGTAAGAGTTGGACCATAAAGAAAAACTGAGCACCGAAGAATTGATGCTTTTGAACTGTGGTGGTGGAGAAGACTCTTGAGAATCCCTTGGACAGCAAGAAGATAAAATCAGTCAATCTTAAAGAAAATCAGTCCTGAATATTCATTGGAAGGACAGATGCTGAAGCTCCAATACTCTGGCCATCTGATGTGAAGAAGTGACTCATTAGAAAAGACCCTGATCCTGAGAAAGACTGAAGGCAGGAGAAGGGGACGACAGAGGATGAGATGGTTGGATGGCATCACAGACTCGATGGACATACGTTTGAGCAAGCTCTGGGAGTTGGTGATGGACAGGGAAGCCTGGTGTGTTGCAGTCTATGGGGTCACAAAGAGTCGGACATGACTGATCCTCTGAACTGACTGACTTTGTGGAAATCCCTTCAAATCAAGGTATAGATCTAATACATTCTTTTCTATGGATGGGTGAGGTGAGGTGAGGTGAGGTGAAGTCGCTCAGTCGTGTCCGACTCTTTGCGACCCCATGGACTGTAACCTGCTAGGCTTCTCCGTCCATGGGATTCTCCAGGCAAGAACACTGGAGTGGATTGCCATTTCCTTCTCCAGGGGATCTTCCCGACCCAGGGATCGAACCCAGGTCTCCCACATTGGAGGCATACGCTTTAACCTCTGAGCCACCAGGGAAGCCCCTAGCGTTTCATATATGAATGGTCCACAGTTTATTCAAACATTCCCTGTGGACAGTTATTCTGCTCGCATCTGGTTTTTGCCATCATAAACAATGCTGCCGAGCACACCCTTCTGCTTATTCCCTCCCACACTGGTGCTTTTATTTCTGTTATGAAAGGAGGATTCAGTTGGTGGCTAGGAGTACAAGCCCTGAATTCAGACAGCTTAGGTTTGAAACCCAGCTCTGCACTTGCGAAGTGTGTCTCTTTGAGTGAGTCACATGATCTCTCTGTGCTAGCAGTTTCTCATCATTCCCCACCAAAAATAAGGATAATAATAGTACCTACCTCACAGAGTTGTTGTGAGGATTAACTGAGATAATGCATTATTGTGCATGGAACAGAACCTGGCACTAATAAATACTCAATAATTGTCACCTTTACCTGTTATGAGATAGGTCCCTGGCACTGATATTGCTTGCTTGAAGGGTGCATACATTAAAAATTTTAAATGTTTTTTTAATTCAATCTTCCTATTTTAAAAGATATTTTATTGATGTATAGCTATTTACAATGGTGTGTTAATTTCTACTGTACCGCAAAGTGATTCAGTTATACATTTGTTGTGGTTGTTTAGTCCCTAAGTCATGTCCGACTCTTTGAGAGCCCATGGGATGTACCCCACCAGACTCCTCTGTCCATTTCCCAGGCAAGAATACTGGAGTGGGTTGCCATGTCCCTCTCCAGGGGATCTTCTTAACTCAGGAATAGAACTCGTAACTCCTGCGTTAGCAGGCAGATTCTTTACCGCTGAGCCACCAGGGAAGCCTCAGTTATATATTTTATACATATATACACACACACAAACACACACACATAATTTTTCATATTCTTCAAGATGCTGAATCTAGTTCCCTGTGCTATTCAGTAGGACTTTGTTGTTAATCCAGCATTTTAAATTTTAACAGATGCTTCCAGATTGCTTTTAAAAAGTCAACAGGGTTCATATTTCAACCACTATGAGAGTCCTTCCCTTTCTACTCACTGTCAGCTGTAGGAATTATTACTCTTTTTAGTTCTCGCCGATTTGATAGGTATAAATGACAGCATTGTACTTGAATTTGCATTTCTCTGACTGCTGAGAAAATGAGCATCGGTTTATATGCTTTCTTGTCATTTGTATCTGATCTTCTGTGAATTGTCCATTCATATCTTTTGTCCACTTTTCTATGTGCTGTCTTTTTGTTACCAAATTGTAGAAGTTCTTTACATTTATGCTTCATAGTCCTTATATGTTCTTTCTACTGCAAAAACTTTTATTAAAATATTAACAGTGTCTCTTTGTTTAGGTAATCTTTTCCACAGTTTTTGAAGGGTTTTTGGTATTGTTAAATCTATCCCTTTTTGGCTCCTATGCCTTCTGTCTTGATTTACTGGTTATGTAACATTTAGCAGGTAGGTGTGTGTGCATGTGTGAGTGTGTGTGTGTAGGTGCCTAAATTTTATCCTATAACTTTTACTATTGTTTACTTTTAAGCAGAATTTACTTGCACATGATGTGAAGTAATAACTTTATTTTCCCACTAGGCCACTTTTCTCCAATAAATTCAACTAGCATTTTAATGTATAAAATTATCATATATTTTGGATTTATTTCTGAGTACTCTCTACTGTTCTCACATATTTTATTACCAAGGTTTTATAATAAAATTTCTGTTGTAGCTAGTTTATCACTATTGCTCTTTTTCATGATTTTCTTGGCTATTTTATTATTATTTTTTGGCCACATCACGCAGCATGAAGGCTCTTAGTTCCAGCCAGGGACTGAACCCATGCCCCCTGCATTGGAAGCACAGAGTCTTAATCAACTGCCAGAGAAGTCTGTTGGCAATTTTTAAATATTTTTTCTCCCACATAAATTTTAAGATAATCAAATTAAAATTTAAAACTCTGTTATAAAATGTCACGAAGTTTGCAACTATCTCCAACAAAATATGCATATTCCTACATATAGTACCTTCCAAAGGTATAGACAGAAACACATGCTTTTTCACTGTATCATTTGCAGTACAATCTAATATATTCTACTACACAAGCAATTTTATTTTCATATAGGAAGCAGAAGAAGATATAATTATTTTAATATGTAAATAAGACAAAATAGTAACAATTCTTGAATCTAGGGTGCATTTTTTTTGAACTATTCTTGCAACTTTCTGTAAGTTTGAATTCTTCTAAATAAACAACTTGGGAGGAATAAAATAATAAATTGTCTGGGGATGTAGATGCAAGATAATACAAATAAAATACAACTAAAAATTGCTAATTACTTAAGCTGGATGATAGGGACATAAGGGCTCACTGTATTATTCTATTTTGTGTATTTTCATAATAAGAAGTTAATTTTTTAATTGAAGTGGGATTTTCATTGGAACTCCATTTAATTTATGTAGTAAGTTGGTGACATCTTAGTTGTGTTAAGTCTTCCCATCCAAGAGCATAGTAGATCTTTTATTTGAGTCTGGTTTTTTGTCCTTTGGTGAGATCTATCTTGGGCTTCATATTAGTCATTTGCTGCTCCAATTAGTATTTGTTAAGGTTCTTACTACAAGTCAGGCACCATTCTGGAGGCCTGGCATCTATCAGTGAGCAAAAGGAAAGATCTCTGTAAGATCTCTGTCTTTTTTGAAGCTTAATACTAATGAGGGGAATCCAATAATAAGCTATAAAAGTAAAAGTAAAAAAATTTAGCAATATAATACGGTAGAAGATGTCAAATGTGATGGATAAAAATAATTACAGCAAGATAAAGGATTCAGTAGTACCCAAACTGGGTGGTCAGCAAAAGCTTTATTGATGGTTGCTGCTGCTAAGTCACTTTGGCCGTGTCCCACTCTGTACAGCCCTATAGACGGCAGCCCAACAGGTTCCCCCATCCCTGGGATTCTCCATGCAAGAATTCTGGAGTGGGTTGCCATTGCCTTCTCCGTTATTGATGGTGGTGACATTAAATAAAGACTTGAAGAATGACAAGGAAGAATGGATAAATGTATATGTAAGGCTGAGTCGCTCTGCTGTCCACCCCAAACTATCACAACATTGTTAACTGGCTATACTCCAGTACAAAATAAAAAAAATTTTTTTTAAATAAAAGGTTTGAAGAAGGTGAGGGAGTTAGACAAATAGAAACTGGAAGAAAAATATTTGAGGAAAAGGGAAATGTTTGTATGCTGAGAAGACCTGTTAATAAAGAGTGGAAAATGGTGACTTTTAGGACAGAGAAGGGACAATTGCTGGAGTGATGTCCTCCAGTAGACTTCAGGGAGGGTATCTGGGATGCAGGTGGAGGGATTGGTTTATGGCAGGAAAACAGATAGTTTACCTGTGATCACAGGTAGAAAGATGTGAGTTGTGATGTTGGGAGTCTATGAAAGTCTTCTGTTTGCTTAAATTTTCTCAGTAAAATAGGAGGTAAGATCATGATGTGGATGGGAGTCAACATGTTTTGAGGAGAGAGAAGCTGTGACATTCTTATCAAGAGGAGTGGATAAGTGAATGAAATAGGGTTATATACCATCGTTCCTAGCAACATTAGCACCCACTTGAAGTTCACGGGACTAGTAAGCCTTGCTATATCTTTTCTCCAGTCACTTTTAGCTGCTCAGAGCAAGTGAAAAGTTTTTATGTATTCAGAGTTGTGGTTTTGCCAAATAAATATGACAAATTGAGAAAGAGGCAAGACGAACATGGAACAGCATATGAAGGTTGCAGCAGTCATTCAGGATGCAGGCCAGTGTCACCATGGGATCTGTGCCGAGAAAAAAAAGAGGAACTACCCAGACATCACTGGAAGGTTTTTTCAAGCAGGTAGATAGAACAGAATCCAGCAAGGAACCAGAACGTGAGCCATCAACATCAGCTATGAATGAAATTGCAGCTTGCCCTCCATCTCCTATTGCTGATGATCCTTCAGCTCTACCATCTCCCACCTCCTCTCCCTCTTCCAGTCAGGAACTCTTCTTGCCTGTTCACTTGATGCCAGTCCCTGTATGCCAGCTGTTGTACAGTAGTGCAATAATGCTGTATTAGAAGAGTAAAAATATGTTCTTCAAAAAAAGAGAAAGGAGTAAGAGAGTTTTAAGTATACACAGGGATTTGAATACAGTGGTTGATCATGGAATTTAAGCTGAGTAAGAAAAGGAGACAGGCCATTGAGGGAATAAGATACAGTGAAAAGGTAACAGGAGCACAGGAGTTCCAGGGGATTGAAAATTTATGTGTCAGGGAACTGAACTGAGTATGGGGGAAGGAAAAGAGTGGCAGTTGGTTAGAATTGCATGGCACTGATGACAGCCTATGGCCAGTGCGTTCTCTTGGTAAAACTCTATTAGCCTTTGCTTTGCTTCATTCTGTACTCCAAGGACAAATTTGCTTGTTACTCCAGATGTTTCTCCCTTCCTACTTTTGCATTCCAGTCCCCTATGAAAAGGACATCTTTTTTGGATGTTAGTTCTAGACGGTCTTGTGCTGCTGCTGCTGCTAAGTCGCTTCAGTCGTGTCCGACTCTGTGCGACCCCATAGACGGCAGCCCGCCGGCTCTCCCGTGCCTGGGATTCTCCAGGCAAGAATACTGGAGAGGGTTGCCATTTCCTTCTCCAATACATGAAACTGAAAGTGAAGTCGTGTCCGACTCCTAGAGATCCCGTGGACTGCAGCCTAGCAGGCTCCTCCGTCCACGGGACCTTTCCGGCAAGAGTACTGGAATGGGTTGCCATTGCCTTCTCCATCCAGTTGCCAACTCAGCTTGATTAATATATATAGTATTCATTAATTAGGCTATTACTATACAGATCCACCAACTGGGTTTGTAAGGCACCAGGTCACTATTTGAATGTTCCCTGTGGTGACAAGGGAATATGACAAAGATCATCTCTTTTAATGTGTAGCTTCTTTTCTGCCTCATAGTCAACTGGTATACACTCAAAATTCCTATGAGTCTGTTGGTCAGGTTAGCTTCCCGCTGCATATTACTCTACACTGTAATTTTTTATTACACAACTAGATAATAGAAATTTCCCCTGGCAACGTTTTTTGTTTTGCGTAAAGAAATTCACAATGAGCTATTTCATAAACAGTTCGGAATATTTACTTTCTAGTGGAAGTTATAACTGTCATTGTCGATATAAAAAAATCTAGGCCTATATTCCTTAGATATCAGGAATGAATGCTGAATTTTAAGTCATTATCACTTATAACATATTTTCATCCATCCATTCTCTAAATATATTTTTTAAGCAACTACTCTGGGAACACCATGAATTCTCTGGCTAAAACACTGAGAAAGAGAAGCCAGGAGAGCTAAGTCATGGTCAGACTGTATAGGGCTTTATAAACCATATGAATGAGTTTTGATTTTATCCTAAGATTCATGCCAATCAAAGAAGATTTTTAAGAGTGTGATGCACCACATTTGCATTTCATAAAGATCTTAGTTTTCATAAAGAAAGTATATAAGTAGGAAGCAAAAACTGCAGCTAAGACTGACGATGAAGATTTGGATTATAGCAGTGACAACTCAAATAAAGAAGAGAAAGAATTTGAAGACTTAGGAGTTGATAGGAAAGTTAGAGAGAAAAAGGTGAGGAACAAGTCTTTTGATTTGGGTAACTGGTGACGTTCATTGAGACAATGGCCAAAGAGAAGATTTATAGGAATGTTGTAAATATAGTTTAGGATAAGGTGGCATTGAGATTAAACGTAACAGATACTCAATAAATATTTGTAAAATGAAAAAATGACTGTATATGAGACCTCTAAAAAAGATGTCCAATTTGTAGTTGGAATCTAATATCATTCATCTTCTCTTTTACTTAAATAGCTAAGAGTTTCTTTATGTTGTGCCTGGGCAGAAAATTCCTTTTAGACTCTGAATGCTATATAAATGTATAATTTTCAGTGTTAGAATGATAAGATCTGACAATGTAGCTTTATAGTATATATGTCATCCATTGTGGC
>SJYT01015131.1:109740-176479 GCA_006410635.1 Cephalophus harveyi | reverse complement strand
AAAAAAAACAAAAAAACCCTATGTCCAAGGGCAAAGGAGAAGCCCCAACAAGATGGTAGGAGGGGAGAAATTGCATTTAGAATCAAACCGTACACCCACCAGAGATACTCAGAGGGCTCAAACAAAACCTTGTGAGCCACACAAGACTGAGCCAGTCCTGCCTTTGAGTGTTTGAGTGTCTCCTGTGAAGGCACAGATCAGCAAGCCTTCCAGAGGGACAAGGGCTCTGGCTGCAGCAGATGTGGGTGGTGTAGCTTATGACATCTGTCCTCTTGGAGGAGGTTGCCATTCGCCCCACCAGAGAGCCACTGGGCAGACCACCCACAACCTGGAGAACAGTTATACCAAAGATGCTCTTGCACTGTTGCCAAATTCTAGGGACTGCAACAGATTTCCCAGCCTGTGGATCCTGCAAAGGGACTGAGAGCCCCCAGGGAATTTGACTTTGAAGGCCAGTGGGATTGATTACAGAACTTCCACAGTACTGGGGAAGCAAACTCTTAGAGGGCACAAACAAAACCTGTGCATACGAGGACCCAGGAGAAAGGAGCAGTGACCCCACAAGAGACTGAGCCAGACTTGCTGTGGGTGTCCAGGAGTCTCTGGCAGAGGTGTGGGTGGACAGTGGCCTGCTGCAGCGTCAGGGGCACTGAATGCAACAGTCTTGGGAGTCCTGGCATGCTGGCATAGGTCATTTTGAAGGAGGTTGCCATTACCCCTACTATAGTTTGGCCTAAGGACAAACTACAGGGAGAGACACAACACCCCCCTGCCCTGTCAACAGAAATTGTATTTACATTGACTGAGCATGGCCTCGCCCATCAGAGCAAGACCAAGATTCCCCCATAGCCAGTCGCTCCCATCAGGAAGCCTCACAAGACTCTTATCCTTATCCATCAGAGGGCAGACACACTGAAAACCACAATCACAGAAAGCTAACTAAACTGATCACATGGATCACAGCCTTGTCTAACTCAGTGAAGCTATGAGCCGTGCTGTATAGGGCTACCCAAGAAAGATGGGTCATGGTGGAGAGTTCTGATTATTTGTGGTCTACTGGAGAAGGGAATAGCAAACTACTTCAGTATTCTTGCCTTGAGAACCCCATGAACAGAATGAAAAGGCAAATATGAACTCCCCTGGTCAGTAGGTGCCCAGTATGCAAGTGGAGAAGAGTGGAGAAAAAGATCCAGAAAGAATGAAGAGGCTGAGCCAAAGCAAAAACAGCACCCAGCTGTGGATGTGACTGGTGATGGAAGTAAAATCTGATGCTGTAAAGAACAGTATTGCATAGGAGCCTGGAATGTTAGGTCTATGAATCAAGGTAAATTGGAAGTGGTCAGACAGGAGATGCAAGAGTGAACATCAACATTTTAGGAATCTGTGAACTAAAGTGGACCGGAATGGGTGAATTTCATTTAGATAACCATTATATCTACTACTATGAGCAAAAATCCCTTAGAAGAAATGGAGTAGCCCTCATAGTCAAAAGAATCCAAAATGCAGTACTTGGGTGCAATCTCAAAAATGACAGAGTGATCTCTGTTCAGTTCCCAGGACACATCATTCAGTATCACAGTAATCCAAGTCTGTGCCCTGGCCACTAATGCCGAAGAAGCTGAAGTGGAACGGTTCTATGAAGACCTACAAGACCTTCTAGAACTAACACCCCCAAAAAAAGATGTCCTTTTCATCATAGGGGACTGGAAT
This sequence comes from Cephalophus harveyi, assembly GCA_006410635.1. NCBI lineage: Eukaryota > Metazoa > Chordata > Mammalia > Artiodactyla > Bovidae > Cephalophus > Cephalophus harveyi. The sequence goes on along the minus strand of SJYT01015131.1, from coordinate 174,769 downwards.
GCAAAAGTAGGAAATCAAGAGATTCCCGGAGTAACAGTCAAGTTTGGCCTTGGAGTATAAAATGAAGCAGGGCAAAGGCTAACAGAGTTTTGCCAAGAGAATGCACTGGTTAGAGCAAACATCCTCATCCAACAACACAAGATACAACTCTACACATGGACGTCACAAGATGGTCAATACCAAAATAAGATTGATTTTATTCTTTGCAGCCAAAGAGGGAGAAGCTCTATACAGTCAGCAAAAACAAGGCTGAGAGCTGACTGTGGCTCAGATCATGAGCTCTTTATTGCAAAATTTAGGCTTAAGTTGAAGAAAGCAGAGTACATCATGAGAAATGCAGGACTGGAAGAAACACAAGCTGGAATCAAGATTGCCGGGAGAAATATCAATAACCTCAGATATGCAGATGACACCACCCTTATGGCAGAAAGTGAAGAGGAGCTAAAAAGCCTCTTGATGAAAGTGAAAGAGGAGAGCGAAAAAGTTGGCTTGAAGCTCAACATTCAGAAAATGAAGATCATGGCATCTGGTCCCATCACTTCATGGGAAATAGATGGGGAAACAGTGGAAACAGTGCCAGACTTTATTTTTTTAGGCTCCAAAATCACTGCTGATGGTGATTGCAGCCATGAAATTAGAAGACGCTTACTCCTTGGAAGAAAAGTTATGTCCAACCTAGATAGCATTTTCAAAAGCAGAGACATTACTTTGCCGACTAAGGTCCGTTTAGTCAAGGCTATGGTTTTTCCTGTGGTCATGTATGGATGTGAGAGTTGGACTGTGAAGAAGGCTGATCGCCGAAGAATTGATGCTTTTGAACTGTGGTGTTGGAGAAGACTCTTGAGAGTCCCTTGGACTGCAAGGAGATCCAACCAGTCCATTCTGAAGGAGATCAACCCTGGGATTTCTTTGGAAGGAATGATGCTAAAGCTGAAACTCCAGTACTTTGGCCACCTCATGCGAAGAGTTGACTCATTGGAAAAGACTCTGATGCTGGGAGGGATTGGGGGCAGGAGGAGAAGGGGACGACCGAGGATGAGATGGCTGGATGGCATCACTGACTCAATGGATGTGAGTCTGAGTGAACTCCGAGAGATGGTGATGAACAGGGAGGCCTGGCGTGCTGCGATTCATGGGGTCGCAAAGAGTCGTACACGACTGAGCGACTGAACTGAACTGAAGAAAGTAGGGAAAACTACTAGCCCATTCAGGTATGACCTAAATGAAATCCATTATGATTATACAGTTGAAGTAACAAGTAGATTCAAGGGATTAGATCTGATAGATAAGAGTGCCCGAAGAACAATGTAGGGAGGTTTGTAACATTGTACACAAGGCGGTGATCAAACCATCCGAAGAAAAATCCAAAAAGGCAAATGGTTGTCTGAGGAGGCCTTACACGTAGCTGAGAAAAGAAAAGAAGTGAAAGACAAAGGAGAAAAGGAAAGATAGGTTAATGTGAATGCAGAGTTCCAAAGAGTGGGGAGGACAGATAAAGCCTTCCTAAGTGATCAATGCAAAGAAATAGAGGCAAACAATAGAATGGAAAAGACTAGAGATCCCTTCAAGAAACCTAGAGATACCAAGGGAGTATTTCATGCAAAGATGGTCACAATAAAGGACAGAAATGGTATGGACCAAACAAAGCAAAAGATATTAAGAAAAGGTGGCAAGAATACACAGAAGAACTGTACAAAAAAGATCTTAATGACCCAGATAACCACGATGGTGTGATCACTCATCTAGAGCCAGACATCCTGGAGTGCGATGTCAAGTGGGCCTTAGGAAACATCACTATGAACAAATGTAATGGAGGTGATGGAATTCCAACTGAACTATTTCAAATCCTAAAAGATGATGCTGTGAAAGGGCTGCACTCAATATGCCAGCAAATTTGGAAAACTCAGCAGTGGTCACAGGACTGAAAAAGGTCAGTTTTCATTCCAGTCCCAAAGAAGTGAATGAAAGTCACTCAGTCGTGTCCGACTCTTTGTGACCCCATAGACTATACAGTCCATGGAATTCTCCAGGCCAGAATACTGGAGTGGGTAACCTTTCCCTTCTCCAGTGTATCTTCCCAACCCAGGGATTGAAACCAAGTCTCCCGCATTGCAGGTGGATTCTTTACCAGCTGAGCTTCAAGGGAAGCCCCAAAGAAAGGCAATGCCAAAGAATATTCAGACTCCCGCACAGTTGCACTCATTTCACATACTAGCAAAGTAATGCTCAAAACTCTCCAAGCTAGGCTTCATCAGTACATGAACCAAGAACTTGTAGATGTTCAAGCTGGATTTATAAAAGTCAGAGGAACCAGAGATCTAATCGCCAATATTTGTTGGATCATAGAAAAAGCAAGAGAATTCCAGAAAAAACATCTGCTTCATTGACTATGCTAAAACATTTAATGGTGTGGATCACAAAAAACTGTTGAAAATTCTTAGAGAGATGGAGATACCAGACCACCTTACCTGCCTCCTAGGAAACCTGTATGCAGGTCAAGAAGCAACACTTAGAACTGGACATGGAACAGCAGACTGGTTCCAAATTGGGCAAGGAGTATGTCAAGGTTGTAATTGTCACCCTGCTTATTTAACTTCTATGCAGAGTACATCATGCAAAGTGCTGGGCTGGATGAAGCACAAGCTGGAATCAAGATTTCCGGGAGAAATACCAATAACCTCAGATATGTAGGTGACACCACTCTTATGGCAGAAAGCTAGAGGAATTAAAGAGCCTCTTGATGAAAATGAAAGAGGAGAGTGAAAAAGCTGCTTTAAAACTCAGCACTCAAAAAACTAAGATCATGGCATCCGGTCCCATCACGTCCTGGCAAATAGGGAAACAATGGAAATAGTGGTAGATGTTATTTTCTTGGGCTCCCAAATCACTGCAGATGGTGACTGCAACCATGAAATTAAAAAATGCTTGCTCCTTTGAAGGAAAGGTATTACAAGCCTAGACGGTGTATTAAAAAGCAGAGACATTGCCAAAGAAATCTGTATAGTCAAAGCTATGGTTTTTCCCGCAGTCATGTATGGATATGAAAGTTGGACTGTAAAGAAAGCTGAACACCTTCTTTAAAGAATTGATGTTTTCAAACTGTGGTGTTTGCCAAGAAAGAGTCCTTTGGATTGCATGGAGATCAAACCATTCAAGCCTGAAGGAAATCAGTTCTGAATATTTATTGGAAAGACTGAAGCTGAAACTCCAATACTTTGGCTGCTGCTGCTGTGTTGCTTCAGTCGTGTTCGACTCTGCGTGACCCNAAAGAGTCCTTTGGATTGCATGGAGATCAAACCATTCAAGCCTGAAGGAAATCAGTTCTGAATATTTATTGGAAAGACTGAAGCTGAAACTCCAATACTTTGGCTGCTGCTGCTGTGTCGCTTCAGTCGTGTCCGACTCTGCGTGACCCCATAGATGGCAGCCCACCAGCCTCCCGTCCCTGGGATTCTCCAGGCAAGAACACTGGAGTGGGTTGCCATTTCCTTCTCTAATGCATGAATGTGAAAAGTGAAAGTGAAGTCGCTCAGTCGTGTCTGACTCTTGGCGACTCCAAGGACTGCAGCCTACCAGGCTCCTCCGCCCATGGGATCCTCCAGGCAAGAGTACTGGAGTGGGGTGCCATTGCCTTCTCCGATACTTTGGCTACCCGATGTAAAGAGCAAACTCATTGGAAAAGACCCTGATGCTGGGCAAGATTTAAAGCAAAAAACGGGAGAGGCAGAGGGTGAGATGGTTTGATAACATCACTGACTCAGTGAACATGAATTTGAGCAAACTCTGGTCGATAGTGAAGGACAGCGTGTAGCCGTCCATGGGGCGGCAGAGAGTCAGACATGACTTAGCAACTGAATGATGCCAGAAAGAAAACGAGAATGAGCGGGGCTGACCACGTTCCTGCTATAACTGGCTTTAGCTTGCTCTTGCCTCGGGAAGAGCAGAGGTCAGAGATTGACAACTGAGCTCAAGGGGCAGAACATTTGCAACAATGTGTGTATTTGATTTGCTTCATTGCTGCTGCCTTGCCACCTCCTTCAAGAAAAGGTTGAAAATAAGGGAAGTCCACTTAATTAAGATCATAAAAGCAGCTCTTACCTCCACTGAAATTAGGGTCACACACTGGGAATTCACTCAGAGAAATTAATTTCATCTTAATTTTATTAGTTTGAAAGTGAGGCATCTTTATACTATCAGTTACTTTTATAGAGGAACAACTGTGAATAACTTGTACATTTTCATTTGCTTTTATAAGTAAATTTCTATTTCTTTGTAAGGTGTTCTGTCGAAAGTTTTCAGAGAATTAAAACATGTTATTTAAGGTTTAAATTATGTGTATACATATAATAGTATAAACTGCTAAAGGATTTTATAGTACTAGTTTAAAATCTGCCAAATTGAGAGGTAAACCATTGTCTTACTTGAGCAAATGAAGAAGTCAGTGGTGTACAAAGAGTCAGTGATTTCTTTTCAGTCAGCCAGCCAGTCAGTCAGGGCCATTAGTAGCTAAAAGACCAGGTCCTGTGCACCCTTTTCCTTATAAACAAGTGTTACTCAAGGAGTCCGTTGATGTCACTCTTCTTGTAGAACACCTGCTCTTAAACACACACCTGTCCAGCTGCATGCCCGCGTGCACGCTGGGCTCTGGAAGGTGCACAGCAGTGGCGGATGCTCCCCACGTCAGGCTTTGGCTCAAGTAGTTGGCCCAGTGCAGATCCATGTGCGTTACTTTCAGTCATGCATGGTAAAGTGGTTGGCCATCGGGACAAGGGGATGCTAGTTCTGAACAGCAGAGTTTTCTGGATAATTAATTTTGGATTTTTGCCCATTAAGGAGAAAAATCTCACATTTAGAATGGAAACCTTTCTAAAATAGAGGATTTGCCTGCTTTCCTAAAAAAAAAAAAAAAAAATACTTTTTGCCATACTACGTAGCTTACGGGATTTTAGTTCCCGAAACAGACTGAACCTGGGTCCCCTGCACTGGAATTGCAGTCTTCACCACTGAGCCCCCATTCCCTGCTTCCTTAAGAGCAGGTGCCAGGTGGGAGAGGGGCTCACTGTGGGCAGCCAGGCACTGCAAGCGCACCTCGTGGTGCTGAGAGTAGTGGTCGGGCTTGCTAAGGCGCGCGCCGGCCTTCCCTGCTGTGCATGTGGCGTTTTCCTGTCCCCTGGGTTTCCTGGGTCCACTGTCAGAGGTTCCGACCCTCGTCAGCATGGGCACGCCTGTCTCGTGCCCTTTCCATTACTGTGGATCGGAGCTAATTGTTAGAATTATGCAGAAGAGTGATTCACAGATGATAAATCAGAGCCCGAGCAGTCTCTTATGAATAAATTATTTCAGTTTTACTTACGGATTTTGAAACTTACATCGGAGTCTTACTCTGAACTCTGGATCAGTGAGGCATAAGTTTCTATAGGTGGCAGGCATTTTCCTTTTCTGCGTTCACTGACCCGTAAGGCGCTTGGAAAGCTGCAGCCAGGCAGCCTCTGGGTGCCGCTTCAGTCCCCTGGCCCGTCAGGCCCCCTGGGGCTGGGAGCGCTCCCAGAAAGGAGGGCCGTGGCTACGCGCGCCCCAGGGCTGGCTCTGCCAGGGGTGCTCTTCCCTGCGGGCCCAGCCGCCACCAGATCTCTGAAGCGTGGTGTTCGGGGTGGGCAGCCGCTCGAGAGCTGAGCTGGCTGTGCTGTCACTGTCCGTGGCCTCAGCAGGTGACTCCGTGCACACTGCGGCCTGCCCCCAGCCGCGGCTCTTCCTGCCTTCTTTGCTGGCATGCAGGCCTCGCAGTGGAGTCTGAACAAACCCCCACGGTGCACCAGTGGGGCTGGAGGGGCGTCCCCTGTGGGTTCACAGTGTACGGCTTGGTGCGCTTGGACATGTCTGCACGCGCCCAGGTCTGCTGCTTTCCCGACAGACCCTGAGCCTGGGCTCCTTTCAAGGTGCACGTCCTGGGCATCTGTCTTGCTCGTTGCTGTGTCCGCAGCTGCGGGACCTCATGCCTTCGGTGTACTGGGGGGAAGGGGCTACAGAGGCTCTCTGTAGCCTCTTTGTCTTGCAGTGTGACCCAGGGCTTTGCCTCCCTCCAGAGCTGGAGTTCTTCCCAGCGAGAGAGGGCTTCGGATGTCTGGCCTGCCTCCATTCCTCTCCCACAGCACAGGCAAGGCAGTGCTTCCGAAACACACTTGCTGGAGAGCGCGCCAGGCTCGGCTCTGCGTCCCTTCCTCAGACACCCACTTCCCCTCAGAACCAAGTGTGCACGCGCGTGTAGGTTTGGAAGCCGCTGTTGCAGAAGCCTCCTCCTACATCTGTCCATACTCTTCCCTCCAGCAGAGGCTCTGCCAGGCCCAGGGGGTTGGGTTCTTTTTTGTCCCCCATATTCTATGTTGAAGAATACATTTATCATATGCTAAGTAAAGTTTCAGGTTAAACTGCGTAATAGAACAGATCTTTCAAGCACCTTAGAAACATGGATTTAATATAAAAAGACCCCCTGGACCTAAATAAAGGCATCCCTGGCGCTCTTGCCTCCTGCCTCCCGTCCACCTGCCCTCCCCCTCCCTCTGGCTGTGCCACCTGCCCTGGCTGCCTTTGTCAGGGCCCTTGGCACGCCCTTCCCCAGGTGGATCCCCTTCCCCAGGTGGATCCCCTTCCCCAGGTGGCATCCCCTTCCCCAGGTGGATCCCCTTCCCCAGGTGGCATCCCCTTCCCCAGGTGGCATCCCCTTCCCCAGGTGGATCCCCTTCCCCAGGTGGCCCTTGCGGATCCCAGGATGGGTTGCATCTTCCTGCTGATCATCTCTTAGGCTGTCTGCTTTTGTCTGTCTTGAAGTGATGCCCCAGTGACAACCGCTTGCTGGGGCTTTTCCTGCCAGCGTGTAAGCTGCCGAAGGCAGGGCCCTGTCTGTCTTGGTCAGCTCACATCCGCTGGAGTGGCGACAGGGGTGCCGGCTTGGCCCATCGTTCTGCATCCTGTGTGGGGCCTCCGCTGTGGAGACCTGCTTGGGAGCCCCCGCCAGGGCTGCCCTGAGGCTGCACTTGTGAATTCTGGTGAACGCTGAGCAGCTGCCGTGTCTTGTCTGGCCTGGGACACATTTTCATCTCTGAATTTTCAGCCCTTTTTCTTAAACCCTGCCGTGTAGTAAGGGTCCCTGTATGTTCCTCTTAGCTGGGACTCTCAGGGAGAAGAGGAGAGAGTGGACCTCAGACCCTCCACTTCAAGCTCTGGGGGCCTCATGGGGGGCGCGGGCCCAGGCGGCAAGCTCCCACTGAGAGCAGTTACCCAAGACTCAGACACGAAGCCAGGGCAGAGGAGGACTGTGCATCCTTCCCCGAATCCTAGGCCATTTCCAAGAGTTACACCCGAGATAATTCAGTTTTCTAAAAGAATGTCCATCTCTCTTTTAATTTGCTGTTTCCTCTTGATGCAGCCCAAATATCATGATGATACATGTTAATTTGTAGATTTTTGTCTTGTAGAGACATTATTTTTGTCTGATAGAGATCTATCAAGAGGTTATGGTTTTATTTCTGTAGAATATTAGTCTGATTTGTCAGCCAGCTTAGCAGCCAGCTCTTCAGATGTGCTCGGAACCAGCTTCCTGTCTTACATCTCCCTCACTGACATGCCTTTGCACACGTGTTGTCTTTTCACCTTTGACTATTATGCCTTGAACCTCTGAGATGCCGAGTGTACCTAACGTGGCCACAACTGCTGGTTCTGGTTGTCCTGCAAACACTGTTCTGTGGGGTGTTTGCCCTGGGCTATCATGGGTCTGTGGGTGTGTGCTCGGGGCTGTCCGTGATCCATGGGTGTGTGCCTGGGGCTTTGTGGGTCCGTGGGGTGTGTGCCCGGGGCTGTCCGCGTCCGTGATCCATGGGTGTGTGCCCGGGGCTGTTGTGGGTCTGCGGGTGTGTGCCCTGGACTGTCCGTGGTCCGTGGGGGCGTGCCCAGGGCTGTCATGGGCCCACTGTCCTGTGCTCTGAGTGACCCTCCGTGCATCCCCTTTGATCTCTCAGTGGCAGGTAGGGGTGTCTGTGTTTTTGCTGAGGCCTGCCTCTCCATTTCTCTAAGTGTTGCCAGTAGAAAGATGGTAAGTAAAGGAGTTTCTGGGTTTCTCGCCTCTTCTCTCCAGGCCTCAGTTGCTCGTCACCCCGGACCTCGGGACTGAGCTGGGCGTGGCCAGAGCAAGGCTCGCCCCCCTCGACCCCTCCGTGCAGCCCCCGCCCCGCCCCGCTGTGCACCTGCCGGCTCCTTCCTAAACTCTCCTGCCCTGACGCCTTCTCTCCAAGTCAGACTCCGGCTTGTAGTCTCACTTTGCCCACAGCTGAGTCTGTAAACTTGCTGGTTCCTGGTTTCTCTTTATTTCCCTGCCCTGTGATGCCTTCCTCTGTCACTCCCTCACAGATGCTTGCCAGGTCTCATGTACCTGACTCTGCTGGGTGTCAGGGGTCTGACGGGGAGACGCCTGCCCCGGGGCCCACAGTGAGGGGCAGGGTCCCGAGAGTCTCCTTTGGGCAGTAAGACTCCTCCCTGATGGGAATACCTTTTGTTTTCTTTCCAAACAGTAGTTATGTAGGCAATGGCAGCTTCCTGTATAATTTGCAGGTAGAATAAGTAAAACTTTATATATGTGTATGTGTGTATATATATGTAATTTTACAATGTGTATTCTGTATATTTATATATATTTGCAGTCATCTTAAAAACTACCTTTAAAGAATGTAAATCCTTAGTATATGCTCTTAGAAATAAAAGGCTTAAAAAACAGAAGAAAGTTGTTGAACAAGGTAATATTGACAGATTCTCTTTTCACACCACTCGCTGCATTGATGGCAGGTTAACACCGCATTCACGCTTCGGGGACCTGAAATGCCAGCAGGCATCCTCTAACGTCCCAAGTTCCCAAATCGTTACCTGTCCAAAGTTTTCTTTGTAAATACCATGGAAGAGCACATCCCTGAGGTAACTTGTGACTCAGACTGTGAGAAATTGGCGTGTAAAATGCAGGAAAAACCAGTACCTGCTTAAAAAAATAGTGAGCCTTTTACTACTGAGGTAAGCGAGGAGGAAAATCATTTGAATGAAACCAAAGCAGAGGCTGAGCCCGACTTCTTGCAAAATAAAGAGGAGAGTGTTTCACGAAACTCCGTGTCGCCACTTGCAGTTTTAGTAGAAAAACGCTTGAAACAAAAATGTCTTTTGTCGCTGCACCGGGAGCCCGCGCGGCTTCCCGGGGCCGGGCCGGCAGGGCCGCCCGGGGCCGGGGGTGCGGTCCTCCGCGCTGGCCGAGGCCGCCCCGCTCGCTCTCAGCTTCCGTGCGCCGCTTGCGTCCGCTCGGCTTTTAGACATTCTCTGTCATCGGCGTGTAGTCACGAAGTCGTGTCCGACTCTGTGACCCCGCGGACTCTAGCCTGCCCGGCTCCCCTGTCGATGGGATTTTCCAGGCGAGAATACTGGAGTGGGCTGCCATTTCCGTCTCTAGCGTGTCTTCCCGATCCAGGGGTCGAACCCGTGCCTCCTGCGTCGGCGGGCAGGTTCTTTCCCGCTGAGCCACCCGTGAAAAGTGCAGTCACGGCCGACTCTGCGGCGCTGTGGACTGTAGCCCAGCGTGCTGCCCTGTCCATGGATTTCTCCAGGCGAGGCGAGAATACTGGAGTGGGTGGCCATTACCCCTTCCAGAGGGTCTTCCCAACCCGAGGCTTGAACACATGTCTTCTATATTGCAGGTGGATTCTTTACTGTCTGAGGCACCAGGGAAGCCCTGTGTTTATTATTGGGAGCAATTAAGTAGATAATTTTGAATTCTGTTAGAGACGACTGTCCATTAACAGGTGTACATTCTTAGAAGGGAATCCACAAGGGGGCCTTTTCCCAGCCTAGTAATTTGCTTATCATTTCTTCACTTGTGAAATAGGGCTTATAATTTTTACCCACCATGGTGGTTTTGAAGAGTGGAGACGTGAGTGCCCAGTGCTGTCTGGCCGGCGGTGGGCAGGAGCTGGTTCTGCTGTGTGGGGGCAGCTGGGGTGGCTGCCCTCAGCCCCTGGCCTGAGAGAGGGCCATTTCCTCTTTGCTGCTGTTTGCATGATAAGGATTCTTTTGTTTTGTTTTATCAGAGGACATGAAGCTTTGATGAGAAGAATAGGCTGTTGAGATAAAAGATGTCTGACCACCAATGGGTGTCTTTTACTGTGTGCAAGGACATCATACTCATATAAAGGACTCTGCTTAAAATTTTTTTTTTCCAGACTGTGAATTCTAACTCTTCGAACTATTTTGTGTATTTTCAGTCGTCATCTCAAATGTTGAGGCTCTTTGGCCTAGAGAATTTTCACATAATCTTTTTAACACCTTCAGACTTAAATTGAAGATATTGGGGACAGGAGGAGAAGGGGACGACCGAGAATGAGATGGCTGGATGGCATCACGGACTCGATGGACGTGAGTCTGAGTGAACTCCAAGAGATGGTGGTGGACAGGGAGGCCTGGCGTGCTGCGATTCATGGGGTCGCAAAGAGTCGGACACGACTGAGCGACTGAACTGATTGAGATATATTGATGTGCGGGAAACTTCGAGCCTGTGGGTACCTGTGAAACCACCCCACAGCCAAGGTAGTGAACGTGTCTGTCACTTGGCCTGCGCGGCGTCGGCACCGCCTCCTGCCCCACCACCGACGCCCCGGGGCTCGGGCCCCTGCACCGCTGGGGCGGCCGGGCTTCGGCAGCGGCGTGCGCGCCCTGGTCCCGGCCCTTTCTCTCGGCAGGCCTGTGCTGAGCGACAGCGGTGTTGCGGGCAGCGGTTTTGCCTTTTAAGCTTTCAGAACTGACTTCTGCCTGTGCCCCTAGACGGGAAGCAGTACTTCTGTGAAGCTATTAACCTACTTTCAAACTTCGTTGGGAAGTCTCTTGAATAATAGTCATAGTGAAAATCTTGCGAGCACCCTGCCGTGCACGGTCCCGGTCAGAGCCCGACGCAGCGCCGCGCTCGGGCCCGGCCCCGCGGGTGTGCGTGAGGAGGGCGCTCGGGCTCCTGAGAGCACGGCGTGCCCTGTGTTGTGATGAGGACGGAGGGAATGTGAAACGTTGACTGTTTGCTTTGAAAGGCGCCACGTGTCTGATGGTGACGCCGTATTTACTCCTTTCTTTTCCTTTTTAGATCCTTCCCAGGAGTTCCATTATGGGCGTAAGAGGTTTGCACGGGTTTGTGGCAAGTAGCTGCCCCCAGGTCTGTGCGGTAGTGAACCTCAAGGAGCTGGCAGAGCGCCACCGGAGCCAGCAGCCCGGAGGGACGCCCGCCCTTGTGGTCGACGCCATGTGCTGCCTCAGGTACTGGTACACGCCCGAGTCCTGGGTCTGCGGCGGACAGTGGCGCGAATACTATTCCTCTCTGCGAGAATTCGTGAGAACTTTTACCGCTGTCGGCATCAAGCTGGTCTTCTTCTTCGATGGCATGGTGGAGCAGTCCAAGAGAGACGAGTGGGTGAAACGCAGACTCAAGAACAATAGGGAGATAGCCAAGATCTTCCACTACATCAAGTCTCGCAGGGAGCAGCCGGGCAGAAACATGTTCTTCATCCCCTCGGGGCTGGCCATATTCACGCGGTTTGCTTTGAAGGCCCTGGGTCAGGAGACTCTGTGCTCGTTGCAGGAGGCTGACTACGAGGTGGCCGCCTATGGCTTCCAGAACAACTGTCTCGGGATTCTTGGAGAAGACACTGACTACTTAATCTATGACACCTGTCCCTACTTTTCCATCAGCGAGCTCTCCCTGGACAGTCTGGACACCGTCATGCTCTGCCGGGAGAAGCTCTGTCAGAGCCTCGGGCTCCGCCTGGCTGACCTGCCTCTGCTGGCCTGCCTGCTTGGCAACGACGTCGTCCCAGAAGGCATGTTCGAGAGCTTTCGGTACAAGTGCTTGACTTCCTATGCCTCTGTGAGAGAGAGCTGTGCCAGAAAAGGCAATGTTATCTTAGCTGTAGCAGACCACATATCTAAAGTTCTTCGGTTGCATCAAGGTGAGAAAAAGCTGGAAGAGATGCTACCTTTGGGACCAAACAAAGCTCTTTTTTATAAAGGAGTAGCATCGTATCTTTTGCCAGGACAGAAATCTCCATGGTTTATCCAAAAACCTGAAGACGTAGTAACTTTGGACAAGCAGGTACTATCCATGAGTTCAGATCCTGAATCTAAGCAAGAGGTTCCCATGTGTATGGACCCTGAATCCAAGCAGAAATTACCTGTAGGTGCAGACCCTGAATGTAAACTAGAAGCAGCCGTGTGTGCAAACACTGAAGTTAAACAGGAAGACCCTGTAGATACGGGGCCTGAAGCCAAACATCAAGTAACTGTGGTTTCGGATCCTGAAATCTTAAAGGTAGGTGGACGTGCCCCCCCGAATCTACTGTGTCATGACTGAAAGTGCACCCAGGGATGGATTTGTCAGTGGATGTTCCTTGACTGCCTGCAGTGGTTAAGACACGGTGGGGGCCGCAGGGCCAGACCCTTGAGTTCAGCTAGGAGCTTCACGAGACGTGTGAAAACCTACACTGTGGGCTCTGTCTCGTGTTGTTCCATGGCTGCTGCAGAGTGCCAGGGATTCGGAGAGAGTGATCACTGTGGCTTAAGGCCAGAGAGAAGCCCCCAGAGGAGTAGGCACAACTGGAGCCAGGCCTTCCTGGGCCGAGCTCTGCTGTGGGCAGACACAGATGGGACCTGTGCCCTCAGCAGAGGCCTGGGCGAGCAGCTGAGGCCTGGGGCGTGAAGGGCTAAGCAAGCACAAGATAATGGGGAAGGACCGACAGAGCCAGATGGTGGATGTTCCTGCACGCCACCCCAGGGCTTTGACTGTGGTCCTGAAATGATGCAGAGCCTTGAAGGGCGGCCGCTGTTCATAAACTGCCCACTCGGTGTCGGCTGCTCGCAGTGTCGCTGTTACCTCATCGAAGGCTCTCGTTTTCCTTGGGTTACAGGGGAGGTGCGTTTGGACACTCAGGCCCTGAAGCGTCTCAGCAAGCGCGCGGCCAAATCGGACTGCGCTCACGGCTTCTCGTTGTTCTTGCGTCGAGTGTCACCATCTTTCCAAGTTAGAAACCTGGGAACGTCTCTCCCATTTTCATAACCAGTCTCTCTTAAGTCTTGTTCCTTTGATCTGTTCAGTGGCTCTCACCACCCTGGGCTCTCACCACCCTGGGTGGATGACTGCAGACGTCTGGGAACTCTTCCTAAACAGGCTTTTGCCCCTTTTAGCCCCTTTGTCATGCTGCATGCAGAAATAAAGCCCTGATTTGCATTTGCTAGCTCTTCAGAGGGAAGCAGTGACCTGCACAGAGTGGGCCGCAGTCCCGGCTGCTGCCTGCTGCTCCAGCTGTACCTGCCCCTCCTGCCTGCCCCTCTCCTGGACGGCCCTCCGGTCCCTCGCTGGGCTTTCACACCCAGAGAGGCCGCCCACCCTGTGTAAGAGACCGATGTTTGCCGCAGGTGCCCCCAGAATGTCCTCTGTGCTTCAGGTCTTCCCTTCCAGACCGGCTGGCCCTGTGGGGCTTGGCCTTGTTGGTTCTTGTCTTGCCCTGCCGCGGCCTCAGGGGGCGTCCTCTTCTGTCTCTGCGCTCTGTCAGCGACCTCTCCCCTCCGTCCTGCACGACTGCAAGCACCCTTCCTTGTAACAGGGAGGGCAGCTTCTTGTCATAGTGATAAGGTGAGAGGTCGAATGTGGTACATGTTTCAAGAGAGTTATAGGTGAAAAAGCATTAAGAAATTTATTCTACCTGGAAACATTCTTAACTGCTTTTTAGAGGGAAAAGAAGGTGAGTGGACTTTGGAGGAGGGTTGGAGGCGGACCTGCACGTGGAGGTCCCAACGAGCAGTGGGAGGTGGGTGGAGCATGTCAGCCTGGAGGAGGGCGGGCCTCAGCGCGGCCGAGGGGAAAGGCGGGCAGAGGACGGATGGAGCCCAGTCTGCACTCGGCTTCTGCGCTCAGTGTGGTTGCGCCGCTGGCTCTCCAGCGACGCACCTCTGCGCAGTTGTTCCTGGTTCTGGGCCGTTCCTCGCCGTCTCTGCTAGCGCAGCTCTTGCTGGACGCCCTGGTCTCGCGCTCGCGTGCGGCCGTGGGTGTGCGAAGGCTGAATGCATGCCTGCAGTGGTCTCACAGCTGCTTCTTGTAGACCTCAAGTTTGAGCCCAAGCCTTCCATGCTTCACAAGATCGTGCCCGCCTTCCCTGGGGTCTGAAAGTCCATCGGCACTGGGAGAGGGACGCGTCCTGGTCAGGAGTAGGGAAGTGGGAGAACGGAAGAGTCTGGAAGGGAGCCGCCCTGCTCGGAGTCTCATTCGAGAGTTGGGCGGAATCTGCTTTTGGTCCAGCCCAGGACACGGAGAAGTCCCCTGCCACGCCTCCAGCACCGTCCCAGCCCTCTCTGCTCGCTTCAGTTTTGCTCTGGCTCCTGCCGGCCCCCAGCTCTCACTCCCGTCCGTCTGCCTCGTACCTGTCAGTCTGGGCTCCTCCTCACGCACCCTGGCTGCGTTTGCTATGCCTGCCCCATACCCACTGGGCGTGGTGGCCTGGCATCTCACCCAGTTTCCTCCAAGGGGAGTCCAGGAAAGTTAGGTCCAGCCACAGAGGGCAAGCATTTGTGTGCTGAGAGAGTTCAGGACTTAGTTCTTAGCCTCTTTTAGGAGGCGTGGGATAGCAAGTGGAGGTAGGGCGAGATCAGATACTTGTTTTCTGAAACACAGCAGAGAATGGACCGGGGTGGCTATGAGCTGGAATTAGGGAAATGGAACTGGAGTAAAAGCAGCCGCTCAGGCCGTGCTTCAGGAGAGAATCCTGCTGTCAGGTGAGGCTCCTGTGCGCAGGCTGGTGGGTGGGGTTGGCCTGAGCCAGCAGAAGGAAGGCTTCACAGGGACCTTCTGATGCTTAAAATGTGTGCTCTGCGTGTCGTGGAGACCCTCCAGGTAGAAGCAGTGATGCCCCGAGGGGTGACGGGCGTCCGACGGGGAGGAGAGCGAGGTGAGAGTAAGCTGACGAGGGCCCGGGAGGCAGGTTCAAGGGTGAGAAGGAAGGCGGGTCTGCCTGATGCCGCAGCGGCCGTGGGCGGAAGGTCATCAGGACTGCCACATGGGAGGATTGGGGGGCCTACAGGGCTGTGGTCACCCATGGGCTTGGTGCAGGTCAGATTACAGGGATTTGGTGGCAATTTGGAGGCAAAAAAGGCCGAAGCTGGGGATGGGGTTGCTCTTTGTGGAAGTCTGGCAGAAGGAGCCCAGCAGTCTTCTGGGCCTTTGAGCAGGTGGAGGGCAGTGGTGGGGGCAGCGGGGAGAGGACAGAGTGTGTTCTGCATCAATGACACTTGGACTTCTTGAGCTTAGAGGCCGCTTCGAAAATAGTTTGGAAGTTTCTTAAATTCCCCTTAAAAATTCCTTAAAATTTCTTTTGCAGTAGCATCTTCCAGCACTGACAATAGATAACCAGAATTCAAGCGTGCATTTTAGGGACATGTAGACCCTAGAAGGACCCTAGAAGGACCCTAGAAGGACCCTAGAAGTCCTTCGGTGCCAAGTAGCTGAATGTAGCAATTACCTGGGTGCATGCACACAACCATTGCTGTTTCCTCCACCAGTTGGATAAACTGAATTCTTGCTTTCGAATTTTCAGAGTAGGTGAATATGTTAAAGTTTTTCCAAGTGTGGAATGCTATATAATGTCTGCAGTAAGGGCAGAGATAAAAGATGCTGAGGTGATGAGCTAGCTAATGAATTAATATTATAATTGTAGAAAACTTCTCTGAAAACCCTGGGTACACCCAGAAAAGAATGTTACATTTCAACTCTGTACAGTTGCCAAAATTGGAGGCTTTTTGATAGAGTGAATATATAATTTGTTATAATTTTATGGATAAATTTGTCAAAATTCTAACACTTTTGAAATAAAAAAAGAGGAAGAAATGTAGGAAGGTATAGGAAAATACGTTAGAGGGTATTGGACCTTAAAAGAATCATGAAATATCTAACCATATTGTTTCTGATAGATTCTGTATCAAAAAGGGCATTATAGAGAAATAATGTTACTTCTGATGATCTTGGTTAGAGCATCAAGTAATAACTCTTTTGGGATCCTTGCTGACCTTAAAGTTGCTAGCTTGTCTGCCATCCTGATTAAAAGAAGCGTTTAGCTGTGAAACAGACCCTGGAGTGTGTCCAGCCAGAGAGCAGCCATGGCCGCCCGTTGGCCACGCACTGTTCGCCAGCCTCTGTGTTGGCTCATTTAATCCTCGTAATCCTGCAGGTTGTTAGAGCACATTTTACATGCCATCAGGGGTAGCGTGGCTTTAAATTATGAAGAGTAATCCTGCAGGTTGTCAGAGTGCATTTTACATGCCATCGGGGGTAGCGTGGCTTTAAATTATGAAGAGTAATCCTGCAGGTTGTCAGAGTGCATTTTACATGCCATCGGGGGTAGGATAGCTTTAAATTATAGAGAGTAATCCTGCAGTGGTGAGAGTGTTCTTTGCGAAAACATGAAACCTGTGTGTCGGTTCTTAGAGACCATCTGATCTCAGCTCCTCATTGAGGGGGAGCCTGGCATCCGTTTACAGCATCCATCTCTTCGCCTCCCAGTGGTGGCACTGCACTGCTTTCAGAGCAGAAAGAAGCGAGTGCTCGGGCACAGTTTCTGCTCAGTAAGACAGTACTGGACAGGTGAATGAAAGTGATGCAGTTTCTAATCCCAAGGAATTTGTGGTTTAATAGGAGAGATGAGGCAAGGTAACGAGTGGACGGTAAATGCGAGTTGAGCCCCTTAGGTCGGGGAGGTGAGTTCTTGTTCACAGAGGATGACAGGGTTCTGGAGAGGTGACACTTCAGGGGAACCTCACAGGGCAGAGCCTGGGAAGTGGCTTTTGGGAACGGCTGAAAGAGGTCAGTTTCTGTCATGGAGGTTGGGCTCCAGAGTGTCCACGAGGGGTGCACGGGAGGAGATGGAGGTCTTCACAGGGCCTCTTCAACTCAGGCTGAAGAGTCTGGTAGCCGGCCTGAGTGCAGTGATTGGGCCTCTGTTTCTAGGAAGACAGTGTCACTGGGGTGAAGGATGGGTTGGAGAGCCTGGAGGGGGGCGGCTGGAGCCCTGGGCAGCCCCTCTCCCTGTCGGGTGGACAGGATGTTCAGTGACGGCAGAGGTAAGTCACAAGTGTGGTTAGTGGGTGGAAATTGGAGGAGGAAAGCGGTAATAGAAAGTTCTGAGCTGGAAGCACAGAGGCCAGCTTGACGTCCTGAGTTTAAGTGACATTTTCTCTACCTCTGAGCCCTAGAAGGCCTTGGATTTCCTGCTGAAGTTCATGGTATTGTTTTCAAGGAGAAACCAGTTGCCTTTAATTGTTGGGCAGGTCGCCAGAGCGCAGCATGTCCAGGCAGAGAGCTACCTGGTGTACAGCGTGATGAGCGGCGGCGAGGTGGAGTGCAGCAACAGCCTGGAGGACGCCACTGACCAGGCCCTGCCCAGCCAGGCCTTCGTCTACCGCCCCGTGCGGCAGCGCGTCTACTCCCTTCTGCTGGGGGGCGGCGCAGGTGAGTCTTGGTCTCCAGGGGCCGTGCGCCTGGAGCTGGAGCTGATTCTGAGAACTGGCCGGATGGAACGAGTGCATGCTTTCAGGACTCAGGATTTGTTTCTCTGTAAAGTCTGAAATGGAAAACGCCGCTCACATCTGCACAGGATTAAGGGTAAATGCACGGGGTGTCTGTCTGTCTGATTAGCAGGCGGTTGACCAGACCTTATTGAAAGAGAAGGGCGTTGTTTCTGTTGTAAAGTAGCTGTAGTTTTACTCCTTCGGAGGATTTAAGAAGTCTAACCCTTTGGAGACCCCTCCTGTGGCAGCGTCGCGGGTGTGTCTGCTGTCGGAAGGCCGCTTTCGTGTGATTGTGCTGTGTCTTCTTTCTGCTCTTTCACTTTTAAACTGTTCTTAATAGTTGAAGCATTTCTCTTTTTAAGCAGCATGTCTGTCTTCAGTCTCTGTCTTGTAGTTGGACTGTCTGGGCTGTTTACGTTTGCTGTGCCGGCTGACGTGGCTGGGTTTACGTCTTCATTGTGCTCTTTGCTCTGTCCTCTTTTCCCTATTTTCCCCTTTTCTGACTTCTTTTGGAATAGATGAATAATTATTAGTATTTTGCTTTATATTGGCTTACTATTGGACTTGAATTATTAGATTTATTTGTTTTTATGTGTTTGCTTGTTTTTTTAGCAGTTGCTCTAGGGTTTATGATGTATGTCTTTACCTTGTCAGAATGTGACTTCAGTGTTATACCCTGTAAGATATATTGTAAAAACCTCACAGCGGTGTACTTCCGTTCCCCCATCATTTTTGCTATTCAGTATATTTTAAAGATTTTATTTTGAAATATATACTCAAGGGAATTGCAAAAAGTAGCATATAGGGTTTCATGTACCCTTTATCAGGTGACATTGTATATAATAAAGTATAATATCAAAGCCAGGAACTTGACATTAGTACAATACTGTGAAGCAGACTATAGATGTTATTCACTTTTCAGCATTTTTACACCCATTTGTTTGTGTATGTGTATAATTCTGTGCATTATCATCCATACAAGATACAAGCGTGGATGTGCAGGTATCCACGTACAGATATGGATGTATCAGCCGTAAAAGATACAGGCGTGGATATGCAGGTATCCACATACAGATACGGATGTGTCATCCATACAAGATACAGGCGTGGATGTGCAGGTGTCCACATGCAGATACGGACGTATCGTCCATACAAGACACAGGCGTGTTCCGTGGCTGCAGGAGCTCTCCGTCTGCTGCCTCTTCATACGCACCTTCTGTCCCTGTCCCTGGTGAACAGTGGTCAGTCCTCCAACTCAACCCTTCGGTCATTTTTGAGAAGTCACATAAATGGAAACATAGTGGGTAGCCTTTTGAGATCATGCATATGTTTTAAGCATAGATACATGATTCTCATTTTTACTTTAAGCTGTTGGCAAACATTTTTGTGAAGGACCAGGTGATAGACATTTTAGGCTTTGAGGGCCCCACAGTCAGTAACAGCTGATGAGCTCTGCAGAGGCGGGCACCCTGGACACAAATCCAGAAGGGCCTGGTTGTGCCACTGAAGCTTCGTCTAGTTTTCCCATGTCACAGAGTTTGAATTATATGTCACTGGTCTGTGTCGCAGAATATTCTCCTTTCAGTCGTTTTCCAATCATTAAAGCAATATGGAAAGCATTGTTAGCTTCAGACTGAGGAAAGGCCAGCAGCCAGATTCGGCCTGTGAGCTGTGCTTTCGGTTGTTTTGGAAAGGAGTTGACTGGTAAGTTGATGTCTGCCGTGTGCACTGTCTCTGGTGCTCTTCGTTGCAGAAACATAACTCTGCTGGAGATCGGGTTCTAGATGCTTCTGTCCGCACTTTGAGGGTGCCATTCTGCTGTCCAGCTGCGTCTCTCTTGGGATGGCCGTGGTCCTTCTGACTGTCGGGTCCGCAGGTTGTGAGTGTTTCTCTGGCTATCCTTAGGCTTCCTGCTGGCTGCTGGTTTTCAGCCCCTGTTGAAGCTGAACTTTGGAGTCATTTCCTCCAGCTCTTGAGCTCCTTGGGTCTGTGAGTTTCGGTTCCCTGTTGACTTGGAGAGGACCGTTTCACTGAACCCTGTTCTGTGTCTCTCTGTCCCGCTAGGCCCGTATCACATGCCTGACTCACCTCACAGCGCCCCTCAGGCACCAAGGCTCGGTTGTGAAGCCTCTTCTCTCTCTGCTTCAGCGTGGATCCTCTCGTTGCTCTGACTTCATGTTTACAGGGCCTTTCTTCTGTAGTGTCTAGTCTGCTACTGGCCTATCCAGTGAAACTGTCATGTCAGATGTTCTGTTTTTAGCATTTTAAAAAAATCTTCCATTTCTTTCTTCCCTGTCTTCATGTTTTCCTTTAAATCCATAAACTTGTTGCGGTGCCTGTTTTCAAGTCCTTGTCTATTAATTCCGTCATCCCTGTCATTGCTGGGCCTGTCTGTCATTGCCTTTTCTCCTTCCGGTGGGTCCACGTGTTTCTGCTTACCCTCGTGTCCAGTATTGCACTGCACTCCAGAAGGTTTTGGGTCTGGGAAGGGTCTTGCCTTTTGTCCTGTAAGGGGTCATTTACCTGATCCTTGCAGGGTTTGCCTGAAGCCTTGTTAGGTGGTCTGGGGAACCTCAGGAGATGGAGAGGCCCTGTTCCTGAGGCCAGAGCCTCCTGGGCTGTCCCCGCGTGCCGGCGTCTGGCGTGGCCCCTGCACACGCTGGCTCTGTGTGGCCCCAGGGCCACGTGGCTCGTGGCCGTCTGCCTGACCTCGTTGAGCCTTGCCCTGGGCGTAACGCGCTCCGGCCCTCGGGACCTCAGGGCGCTCCTCTGCATGGCGCTGGCTCCGGCTCCGCTCCCAGCCCTGCTCTCAGGACAGCCTGCCCTCTCCGAGCCCTGCCCTGCCCTGCCCTGCCCTGCCCTGCCCTGCCCCTGTCTCTTATACACATCTAGATGTGTATAAGAGACAGGGGTTGGAGAGCCTGGAGGGGGGCGGCTGGAGCCCTGGGCAGCCCCTCTCCCTGTCGGGTGGACAGGATGTTCAGTGACGGCAGAGGTAAGTCACAAGTGTGGTTAGTTGCCTGCCCTGCCTGCCCTGCCCGCCCTGCCTGCCCTGCCCTGCCTGCCCTGCCCGCCCTGCCCTGCCCTCTGGGCTCTCACAGCCTCAGCCGCCGTCTGCAGGGCGCCCTGGGTCCTCAGGCGCCTCTCGGGTCCTCAGTGCGGAAGGGTCGTGGCTGCAGCCCCGCGGCCCCTGTCTCGGCCGCACCTGTCCGCCTCTCCTGCTGTAGGTGCCGGCGGAGGTGAGTGCTGGTGTGGTGTTTGTACCTTTGTTGTGGCTTTTCTTTGCCCTTGGAGGGTTCTGTCCTGCACGTTGGTACATTTTTCTCCCATCCACATGTCTGTTGTCTGTTATTGGAGCTGCTCAGAAATGATGCTGGGCCTCTTGGGCTGAGGTTTTGTTTCTTCATCCTTCCTGCCGGTTTGGTTTTCCTGCATTTGGGGAACATTTCACCTCTTCACTCTCAGCCCTTTGAGAGATTTCCCTCTCTCCTTCCTGTCCCATTCCTCTCTCCTTTGAGACCTCACTCATCTTACTGACACTTCTCCTGGAAGTGGAATTCCTGCTGGAAGCCTTGAGCCTCGCTGGTGAGAGGCTGGCGGAAGTGGGTTTGCCCCCTTTATACCCAGGCGCTTTCTTTCACTTGCATTGCTTTAAGAATCAAATCCATGTTGACAGATACAAAGTGCGTTTTCCGACTCAAGCCATCCTTCTGATCAGTTCTCCTCATTCCTCAGGCCCTTAAACACTAACTCCCCCAGGTTCCTCCCTTCTTCCCTCATCAAAAATGATTTCCCGTCACTCACTGGGACCATCTTGCGTGTGGGAGAGGGGTGGTTGGGCGGGGAAGTGGGGGAGGAAGGAGGTGCCCCAGAGGGCCACTGACCCAATGTCTCCTCTCCCTCCCTGGAAAAGAAGTAGTTTCCTCTCTGAGGGTGCCGTGTGCTCTTCCTTCTTCAGCAGATTACGGTTTGTACTTGCCCGTGCGTGTCGTCCGTGGCTGCCTCCCTACCGGCTGAGCAGGGCCTGGTCAGGGGCATTCTGCTGCCCCTGGCAGATGTCTCAGCGTGAATTAGTGACCGATATGTGTGTTTAAAATGCTGTCTCTTCAGAAGTGCTTGCATTTAGCAAGGCATTCCTTGGAAAAGGATTACGCTGATGGTTGAATTTCAGACACAGGGAGAGCGATGGTCCCTCAAACGCCATCACGCGAGCAGCTGTCTCTAAGCCCTGTCTGATGGGCAGGCGGGAGCTGCTTGTTTGGAGTGAGGTTTAGAGTCAGAGGTGCCTTTAGGGCCGCAGACACTGACTCTCCGCTGAGACCCTGCAGGCGTGCGGCTGTGGACTCGAGAGCTGAGCCAGAGCGCGACTCCAAACGGATGGCTCCGCCCCTCAGAGTTCCGCAGCGCGGGCCAGGTTTGGAGACCGGGTCTGCTGGGTGCCCCGTAGGTCTGGAGTGAGGGAGGGCGCCTCTGTGGGGAGTGCTTGGCCACTGTCCTCCTCCCCGTGGGCCTATAGTTGAGCGTATGGTGTTTAGACAGCTCAGTGGCATCATGGCCAAAACGGGAGAAGCCCTGCAGTCGCTCAGTCCTCAGCCGCCCTTGGCTTCATGCCTGTCCTTACCCCTGATTTTACGCTGTCTGTTTCTCAGTCTCCCTAGTGATAACCTTATATAAAGTCATCGGAAAGCATGATGCATCTTAAGAAAAAAAAGAAACTCAAAAAGGTGCAAGAAGGCAGACTCTGTCTGCTTTCCCCCTCCCATCTCACTGGTTCGCAGCTCAGAATGGCCCACACCTGCGGCCCTCTTTAACAGTTAATGTCCTTTTACCTTGTCACTTTCCCCTCATTTTCACCATGCAGACATTCCAGGAATCCAATGGGAATTGCAGGAGGCTGATAGACCTGTGACGGACCCCTTTGCAAAGCGCCTGCAGGGCATCAGCTCCTCTGAGTCCTAGAGGTTGACCTAAAAAGTAATCCTTTTTTCCAAAATATATATACAAAAAAGAAAGTTTTGGTCCAACCTAGATAGCATTTTCAAAAGCAGACATTACTTTGCCGACTAAGGTCCGTCTAGTCAAGGCTGTGGTTTTTCCTGTGGTCATGTATGGATGTGAGAGTTGGACTGTGAAGAAGGCTGAGTGCCGAAGAATTGATGCTTTTGAAGTGTGGTGTTGGAGAAGACTCTTGAGAGTCCCTTGGACTGCAAGGAGATCCAACCAGTCCATTCTGAAGGAGATCAGCCCTGGGATTTCTTTGGAAGGAATGATGCTAAAGCTGAAACTCCAGTACTTTGGCCACCTCATGTGAAGAGTTGACTCATTGGAAAAGACTCTGATGCTGGGAGGGATTGGGGGCAGGAGGAGAAGGGGACGACCGAGAATGAGATGGCTGGATGGCATCACTGACTCGATGGATGTGAGTCTGAGTGAACTTCGAGAGATGGTGGTGAACAGGGAGGCCTGGCGTGCTGCGATTCATGGGGTCGCAAAGAGTTGTGGACACTACTGAGCGACTGAACTGAACTGAAAGCCACACATAATTATAGATTAATCCAGCAATATAAAAAATGTAGGATCATAAAAACAAATATAAACTTTTTAAAGCCTGGAGAGTTATCAAACTTGAAAACCCCCGTGATTGAGAGGTTATAGTTGACATTGCTTCTGCTCATTCTGTTCCCCTCCCAGTGCTCACAGACCTGCCAGATCGTGTGAGAGGAGTGGGCCCTTTTGAGAGTTTGTGTGTTGGAATAATCACAATGAGAGTTTTTAATGGGAGAAAGGTTGGACATGTAGACAGACCCACATTTTTGCTCCCAGGGGAACATTTCTTAGTTATACACAGAAGCTTTTATAAATGGTATGATGTGTCTGTCCTTTGGAAATAGCAGAACAACAACTTTGGTTGTTATTTTTTTGTTTTCCATATAAAACGTTATAGTGTGAATAGAGTAAAACTAGCAAAGAACTTTCACTTGAGTTTTCCTTTGCTCTTTGAACTCGGAAACCAGCAAATTGAAAGCTCAAATGAGAAAATCAAGCTTTCCTTTTAGGAATTATCAAACTCAATCTCCTCTTCTCTTTTTCTTTGTATGTAGGCATTTAAGAAGATTATTTTATTTTAATTCAGACAAACTAGATTATTGCAAACATTTCTGCTATTTCAAAATACATACCAGATTAAATCTTTGAAAATATGTGGTACCTCAGAGAAAACTCAGCAGTGGCTACAGGACTAGAAAAGGTCAATTTTCATTTCATTTCCAAAGAAGGGCATTGCCAAGGAATGTTCCAGCTACCGTACAGTTGCAGTCATTTCACATGCTAGCAAGTATCATGCTCAAAATCCTTCAAGCTAGGCTTCAGCAGTACATGAACCAAGAACTTCCAGATGTACAAGCTGGGTTTAGAAAAGGCAGAGGAACCAGAGATCAAATTGTGAATATTTGTTGGGTCATGGAGAAAGCAAGGGAGGACTGGAAAAACATCTACTTCTGCCTCATTGTCTTTTCATACTGTTCATAGGATCCTCAAGGCGAGAATACTGAAGGGGTTTGCCATTCCCTTCTCCCACGGACTCTGGGAGATAGTGGAGGACAGGGAAGCCTGGCATACTGTAGTCCAGGAGGTCACAAAATTCAGAAATGACTGAGTGACTGAAAAACAGCAGCTGCTTCATTGACTACACTAAAGCCCTTGACTGTATAGATCACTACAGATTGGAAAATCCATCGTTAAAGAGAAGGGAATGCCAGACCACCTGACCTGCCTCTTGAAAAACCTGTATGCAGGTCAAGAAGCCACAGTTAGAACCAGACATGGAACAACTGACTGGTCAGAATGGGGAAAGGGGTGCACAGTGACAAGGTTGCATACTGTCACCCTACTCATTGAACTTCTTCACAGAATACTTCATGCTAAATACCAGTCTGGATGAATCATAAGCTGGAATCAAAATGCTGGAAGAAATAGCAACCACCTCAGACATGTAGATAATACCACTCTAGTGGCAGAAAATGAAGAGGAACTAAAGAGCCTCTTGATGAGGGTGAAAGATGAGAGTGAAAAAGCTAGCTTGAAACTCTACATTCAGAAAACTAAGATCATGGCATCTGGTCCCATCCCTTCATGGCAAATAGAAGGGGAATAAGTGGAAGCAGTGACAGATTTTCTTTTTTGGGGCTCCCCACTAAAATGTCTGCAGCCATGAAATTAAAAGACGCTTGCTCCTTGGAAAGAAAGGTATGACCAACCCAGACACCTCATTACAAAGCAGAGACGTCACTTTGCTGTCAGAGGCCCATAGAGTCAAAGCTGTGGTTTCTCTGCCAGTCATGTGCAGATGTGAGGCTTGGGCCATAAAGAAGGATGAGCGCCAAAGAATTGATGCTTTTGAATTGTGGTGCTGAAGAAGACTCTTGCAAGTCCCTTGGACTGCAGAATCAAACCAGTCAGTCCTAAAGGAGATCAACTTTGAATATTCATTGGAAAGACTGATGCAAAAGCTGAAGCTCCAGTACTTTGGCCACTATATCGGAAGAGCCGACTCATTGAACCCTGATGCTGGGAAGGTTTGAAGGCAGAAGGAGGAGCCAGCAGAGGATGAGATGGTTAGATAGGATCACCGACTCAATGGAAAGGAACTTGAGCACACTCCTGGAGACAGTGAAGGACAGAGGCGCGCGGTGTGCTGCAGTCCAAGGGGCTGCAAGAGGCAGACTTGACCCAGTGACTGAACAGCAACAGCCAGAGAACGGGCTGATTTTCCAGCAAAATGCATTTAAGAAGATTTCAGGTGACACTTTGCATCTGGCTGTGGCTTTTGGAAGAAGCAGGGAACTGTAACTGTGTCTATGGTAAGGATAATCTGAAGTAACAGAGAAAAGGCTTCCAAATGAACGTCTCGGTTTGGACAGAGACCTCATTCAAGCTAAAGACTTACTCTCTGCGTGTTGATAGGCTGTTCTGGCCGCTCTGCGCCGCCCCTTGCCCTCTTCTGGCAGGAGGAGGAGGCAGGCACACTGAGTGTCCCTGTCATCTGCCTGCTCACCGGGGGAGCGGCAGGGTGCGGAAGCGCCTGCAGACGCCTGGCCTCCGCTTCAGAGAAGATGCGCATTGTGTCTCTGTTCCTGTGTCCTTCCCCACAGTTGCTGATAAAATTTTGTTTAGGGAATGAAAATTAAGTTTAGCAGTTCCAATTGAACTTTCATCTTCTGGCTCGCTAATTTTATTTGAAAGATGAGAGTTCCCTATTCAAGGCTCTCTAAGTAAATAGCTGTGAGTGCTGCAGTTTATGCCGCAAAGGTCACTCTTGTTCTGGTCAGTTAAACTCATCAGGTGTTCAGTTAATCATTTTAAAAAGCAAAAGCTTTTCTTAGTTTCTTAATTAAGAGATACTTTGGAATTAATATGCACTTAGCCTCCAGTTCAGTTCAGTCGCTCAGTCATATTTGACTCTTTGCAACCCCATGGACTGCAGCACGCCAGGCCTCCCTGGCCATCACCATCTCCCGAAGCTTTCTCAAACTCATGTCCATCAAGTTGGTGCCGCCATCCAACCATCTCATCCTCTGTCGTCCCCTTCTCCTCCTGCCTTCAGTCTTTTCCAGCATCAAGATCTTTTCTAATGAGTCAGCTCTTCTCATCAGTGGCCAGAGTATTGGAGCTTCAGCTTCAGCATCAGTCCTTCTAATGAATATTCAGGACTGATGTCCTTTAGGATGGACTGGTTGGATCTCTTTGCCGTCCCAGGGACTCTCAAGAGTCTTTTGCAGCACCACCGTTCACAGCATCAGTTCTTCCATACTCAACTTCCTTTATGGTCCAGCTCTCACACCCATGCACGACCACTGGAAAAACCACAGCTTTGACTAGACAGACCTTTGTGGGCAAAGTAATGTCTCTGCTTTTTAGTATGCTGTCTAGGTTGGTCATAACTTTCCTTCAAAGGAGCAAGTGTCTTTTAATTTCATGGCTGCAGTCACCATCTGCAGCAATTTTGGAGCCCAGGAAAATAAACCCTCTGTTGTCCACATTATGGGGAAAAGAGGGAATTTGGCACCAGTGCTGGTCTGCATAATGAGGAGAGAGGGGGTTGGGTTGATGTGCTGGTCTAAACTTTGAGAGAAGAGCTGGTGTTGGTGCTGGTCTTCAGCCTGTGTCTCTTAGGCCTGCTGCTCCTGTTGGACTCATCTCCATGGGCAGTGCCATCCTCCTGAATTGTAGCTGGGCAGATAATGCTGAGGTGCCTTGCCTAACTCAGTGGAACTATGAGCCATGCCATGTAGGGCCACCCAAGATGGACAGGTCATGGTGGAGAGTTCTGACTAAATGTAGTCCACCGGAGATGGGAATAGCAAACCACTTCAGTATTCTTGCCTTGAGAAACCCATGAAAAGGCAAAAAGATTTGACACTGAAAGATGAATTCCTCTGGTCAGTAGGTGCCCAAAATGCAACTGGGGAAGAGTGGAGAAATAGATCCAGGAAGAATGAAGAGGCTGAGCCAAAGCAAAAACAGCACCCAGCTGTAGAGGTGACGGGTGATAGAAGTACCAGCTCCAAAGCTGTAGAGCAGTACTCCATAGGGACCTGGTGTTAGGGCCGTAAATCAAGGTAAATTGGGAGTGGTCAAACAGAAGATGGCCAGAGTGAGCATCATCATTTTAGGGACTGGTGAACTAAAATGGACCAGAATGGGCGAATTTCATTCAGATGACTGTTACATCTACTACTGTGGGCAAGAATCCCTTAGAAGAAATGGAGTAGCCCTCATAGTCAACAAGAGTCCCAAACACAGTACTTAGGGGCAGTCTCAAAAATGACAGAATGATCTCTGGTCGATTCCAAGGCAAATCATTTAATATCACAGTAATCCAAGTCTATTTCCCAACCACTAATGTCAAAGAAGCCGAAGTTGAATGGTTCTGTGAAGACCTACAAAACCTTTTAGAACTAACACCAAAAAAAAGATCGTCCTTTTCATAAGGGACTGAAATGCAAAAGTAGGAAGTCAAGAGATACCTGGAGTAATAGGCAAGTTTGGCCTTGGAGTACAAAATGAAGCAGGGAAAAGGCTAACAGAGTTTTGCCAAGAGAACGCACTGGTCAGAGCAAACACACTCTTCTGACAACACAAGATACAACTCTGCACATGGATATCACAAGATGGTCAATACCAAAATCTGATTGTTTATATTCTTTGCAACCGAAGATGGAGAAGCTCTAAACAGTCAGCAAAAACAAGAACGGGAGTTGACTGTGGTTCAGATCATGAGCTCTTTATTGCAAAATTCAGGCTTTAATTGAAGAAAGTAGGGAAAACCACTAGACCATTCACATATGACCTAAATCAAATTCCTTATGATTATACAGAGGAAGTAGCAAATAGATTCAAGGTATTAGGTCTGATAGATAGAGTGTCTGAAGAACTATGGACAGAGGTTTGTAACATTGTACAGGAGGTGGTGATCAAAACCATCCCCAAAAAGAAGAAAAAATGCAAAAAGGCAAAATGGTTGTCTGTGGAGGCCTTAGGATAGCAAAGAAAAAAAAGAAAAGTAAAAGGCAAAGGAGAAAAAGGAAAGATATATCCATCAGAATGCTGAGTTCCAAAGAATAGCAAGGAGAGATAAGAAAGCCTTCCTAAGTGGTCAATGCAAAGAAATAGAGAAAAACAATAGAATGGGAAAGACTAGAGATCTCATCAGAAAACTAGAGATACCAAGGGAACACTTCATGCAAAGATGGGCTCAATAAAGGACAGAAATGGTATGGACCTAACAGAAGCAGAAGATATTAAGAAGAGGTGGCAAGAATACACAGAAGAACTGTACAAAAGAGATCTTCATGACCCAGATAACCATGATGGTGTGATCACTCACCTCGAGCCAGACATCCTGGAGTGTGAAGTCAAGTAGGCCTTAGGAAGCATCATGACAAACAGGCTAGTGGAGGTGATGGAATTCCTACTGAGCTGTTTCAAATCCTGAAAGATGATGCTGTAAAAAGGCTGCACTCAATATGCCAGCAAATTTGGAAAACTCAGCAGTGGCCACAGGACTGGGAAAGGTCGGTTTTCATTCCAATCCCAAAGAAAGGCAATGCCAAAGAATGTTCAAACTGCCACACAATTGCACTCATTTCACATGTTAGCAAGGTAATGCTCAAAATTCTCCAAAGGAGGCTTCAATATTTCGTTAACCAAGAACTTCCAGATGTTCAAGCTGGATTTAGAAATGGCAGAGGAACCAGAGATCAAATTGCAGCATCCACTGGACCATAGAAAAAGCAAGAGAATTCCAGAAAAATATCTATCTCTCCTTCATTGACTAGGTTAAAACCTTTAGCTGTTTGGATCACAGCAACCTGTGCAAAATTCTTAGAGAGCTGGGAATACCATACCACCTTACCTGCCCCCTGAGTAATCTGTATGCAGGTCAAGAAGCAACTGTTAGAACTGGGCATGGAACAAAGGACTGATTCAAAATTGGAAAAGGAGTATGTCATGGTTGTATATTGTTACCTTGCTTATGTAACTTGTATGCAGAATACATCATGAGAAATGTTGGACTGGATGAAGCACAAGCTGAAATCAAATTGCTGGGAGAAATATCAATAACCTCAGATATGCAGATGACACCACCTTTGTCACAGAAAGCGAATAGGAACTAAAGAGCCTCTTGATGAAAGTGAAAGAGGAAAGTGAAAAAGTTGGCTTAAAACTCAGCATTCAAAAAATGAAGATCATGGCATCCAGTCCCATCACTTCCTCGCAAATAGATGGGGGAACAACGGAAACAGTGTCAGACTTTATTTTCTTTTGCCCCCAAATCACTGCAGATGGTGACTGCAGCCATGAAATTAAAAATGCTTTCTCCTTGGAAGAAAAGCTATGACCAACCTAGACAGCATAATAAAAAGCAGAGATATTACTTAGCTGACAAAGGTCTGTCTAGTCAAAGCTATGGTTTTTCTAGTAGTCATGTATTGGTGTGAGAGTTGGACCATAAAGGAAGCTGAGTGCTAAAGAATTGATGCATTTGAACTGTGGTGTTGGAAAAGATTCTTGAGGGTTCCTTGGACTGCAAGGAGATCAGACCGGTTAATCCTAAAGGAAATCAGTCCTGAATATTTATTGGGAGGACTGATGCTAAAGCTGAAGCTCCAGTACTTTGGCCATCTGATGCAAAGAACTGACTCATTAGAAAAGACCCTGATGCTGGGAAAGATTGAAGACAGGAGGAGAAGCGGGTGACAGAGGATGAGATGGTTGGATGGCATCACGGACTCAATGGACATGAGTTTGAGCAAGCTTCTGGAGTTGGTGATGGACAGGGAGGCCTCGGGTGCTGTAGTCCATGAGGTCTCAAGGAGTCGGACACGACTGAGCGACTGAACTGAGATGGTGCTGTGTGTCTCTTGGAATATTCGTCCAAAGACTGCTTCCCTCGTTCCTAACGGGAGCTGGGAGGACTGTCGGGTGTTTAGATGTGGCCCCAGTGACCGCCGTGAGCCTCGCTGTCTGGCTTTTGTGTGTCACTCAGGGTTAAAGCTCTGAGACCTTGCTTCTGAACCTCTGTGCTGTGAACAGTCTTAGATAAAAGGTGCTCATTTCCACGCAGTGTCAGATGTGGTTTTAGTGATTCCCAAGGAGTCACTTGGCAGGCCAGGTCTCTTAGTGGCAGTGGCCGGGTGGGAGTACAGAACCTAGCAGCGCCCGTCTCCTGGCGTGAGCAGGGAGGGCAGCGCTCACTCGGTTGGCTGTTTCTGAGCGTAATGAAAATCTTGGCCAAGAGGATTACATAGAAATTGGGCTGTTTTATTTTTAACAACATTAAGAATACTCAGATCTTCTTTTTAAAATTTTTTTCTGTGTGTATGAAATTTAGGCTAAGATGAACTTGCTCCTAAAGCTACAGTTAATGAGCATTTGCTCTGGGCCTTGTGTTTTATGGAGAATGGTTTTTGCTCTAGGGAGCTCAGTTTTCCGGGACTCCAGCCAGAGTGCTCGCTGAGAGAGGCGCCGTGAGAGAGAGGCGCCGTGGTTGGGGAGCGTGGGAGGCTCGGCTGAGAGGGAGGGAAGGGGGCTTGCCAAGTGTGGGCGCAGGAGGTGGTGTCTGCGGTGCACTGGGGGAGTGGTGGTGGGGAGTCGGGGCAGAGCAGCGCGTGGCCCAAACCCAGAGGTGAGAAAGAGCGGGGTGAGCTGCGGCTGAGGGGGGCTCAGCAGCTGACCGAGCCACCTGAGCTTCCGTAGCAGGTAGTAATCTAGCAGCAGACAGAAGCGCCTTTATTCTAGATTATTCCTACCAGCTTTCTGATTTGTCTGACATAACACTAGTCTTAATAGTTGCATAAAGTCGTGAACTTAAGAGCAGAAAGGACTGTCATATTCCTGCTCCCTAAATGTTCTCTGGAATGGCGTGAGGGTGGTGGGGAAGGAAAGCCGGGTGCTGCAGGAGCCATCTCGGAGGTGACTGAGAGGTCACCTCTGCCCCCAGTGACCACCTGTCCAGGTTGTCCTGCCACCCCCCACCCGAGGTTATCATTCTGATGGGAATGGATGGATGACCATCCGATCAGAGGGTAGGAGACCCACTGCTGGATGCCCGAGGCCCCTTGGTGCCCTTGGATGTGAGCGCTCACTGTGCTCACCGGCGTGGAGTGGTCCTGCCGAGGGGGCTCGCGTGCAGTGCTGGCGATGGGCTGGAGCGCACGGCCACTGACGCAGCTGTCTTCACTCAGGTGGTTCCAGCACCGGCCCTGCGGTCAAGGAGTGGTTTGTGTACTCCGGGAACCCCCTGAGGCAGCCAGACCTCGTCAGGCCTCTGCAGATGAACCTTCCAGGTACAGACAGCCTTGATTAAATGTCAGAGTTGCTCACCACATGATGCAACAATGATCTCTGTGGAAACAAACTTGTCTAGCACTGCACACACACCGATTTTCATTTCTACCGTGAGTCCCGGAGCGGTGTACCTAATGAAGTTCTAAATACAACAGAGGAAAGGGCATTATCCAGACCTCCCCAGGCCCAGTCTTCTGAACCACCCTGCCTCACTCCCCCGCCTGCTGCCCACAGTCCATGCCAGGGGGAGAAGGAAACCAGGACCGCCTTAGTGAGCAGCCGCGAGGTAGCACGGCTGCATTGTTGCTGCTCTCTTTGGGGCGATTCTTGTCTTGCTTCCACGATTGAAAGTGGGCTTGATGAACTGGGAAGAGGAGGTGAAGGAAAGTGTTCAACTATAAAAATAAGTTTTTTTCAAGGGCCATATCTTAAAACACATAGTGGGAGGGGAGGAGAAAACAGAGCTCTCCTAAGCATTAGCTGAAGGCAAGTCTCCCTGTGGGCTCTTGGTGTCTGAAGAAGGCCAAGCGCGTCCGACTCTAGGAGACGGTGCTCCACACACAGGCGCTCGAGAGGACCGAGATCCGGGCTTATCTGAGCGGCCTTTCTCACTGGTCCACAAACAGATACTTCTCCAGAATTCTGATATTCCTGCTTTAGACTCTCTCAAGTCACTGTTGCGTTCTGCCACTCAAGCCTGTAATTTACCAGATAAGAAACACTGTGAAACGTATTTCTTATAAGTGGAATTGTGCGAGGAGAGGAGCTGAGGGAATATTTCCTAATTCTCTCCGTTGGTAAGTGATAAACCTAAATATTAGTATTTTAGTATTTCAAACCTAAAGGTACTTATCACAAAAAAAATTTAAGAATCAATTGAGACATTTTACAGCAAGAAGTACTTTTAAAGAATACCCAAAATCATTTCCCAGAAATGTTTTAATATATATGTATGTAATTTTCATTTTATAGTATCGTTCCAGAAATAATGTAGAAAGGGAATATTTGGCCTTTCATTTATTACATTATGAGTTAATTTTAGAGGCCACTCAGTATAAGGTTTCAATAAACTCTGAGGTTCACTCCGTTGCTGGAGAGACTGCTTCTGAGGCCTGTGGGCACGTGCTCCTTGGCACTGCTGGGCTGCGGGTGTGTGCGTGTCGCACGCTGGGACTGCACATGGGGCCTGTGCTTCCAGCAGCAGCGGGAGCCCCGCCCACCCGCAGAGGGCCCTGGAGGTGGGCCTTGAACTTGCGATGCAGGGGATTCAGATGAATGACTCTGTTCACATTTATGTTATTAACGATACAAAATGATAGGATTTTCATATATAAATCTTCTCTATATACATGAATAAAAACGCCGGATGGTTTTTATTTTAGACTCATTTGGAAGCTGGATCATCCAGGTGCCTGTCTCATGGTTTTCCAGCACCCTGGCAACATGTATGTTAAGAACAGTGGACTCCTGCAGCTTGATCCTCGCCTTCCGCAGGCCCTTGGAAGGGTGTGCCTTGAAATTTGGCTTCCTTTCCCCCAACCTGTCCCTCACAGGGTCCCTGCGTCTGTGCGTCATCCTCAGCCCTCTCTTACTGACAGGCTGCATTTTGCGCTGCAGGTTTTGGACCACAGCAGGCAAGCATCTGAGAGCTTTTTAACTCCCAAACTGGGTATTCTTCTTTAGGCAACATGTAGGTGATTTTTTCTGTCTTCGCAGAGCCTCTTTTTGGCCATTTTAAGCATATCCTTATTTTATAACCCTTAGAAAGCTGATTCACACATCTAATTGGTAGTTTGTCCATCTGGAACGATTTTTAAAGCATTCAAGAATCCGAGAGTAAGCTTAGTATTTCTTGGCTGTTTAAAGACGTGACTCACCAGCACCTTGCAGATCCTCTTAGACGATTGTTTTATAAAATGAAACAAGTTGTCCTTCACAGAAATTACCTCCTCCCATGTCCCTCTGGGCAGCACTCTTGGGGCTTGCTCATTTCTGAGAAGCTCTTGAGACTTTCCTGTCCATGAATTCACACAGAAGCCTTTGCCAAGTAAGGACATAATTTGACTTTTGAAGCTGATATGTTTCAGGAGCAATGCAATTGGGACCTATAGACGAAATCTCAGGTGCCCATGGAACTCTGGGTGAAGTGTGGGGGCCACCCTTGATCCTTTCTGGCAGAGTCATGCGGTTTTCTCATACTGTGAAATGTTTTCATTTTGCTGTTTTTGACTATTTAAAAATGTGAAAATCACTCATTCATAATTTCTGCATATAAAACCCAGGGAAATGTATCTTACGCAATTTTGGCAGCTGTTTCTTTTGCACAGTGTACTTTGAAAATCACTAGTTCAGGAAAATAGGAGAGCCAACTACCAGAGCAGACCAGGGGTGTTTTCGCCAGGCACCCCTCACGGTTGCGTCTGTCTCACTCCCTCGGACAGCCCCACGGAGCGCAGGGGGAGAAAGCCCCCCCTTTCCCGCACAGTGTAGCCGTTTAAAGAAAGAGGAATGTTTTCAGTGAAATACACAGATGCTGACCTTTTAGGATTGCTGCTTGCTGAAACCAGGAAGTTCTGTTAATGCTTACTTTCCAGTTGCTTTAAGTGTAAAAGCCCAAGGAAGTCAGCAAGGAAAGAGGTCAGTGCCCTTTATTTCTTTACTTTGTTTCTGAGAAGCATCTTATAACTTGCTAGTAAAAAGAATAATGGTAAATGGACTTTTTTTTTTTTTTAAACCAGGGGGAACGCCTAGTTTGAGACAGCTGTGGCTGAGCCAAGAGCCAGGAATCCAGGCCCAGCGCTTGGACGCGCTGCTGGGCTGCTTTGACCTTTCATCCTCGCGAGAAGAGCTGCAGGCCGTTGAGCGCCCCTTCCAGGCGCTCTGCTGTCTCCTGGTGTACCTGTTCGTGCAGGTACCCTCAGCCCTGGCCGCGGCTGCTGCGCTCACCCCTCGCTCCCGGCCCTTGATTTGTGGGGGGTATGGCGGTCTGGGCTGTTGCTGAGGACTGGTCCCCTGTCCCATCTCTGCCCAGTGTCTGTTTCATAAAAAGTGAGGTCTCTGTGTGGCTGTACATTTGAGGAGCCCTGTCGGCTGCCGGCATAGAAGTGGGCCCTGCACCTCCCTGTGATAGAAGCTTGAGGTGTCTGACAGGTCCAGGCCACGGTGCACTTTGCTCACGATGGCCCAGCTTTGTCGAGTGTGGGCTGTCCTGTGTCCCTGTTTGGATGGTAGTTGCCACAAACATGGGGTAGTTAGACCACCCTTAGTGAGTTTCAATTTTACTGCCTCCTCACTGGTTTCACATGCACCAGGACGAACGTTTGTTTTGAGTAGAACTTTCCTTTATTTGCACCAGAGTCAGCAAAGTATAAATCAGTAAATGATTGCAGGATTATTTAATGTTTAAATGAAAAATACATTTCTTTTGCTACTTTTACTGACCGTGCGTGCATGTATTATCAGTCAGCGCTCTCTTTCCCGTGTTTGTGAGTCTGCAGGCGGCCGAGGTGGACACTGGGGGGTCGGGAGCTGGTCGATGGCCAGCAGCTGCGTTGTCTCCTCCAGGAGAATAAGCAGCTTTCTTCTCAGGACTGTGTGTGAATACATGGATGCTGATATTTGGATGTGGATATACCCTTGGATAGCCTTGGGTTAGCACTCTTAGGGCTGCACTTGGCATTTCTTTTTCCAGCAGGAGAGAGAGGCCCTTGAGCCCATTCGTAGTCACCTGGCACAGCTCTGCTCTCCTGTCAGCTGTGCAAGTGACCATTGGCGACGAAAATCCACTTCCAGAAGGAAAATACCCCAAATCACAGAACAGCCACTTTACATCTCACGTATTTATATAAACCTGAGGCCAGACAAGCATCAGAAAGAAAATTTCCACTTTTACCTTCTTACTACTAGTAATTGAAATGAAATCTTTTTAGTATAAGTCAGCATGAGATAGACTCATAGACTCAAGAATACATTCAAATTGGAACTTTTAAAATAGAAAACAGATAAATGCATCAGTGTTATCCCTTAGATTAAAAGGTTCTGTACTGTGTTGTTATCCATAAGGATAACTATTCTCTCTTTAGATTAATAACTATAATCTCTTTAGATTAATAAGGCTAATGCTGCTGCTAAGTCGCTTCAGTCGTGTCCTACTCTGTGCGACCCCATAGACGGCAGCCCACCAGGCTCCGCCATCCCTGAGATTCTCCAGGCAAGAGCCCTGGAGTGGGTTGCCATTTCCTCCTAGTTAAGCTTAAATTAGGTGCCACACAGGATGAATGCATGCTGTTTAGTGCACAGAGCATACAAAGAAACGAAGCCTTCATTTGCTGACTATTGGGTCCTAACTCGGTTAGCTCATGTTTCACTTGGAGTCCAGCCTCCAAGTTAACATTGTTTATTAGAGGCTTATTTGAGAAACTTTTCTGAAAGGGTAACTTTGCATCATAGAAAGTTTGCATATTTTTTATAATCATGGTAGAGCAAATACTTTATCATAATAATCTCCACTGCTGCTGCTAAGTTGCTTCAGTCGTGTCCGACTCTGTGCGACCCCATAGACGGCAGCCCACCAGGCTTCCCCGTCCCTGGGATTCTCCAGGCAAGAACACTGGAGTGGACTGCCATTTCCTTCCTTCTCCAGTGCATAAAAGTGAAAAGTGAAAGTGAAGTCGCTCAGCGTGTCTGACTCCTAGCGACCCCATGGACTGTAGCCTACCAGGCTCCTCCATCCATGGGATTTTCCAGGCGAGAGTACTGGAGTGGGGTGCTGTTGCCGTCTCCAATAATCTCCACTATGTGAAGTTTTTAAAAAGTTGGTATTACTAAGAATCTTGTCTCCTCTGATACGTTATCAGTGAGTCCAGTTCAGTCGCTCAGTCCTGTCTGACTCTTTGTGACCCCCTGGACTGCAGCACGCCAGGC
The DNA here is from genome assembly GCA_006410635.1 of Cephalophus harveyi. Lineage (NCBI taxonomy): Eukaryota > Metazoa > Chordata > Mammalia > Artiodactyla > Bovidae > Cephalophus > Cephalophus harveyi. The sequence continues at coordinate 138,388 of SJYT01015131.1, read as the reverse complement.
CTCCCTGTCCATCACCAACTCCTGGAGTTCACCCAAACCCATGTCCATTGAGTTGGTGATGCCATCCAACCATCTCATCTTCTGTCACCCCCTTCTCCTCCTGCCTTCAATCTTTCCCAGCATCAGGGTCTTTTCAAATGAGTCAGCTTTTCACATCAGGTGGTCAAAGTATTGGAGTTTCAGCTTCGACATCAGTCCTTCCAATGAACACTCAGGACTGATCTCCTTTAGGATGGACTGATTGGATCACCTTGCAGCCCAAGGGACTCTCAAGAGTCTTCTCCAACACCACAGTTCCAAAGCATCAGTCCTTTGGCGCTCAGCTTTTTTTATGGTCCAACTCTCACATCCATACATCACTACTGGAAAAACCATAGCTTTGACTAGATGGACCTTTGTTAGAAAAGTAATGTCTGCTTTTTAATAAGCTGTCTAGGTTGGGCATACTTTCCTGCCAAGGAGTAAGCGTAGATTTGCTAATTACAGAGATGGTTGCAGAGTATGAAATCGATACACTGAAAAAGTATGAAATCGATACACTGGAAAAGTATGAAATCGATACACTGGAAAAGTATGGAATCGATAAGTACGATAAAAGTTTTTGTTTTGGCTGCATTGTTGGCATGCAGGATCTTAGCTCCCCATCCAGGGATCAAACCCATGTCCCCTGCGGATAGCACAGAGTCTTAACCACTGGATTACCAGGGAAGTCCAGGAGTGATTCTTTTTCTGTAGGCTGGTTTTTTAAAATCAGCTTTCTGCAAAAGATGCTAGTGGCAAGAAGTAGCACTAACTATATGCGGACAAGCCTGTCTGAGAGAGAGGTGAGGGCTTATGAGTTTAAAGCCTTGGTCTTACTTTTGTAGGTTGAGATCTTTTTCCTTGGTCATAAGTGCTGAGCATTTGTAGATTTCTTGCCTTTTCTGCAACATATTTATAGCTTCATTTATACAAAGGCAACTTTGTACAAAGTTGGAATAAAGGTGGAGATGGATGGTGATGGGGATGAGCACCAAATGCTCAGCGCAGCTTAGCCCTGTGCAGAGGGCCTGGAGGGGCTGCTGTGACCGGGCCCCACCCGTCTGTGTGCCCCGCCCCTCATTCCCAGGCTCTGTCTCTCCGTGTCCTTGTCTCTCCTTGCTTCTCACTCACACTTTGGTTGGACTTTTTGATTTCACAAAGGATGGGAGGAGATGCATATTTGGGGAATCCTGGTTTCTTATAAATGGGGATGCAAAGACACAGTTGACATCTGGGGCTCGCAAGCTCGTGCTCGTCCCAGCTCTGATCACCCTAGCTCAGGCTAGCTGTGGGTGCTTTCTGTCTGCAAACCCCGCAATTGTCAGCTCTGGAAATTTGTGTTAACCCTTGATGACCTGCATTGCTCCAAGGCTCAGATTTGGCCATAGCTCAGGCTTCCCACAGGCATTCTGGAGCATTCTGCTTTGCTCATGAGTACCAGGCTCTGCTGCCCAGCCTGGCTCTGATTGACATGGAGATTTATACACCAGGGACTGTGGATGGGGGGAGAAAAGACCCTGCCCACCTCCAAGGATGTCTCTTCTGTCCTTGGTGTGAGTGTGTGGATATGAGAGTGTGTGTGCTCTGCTGTCCTGGGTGTGTGCATGTGTATGTATGCTCATGTGTGTGCTCTGCTGTCCTGGGGGGTGTGTGGGTGTGTGTGTGTGTGTGTGTGTGTGTGTGTAGGAGAGTGTGTGTGCTCTGCTGCCTAGGCGTGTGTGTGTGTATGCTCTACTGTCCTGGGTGTGTGCATGTGTGTGTATGGTCACGTGTGTATTCTGCTGCCCCAGGAGTGTGTGTGCACACACATGTGCACATGCACTCTCCTGTGCCTGTGTGTGTGCTTTGCCTCCCCCATTGTGTGTGTGTGTGTGCACGTGCATGCTTGGCTGTTCATGTGAGAGTGTATGTGTGCCTTACTGCCCCAGGGAGGTATGTTTGCTTTGCTGCTCTGAGCATGCATGCATGTATGTGTATGCACACATGTGCTGTCCAGAGCCTGTGTGTGTGCTTTGCCACCCCGAGTGTGCATGCTTGTGTGTGTGCATGTGGGCACGTGCTGTCCTGTGTGTGTATATATGTGCACTTTGCTGCCCTGAGCATGTGCACATGTGCATGTATCTGTGTATGTATATATATGTGTCCATGCGCTGTGCTGTGCAGGTGTGTATTTTGCTGCCATGTGCACGCATGCACGTGTGTGCACTTGCTGCCCTGAGCATGCACGCACGTATGTGTATTGTGTGTGTGTACATGTGCATGCATTGCCCTCTGTGCTTTGTTGCCCTGAGTATGCACACGTGGTATGGGTGCACATGCACGTGTGTGTGTTTGTATGTGTGCATGTGTGTGTGTGTGCATGTGCAGTATATGCACACATGCTGTCCTGTGTATGTGTGCACTTTGCTGCCCTGAGCATGCATGCATGTTTGTGTATGTGTGCGTGGACATGTGTGTGTGTTTGCACGTGTGCACATTGTCCTCTGTGTGCACATTGCCACCCTGAGCATGCATGCGTGTATGTGTGCATGCACTTTGCTGCCCTGGGCGTGCACGTGTGTGAGTGTACATGTGCACACATTGGTGTGTGTGCTTTGCTGCTCTGAGCGTGCACGCGTGTGTGTGTGTGTGTGTGCATCTGTACACGCACACATGCAGCCCTGTGTGTGTGTGCCCTTAGCTGCCGAGCGTGCCTGCGTGTGTGTGTCCTTAGCTGCCGAGCGTGCGTGCGTGTGTGTGTGCCCTTAGCTGCCGAGCGTGCCTGCGTGTGTGTGTGTGTGCCCTTAGCTGCCGAGCGTGCCTGCGTGTGTGTGTGTGTGCCCTTAGCTGCCGAGCGTGCCTGCGTGTGTGTGTGCCCTTAGCTGCCGAGCGTGCTTGCGTGTGTGTGTGTGTGCACACTGTCCTGTGCCTGTGTTCTCCCAGGGCTGATGCTGGCTCTCTCTCCATACAGGTGGACACTCTCTGTCTGGAGGATTTGCACGCCTTCATTGCGCAGGCCCTGTGCCTCCAAGGGAAGCCCACCGTGGAGCTTGCAGACTTGCAGGTACTGGCTGCCACCACCCTGGGGATGGCCCGCCTGACCACAGGGGTGACACACTTGCCAGCATTCTGTAAATTTGGTTGGCATTTCACAGGAAAGGCTCCATGACTCACTCACTTTGTAACTGGAAAGTTTGCCTTCTGATCCCCTTGACCCATTTGGCCCACCTCCTACCCCTCCCTCTGGCAACCGCCACTCTGTTCTATGTATCTGTGAGTTTGTGGGTTTTTTTGTTTTGTTTTCAAATTCCACATAGAAGTGAAAGCGTGTCATTTGTCTTTCTCTGACTTATTTCCCATAACATCATGCCCTCAATTCATGTAGTCACAAATAACAAAGTTTTTTTTTTTATGTTCAATCGTGTGTGTATGTGTGTGTGTGTGTGCGCGCGTGCACAGTGCACGCACACTCATTGATGTACAGTGAGGTTGGCCTGCTTGTCTTGGCTGTTGTAAACAGTGCTGCAGTGAACACAGGCATGCATATCTCCTCAAGGTAGTATTTTCATTTTCTGCAGATAAATCCCAGGAGCGGAATTGCTGGATTGTATAGTATTTTTGTTTTTAATTTTTAAGAGCCTCCATACTGTTTTCCACAGTGACCTCACCGATTTATATTCCCACCGACAGTGCGTAAGGCTCCTCTTTTCTCCACATCCTCTCCAGCATTTGTTATTTCTTGTCATTTTGATGATGGCCATTCTGACAGATCTGAGGTGATAGCTCACTGTGGTTTTGATCTGCATTTCTCTGATAATTAGCAGTGTTGAACATCTTTTCATTTGCTTGTTGGCCATCTACATGTTTTCTTTGGAACAAGGTCTGTTCAGGTCTTCTGCTGAATTTAAATCAGATTGTTCGGTTTTTTGGTTGTTGAGTTGTATGAGGTATTTATGTATTTTGAATATTTACCCCTTATCAGATAAATGTTTTGCAAATAATTTCTCCCATTCAGTGCATTTTCTTATTTTGTTGATTGTTTCCTTTGCTGTGTCGAAGCCTTTTTTCCTTTTCTCCTTTTCATTTTTATGAGGTATGGTTGACGTACAATATTATATAGGTTACAGGTATACACCACAGTGATTCACAGTTTCAAAGGTTACACTCCATGTATAGTTTTTATAGTTACTGTAAAATATTGGCTTTGTTTCCTGTGTTGTACAGTATATCCTTATAGCCTGTTTGTTTTTGTATGTAGTAGTTCATATCTTTTTTTTTTTGGTATCTTTTAATCTGCAGAAGCATTTTAGCTTGAGGTATCCTCACTTGTTTCTTTTACAAACCCCATCTGATAGGTTGCGGTGTATGTCCTGGGTTGGGAGGCTGGGCATCCCAAGACGCCATGCCCGACTTGCTCTGCTTGGGGGAGCCTGTTCCCCAGCCCCTGCCCTGTGGAATGCCCGTTCCCAGGCCGGCCAGGCAGCAGAGCCCGCACAGCCGGGGTAGAGCCTCTTCCCAGCGCCAGGGCTGGGGGCAGGGCTTGCTGGCGGCCTGGTTCTGCTGCTCTGAGCCCAGAGCTCCGTGTGCTCCTGTCCCTTCCTTCTGCTCAGACTCCACGCCTGGGGCGGATCTGAGGCATCTCGGGCTCTCCTAGGGGCGGGGCTTTGGAAACTTGGAGGGCCGAACTTGACAGGCTTGCCTTTCCCTGCCCCGTGTGCTTAGTGATGGCACCAGGTCTTAGGTGACTGAAGAGAGGGGAGGAGGGTGGGATTATGGTTAGTGCTTCAGGTTTGAGCTTACTACGTCTCTTGTAAAGATTTGCCTTTTGCCACCCTTTGAGTCCTGGATCCTTTCTGCAACTCTCTACTTGTAACCCTGACGGTAGATCTCGTGGTGGTCATGGCCCTGGATCACCCCTCCTTCTGGCTGGGGCGCGTGTGGCTGGAAGAGCTGCCTGGGATGAGGTGATGGAGGAGGTGGGTCCCGCTCTGAAGCCCTAGGACGCTGTGTGTGTTCAGGCGACTGAGTCAGAGCCAGGCTGAGGAGGTGGTGAGGACGGCGGGCTTTCCACCACCGGGTGTGCATGGGCTTTGCTGCTCCCAGACTCACTTCCTCTTTCATGAAGCTTTTTGGGAGGAAGACACTCGGCTTCAGGCCCAGCTGCACACGCTCTTCTTCCCGGTGTTGCTGGGTTCTTTCTGTAACCTGGGAGACACGCCCGTGGAAGTTGCTTTTCCTGTTTATTATCTGGGGTCCTCCATTCTGAACCTCAGACGAGGGTCGGGACTAAGTTGGAAGTCACGTGTGTGTTCAGAGGCTGCCTCCCCAGTGTCCTGCGCCTTGAGGCTGCAGGTCAGACAGTTGCGATTGGAAGGCCTCTCAGTCCTGGTGGGCCCAGCTCGCCTGAGACAGCCACTGACTTTGGCTGGGGGAGATTTTGTTGCTGCACATGGTGAGTTCAGGAAACCTGCAGTTGTTTCTGCTGGGACTGCGGTATTTTAGGGATCTTTTAGGGTACAGCAGCCAGCCCGCTCCTGTGACAGGAAAACCTTGCCAGTGTGTCTCTTACTCCATTTAACCTCTCCACCTTTTATTCCTCGTAAGTATCCATTTAAATTCTAGGAGTGTATCTCAACACAGTTTGCATTTACCTGGCTTAAAGGTGAAGCATGAAAGTGACCTCGGATGGGAATGGACTGCACAGGGGAGAGCTGGTTTTTGTTTTGCTCACTGGGGGCAGGCGCTGGGTAACAAGCGCTCGCCCGCCCAGGCCTCGGCGTTCTCAGCGCAGCGCCGGCGCTTCCTGGAGGCGCCATGCTCACCAGGTCCAGCCCTGCCCCGGTGCCTTGTGAGGAGGAAGAGACTTCTGGATGCACTCCTGCTGGGCCCCTTGTTAAACCAAACCTTGATCTGATTTCTTTCTCCCTCTGAGACAGGATCAGAAGACGGTAGGTTTCCCCACATAGCCTTCATATGTCACTTATTTACCTGTGAACCCAACAGCTATTTTTGAAGTACCCACTGTGGGGCACTCCTGCAGTGAGCTGGCTGGCACGTTTGCCCCACCGTGTTCTCACAGGCTCGTGTGTCAGACAGACGTGGGCGAATTTCTCTCCACTCACAGTCACGTGGAGGACCCCCGCGTCATGCCCAGGCCCTCGGCACAGACGTGGGCTCCGCTCCCCTGACTCCCGTCTTCCTCCCCTGCATGCTCGTCATGTGTCACGCAGATAAGCCTGTCTCCTGAGTCTTCACACACCTGCCTGTTGGCCCACAACTCTCCCTGTCCTGAGGATGCGTGCTAGGCCATGGCTGTGTGACTGGAGCTCCGATGCCTGCCACTGGCCCCACCGCTTCAGGCCGCCGCCTCCTGCTGTGGATGCCGCTTTCTCACCATGTCGCATCCCGTTTCATGGCAGGGGGTGGCACTGGACAGGGATGGGAGGTTTGGAAGTCTAAGCTCGGGAGCTGCTGGGCTCCAGGAGAATACCAGTGTTTGGTTCGAGCCAGCAGTATTTTCTAGCTGACGTGCCCCCTGTTGAGGACAGAGCGTCTGAGGGTCTGAGTGTGACTCACACACTCAGGTGGGCATGTGCCAGACAGTGTCCTTCAGTAAATAAAAGCTTTCTTTGGAGAATGAAAAGTATAAGGAGAAAGGACAGGTACAGCATGAGAAACCTCCAGGGGAGGAGCTCGGTGGCTGGGTGGCCTCTGCCCTTGGAAGCTGTGGGACCCTGTCCAGTCCAGAGGGCTGGGAGCAGCTGCTGCTCCTCGTGTGCCCACCGGTGAGGTTCAGGCCTCCTTGGGCTTGTGTGGGACGGCCGTGCCGAGCCACAGCCGCAGAGAGCTTGGGTGTAGGACCTCTAACGTCTCGCTGGCCTTTCAGACCAGGAAAGCGCAGGAGTGTGCTCTCGCTTTGTTGTCTGGTGAGTGGTGGCGTGTCTGCAGTACTCTCCTCGCCCCTGGCGGGGTTTCCACCTGCTTTTAAGACAGTCACTCTGCTGAAGCAGTGCCTGGAATGGCTGACTTAGGGGCTTCAGCTTCAGTGTATGCATAACTGCTAGTGAGCCGCAGGTGTGATAAACACCACACAGTGGAGTGTTTGCTGCTCAGTATTTACCCTGAGGCTTTTCTGGTTTCGGTGTCCATCACCTCAGCAGGAGGTGCTCAGGAAGCAGCTCCTCCCTGTCTTCATTCCAGAGCAGGAAGACACGCTTAACTCCTGTTTCTGAAACACGGGTCACATCCTCTTATCATTTTATTGGTGAAGCCTTACCTTAGCCACATGGAATTAGCCCACGCTCACCAGCGACTCTCACTCTGGATTCAGGGCCAGGCTTCTGCCACACTGACTTGTCCCCAAGTCCTGGTTCTTTCGGGAAAAAGAGTTGCTGTGCGACTCTCCCAGTTGCCAGAAGAGGCCCTCAAGCCTCACGTTTTCATTCTGCTCTTTTGACACAAACAAGTGCTTGCTTTTTGAATGCGCGCTCAGTCTAACATCTGAAAGCCCGTGAGGTTGCCTTCGTTAGCACCATGCACGCTGTAGAGCAAGTATCGGTGAGTCCAGTTATTGTTTGTGGTGAACAGTCTCAGCAGACTAGGACTAGACGCGAGTTTTCTTAATCTAAGAAAGAGTGTCTACAACAAAAATCAGACTTTATAGTAAAATAGTGGGAGTTTTTCCACTGTGCTGTGCATGAGTCAGGGGTGCCTTCTTTCACCAACTTCCCTTACACAGAAAGAATAGATTAAAACTATCATTATTGACAGGTGGTGTGATTGTGTTTATGGGAATCCAAATCTACAGAGCAACGATTAGACTCACTACACAAACTTATCAGGGACTAGTGCAGACTTGACGTGCATAATTCAAGTGTATTCTACAAACACAAAGATGACCACCACATTTGCTGTGTTTACGCTTAACATGAAAGGAAAAAGCAAAACATTTAGGAAAAGCAGCAGTTGGACAGAAACCCACTCTGAGAGCCGTAAAGCTGTGCTGACAGAATGCACTTCCGGGTGGGAACAGGCTCTCTGTGAAAGGCGCCCCTGTCTCCAGAGTGAGCACATGTACAAGTGCCCCAGCCAACACTGCACAGAGTGGTGTATAACAGCACGGAGGGGGAGCAGTATAGAAACCCAGCACTGTATACAGTGGTGTATAACAGCGTGGAGGCGGAGCAGTGTAGAAACCCAGCACTGTATACAGTGGTGTATAACAGCGCGGAGGGGGAGCAGTGTAGAAGCCCAGCACTGTATACAGTGGTGTATAACAGCGCGGAGGCGGAGCAGTGTAGAAACCCAGCACTGTATACAGTGGTGTATAACAGCGCGGAGGGGGAGCAGTGTAGAAACCCAGCACTGTATACAGTGGTGTATAACAGCGCGGAGGGGGAGCAGTGTAGAAACCCAGCACTGTATACAGTGGTGTATAACAGCGCGGAGGGGGAGCAGTGTAGAAACCCAGCACTGTATACAGTGGTGTATAACAGCGCGGAGGGGGAGCAGTGTAGAAACCCAGCACTGTATACAGTGGTGTATAACAGCGCGGAGGGGGAGCAGTGTAGAAACCCAGCACTGTATACAGTGGTGTATAACAGCGCGGAGGGGGAGCAGTGTAGAAACCCAGCACTGTATACAGTGGTGTATAACAGCGCGGAGGGGGAGCAGTGTAGAAACCCAGCACTGTATACAGTGGTGTATAACAGCGCGGAGGGGGAGCAGTGTAGAAACCCAGCACTGTATACAGTGGTGTATAACAGCGCGGAGGGGGAGCAGTGTAGAAACCCAGCACTGTATACAGTGGTGTATAACAGCGCGGAGGGGGAGCAGTGTAGAAACCCAGCACTGTATACAGTGGTGTATAACAGCGCGGAGGGGGAGCAGTGTAGAAACCCAGCACTGTATACAGTGGTGTATAACAGCGCGGAGGGGGAGCAGTGTAGAAACCCAGCACTGTATACAGTGGTGTATAACAGCGCGGAGGGGGAGCAGTGTAGAAACCCAGCACTGTATACAGTGGTGTATAACAGCGCGGAGGGGGAGCAGTGTAGAAACCCAGCACTGTATACAGTGGTGTATAACAGCGCGGAGGGGGAGCAGTGTAGAAACCCAGCACTGTATACAGTGGTGTATAACAGCGCGGAGGGGGAGCAGTGTAGAAACCCAGCACTGTATACAGTGGTGTATAACAGCGCGGAGGGGGAGCAGTGTAGAAACCCAGCACTGTATACAGTGGTGTATAACAGCGCGGAGGGGGAGCAGTGTAGAAACCCAGCACTGTATACAGTGGTGTATAACAGCGCGGAGGGGGAGCAGTGTAGAAACCCTGAACTGTGTACAAGTGAAGCTGCTCAGTCGTGTCTGACTCTTGCGACCCCGTGGACTGTAGCCCACCAGCCTCCTGTGTCCATGGGATTCTCCAGGCAAGAATACTGGAGTGGGTTGCCATTTCCTTCTCCAGTGGTGTATAACAGGACGGGGGGTGAACGGGGTGGAAACCCCAGTTCTGCACTTAAATTCAAGTCCCCCTGGGGCCCTGTCGCTGACCTGGGCAGTGCCTTTCGAGATGGACAGTACCGGGTGTCAGCACACAGGGCAGGTTCCGTGGCTGGAAATAGGCGGTGGGTGCAGAATGCGGATGGCAGTGAACGCTCAGTAGCCTGGTGAGACCCTGATCCGCTGAGGGGTCGCGACCACGTTTCTTCAGGAGGGAAATGAAACACGACTTAGAAAAGGGATGAAACGTCGGTCCTTTTCCTGGTTTGTTTCAGCTTTGGGAACTCTGTGAGGTCCGTAGGGGTGTTGGAAATCGCTGCTGTTTACTTTGAGCGACTCAGACCCACCTGCTGCTGACTGACGGAGTGGAGCTTCCCTCATTAATAAAGCCCTGTGGACACTTGCTTGTGGTCCGTTCACTGTTTATGGTCAGCACAGACCACAGATGCAGAAAACATGAGCGACTGAGGCAAATGAGATCTCTGCAGGTTCCTACCACATGGAGCCCCTACAGTGTCCAAGAACAGGAAGGAGGTTTGACAACAAAATAAAAATTTTGTATGGGTGTGATGTTAATTTGTAAGAAGTACCAGCCCAGCTTTGCCAACAAAGGTCCATCTAGTCAGAGCTTTGGTTTTTCCAGGAGTCATGTATGGATGTGAGAGTTGGATTATAAAGAAAGCTGAGCGCTGAAGAATTGATGCTTTTGAAATATGATGTTGGAGAAGACTCTTGAGAGTCCCTTGGACTGCAAGGAGATCCAACCAGTCCATCCTAAAGGACATCAGTCCGGAATATTCATTGGAAGGACTGATGCTGAAGCTGAAAGTCCAATACTTTGGCCACCTGATGCAAAAAACTGACTCACTAGAAAAGACCCTGATGCTGGGAAAGATTGAAGGCAGAAAGGGACGACAGAGGATGAGATGGTTGGATGTTCTCACTGACTCAATGGACATGAGTTTGAGTAAACTCCGGGAGTTGGTGATGGACAGGGAGGCCTGGCGCGCTGCAGTCCATGGGGCTGCAAAGTCAGACACCACTGAGCCAGTAAACTGAACCAGCCCACCAACCCTGTGCAATAATCAGCCGTTTTGTCCTTAAATGACAGACATTTATGTGAAATTTCATAGTAATGCTCACGGTTAGGACTCAGTGACTCTTCAGTGTCCAGAATGACCCTGTCTTGGCCTCTCCGCCTTTCCTTCTTTCTTCTTTTCTTCCCTTGCCCAGTTTGTTTTCTTGCTGTCTGTGCTGGATCTTCACTGCTGGGCACAGGTTCCCTGCATCCGTGGTGAGGGGCTGCTCTTTGTTGCACGTGTGGGCTCCGGCAGTGTGGCTTCTCCTACTGCGGAACTCGGGCTGTAGAGTGTGGCTCCGTTGTGCAGCACGTGGACTCTGCCTGACCAGGAATCGAACCCATGTTCCCTGCATTGGCAGGCAGACTCTGTACCACCAGCGAAGTTCCTGCCTTTGCTTTTAAAGAAATTTTCCTGGTGGGCCCAAGGCTGCAATCCCATCACCTTCCTGGCAGGACAGAGCGTTGCTGCCCCAAGGGCGTCTGTGTGGAGAGCTGCTCCTGGCCTTGTCGGCGCGGCGCCTGAGCCGCCAGCCGTGTTGGGGAGCTCTGCTTCCCTGTGCGAGAGCTGCCTCCTCACCTTCTCCCCGCGCTTTGCCTCTGCAGCTCGACCACATCGACCCCCGAGCTGTGCAGCTGGCCACCCTCCTGGTGCGCGGTCTCACCACCCTGGTGCTGGTCAATGGTGCCTGCGGCTCCCCCTGGGAGATGGCTGACTTCATGCCCTGGCACCTGTTCGACGGGAAGCTGTTTCATCAGAAGTACCTACAGTCCGAGAAAGGGTACCCCGCAGAGGTGCTCGTGGAGCAGAACGTGAGTCCACAGTCCTCTTCACGTTAAAGAAGGTAGTAGGTTTGAAGTCAGTCGTTCAAATGCATCGTGAAAACTCAGGGTCCTTGGCTGGAGGTCACAGGGGTCAGCAACACTGTCTGTCCTCACGATCACTCCTTCAGGGGTGACCCCAGAAATCGGCAAGGTTGCTGGTGGCCGCCCGGGCCAGGCTCTGCCCCTGGCCTGAGGATCGCGTCGCGAGCTTCCCCGAGATTGTGTGGAGGCGGGCGAGCGGCATCCCACCATCTTGCGCGTTTCACGGTTCCGAGCACCGTTTCTCCTTCCCCCATGTGAATGGAGAGCGTGCGCTCCCTGCGGCCTCCTGTGCGGGGTCAGGGCGGCTCCGTGGGCGGGGTGGCGACGTGCTCCTCTGAGGCCAGCGGTGGAGTGGGCTGCTCACCGCCACCCTGGCTCTGTAAGTACAGATGCTGCCTGGTTCCTGGAAGATTTCCAAGCCAAGCTACAGCCCGGCTCGTTTGAAACAAGTGTCAGTACCCACAGGACCCAGTGATGGGCGAGAGCTGACCGGTCAGCGACGGGGTGGCATTCCACGCCTTACTCGTCAGACAGAAAATGTTGATGTGTTGGCATCGCTGTTTCACACAGAGACAATTCAGGGTGTCAGTTCAGGAGTGTAAGTGTTCAGAATTTAGAAGCAGCCAAAATTGGGTACACTCAGCAAAAGCAGAGTCCTGGCAAAAATGTCCCATGACTGTGGCTTTAGTACCGAATCAGTGAAAGGTAACAGTGGGCCGGGCTCACGCCACTGCCCACACATCACCCCGCAGACCACCTCACATCTGGAGCCAGTGCGGAGGGTCAGGGGCTGCGCCTTCTGCTCCAGGAAAGGTGCCGGCAGGCGGGCGGGCACACAGCCGCCCGGAGGCGGCGGGGAAGGTCGCCCGTCCCCGCGCCGTCGCGGCCTCGCTCTGCCTGCCTGCAGTCTTGGATCTGGCGGGGACTGAAGGGATGTTGTCACCAGAGGGAAGTCCTCGGTGCAGTCGGTGGTAGGGTGTAGACACCCCCGCAGGCCTGAGGCCCTCCTGCAGACACAGCAGGCCGCGGGCGAGGACCAGCGTCCGGGACCCCTGCCGGCTGCAGCAGGAGGGCAGGCGCTGCCCTCCCCGTGGCCGTGTCTCCCGAGCGCCTGCTGCGTCTGACGGTGCTCTGCCGGCTCATCTGTTTGCAGAGGTCCCACGTCACCAGATTCCACACCCTGAAGTCGGTCGTGTGCAAGGCCTGTGGGAAGGAGAGCAGACCGATCGTCAGCAGGCGGCACTGGCGTCCACACCACGCAGGTGGGTCCTGGCCCCTTGGCCCTGCGTGCAGCTCAGGGAGGCTGGCGTAGTGGGAAGAAGCGGAGCTGAGGTGCTCACGCGCTGCTGAGTGGTTAGGTTCTGGCCCCGCAGGAGAGAGTCTGCAGAGGCCGCGGGTGCAGAGGGCTTCGCCTGCTCTCCAGGAGGCCCTAGAGTGTGCGCCGCTGGGTTGATGGGTCTTTATTTGACAGAGGTTTGGGTTTATTTTTTCTCATGATATGAGAAGAACTCAGAATATAAAGAACGTAACTAAAAAGGGTTGTTTTAATTAACATTGAAACCGACACAGCCTTTAAATCTGTCCCTGAAGGTAACAGGTGTTTGCTGGTGACGGTGTCTCTGCCTTTGCCTCACTGTGAGTGTGCTCGCTGTGTGGCCTCTCCTCCTGGGCACTCGCCTTCCAGCACAGCCCCGGTGCTCAGGCTCCCCTCAGCAGAACCGGCACCTCTGCACGGGTGGCGTTTGCCTGATAGCTCCCTGCCTCAAGCTTCCGGCTTTCTTTTGGCACATGATGGTTTTGTGTGTGTGTTTCCTTAGGGTCGAGTTCCATTGCTCACAGTTACAGATCATTGGATTTTAGATTAACCTTGCAGCTTGATTTCTAAAAGCACATGGTCACTTCACACCTTCAGCAGCAGGACTGAGAGTCTGCCTTGGGTGCATCCTTGACATCACTCACGTATGCTTTTCTCAGTGATTTGGTAGGTGAAAAAGCCTGTCTCCTTCACTGGGTGCTTCTTTGCCAGTGAAGTTGGGCACCTCGTTCAGTAACTTGCTGTGCTAATGAGTTCAGTTTAACCATGTTTCCATGTCCTCATCTGGGTGGGGTCTGTAACTGCCACCGGAGCAGTCCCGGTGCTCCGGTGACGGAGAAAGAGAGTTACCCCAAATTCCTGCCCGAGACTGTCCTGGTTCTCACACCAGCCTTGCACGTTTCGCTCCCAGAGACGGTGTGTCCTGAGGCCAGTAAGGCCCGGGCTGCTGTCTTGCTCCTGCCCGTCAGCACCGCCCCTCCTGGCTCCTGTGGGACAGACCCCCCTGGCCTCACCCTCTCGCTGTCCATGACCTTTCTCTTGCCTCCTGGAGCAAAGCAGAAGTTGATTCCTTGCAGAGTAGACAGGCCGCATTCTCTCTGCATCACCTCTTCCCCGCATCTCTTGGCAGTGTCACTCAGACCATGTGTCCCGCGAGCTCTGGCCCGGGATTCCCGCCGGTGGTGCGGTGGTCTGCAGAGCAGGGGCCGGCCGGCTACAGACATGCCGACGGCAGGGTGCAGCCTGCTTCAGCCGCGGTGGCCGCTGGGAGGCGACCTCCTGAACCTCTTTCTGCACGTCAGAGTCGGGTGCTCGGGCCCAGGAGGCCCACGTGCGGGACAGATTTTGTTTAAGGCCTGTGGTCTCACAGATGTCAGGTGTGCGCTTAAAGCTGCCGTCCAGCGGCTCCTAGGAGGGACAGGAAACCGTGGCTGCTCTCTGGTGGAGTGTCTGTACAGATGGCGGCCTGGGGGGCCTGTCGTGTTATCCCAGGTTATGGAGGAAACTGTTAACAGCCTGAGGTTCTTTGGTTCAGTCCTCTGTGCCCCAGTGACCCACCAACACCGTGCAGGTTCTTGGTTCTTGGGCAGAACTCAGCCCCTTGAACCCAGCCCAGCATCCTCGGTCACCTGTACCAAATGCTGCCTCCTCCTCCTGGACAGGGCTGTGCCAGGGACACTTGTCCTGGTACCTTCCAGGCAGCCCCCGGGTCAGAGTACGTGTGGAGTGCAGCGATCACGGTGCTGGGCCAGCGAGTATCCACCCGCCTGTGTCCACCGAGCGCTGGCTCACCCTGGGGCCAGTACTGGGCAGGCTCGGCCTCCTTTCTTTATAGAGCAGCAGGAAGTACCAAGATACTGTTTAAAATCACATTTAAATTTGTACTTAGAGTTGCTAGTGCTGCGTCCCAGTAGAGACAAGCAGAGGGCAGCAGGGTTTAGGGCTTAGGAGAGGAAGTGAGGGCAAGTGGCTTACGTGCTGATGGAGCTCCTGAAGAGCTGGGAGAGGGCAGCCTGCTCAGGCCTGCTGCCTCCCAGAGCCCACGGGCTGGTGGCCAGTGTTGCGGGCCTGGGCTTCTAGCTCCAGGCACAGCAGCGTCTGGTCCACTGCCCAGGGCAGCTGACCGAGGAGGCCCTGCTTGGAGGCACCTAACAGAACGCCCTGCTCATCGCCAACACAGGCTCTCCTGGGCATAACTTTAAAGCAGCCCCAACCCAGGCCGGCCCCAGAGCCTGCGTTTTTCATGGGCTTTCCCGCAGATGGAAGGGACGCCAGGAGTTTGAAATTTACCAGCCCAGGGCCTCCTTGCTCACTCCTAAGAACAACTGCCACTTGGAGTCAGGCGCGTGTAGCTGCTGACATGCCGTCGCGTGTCCCCACAGGGCGGTGGGGCCGACAGGGATCCAGCTCCCACGGGACACGCTCCGGGCACAGCCGGTCTGGCCACGGACAGCACTGGAGGGACCAGGGGCCAGGTAAGCGGCCCACGGGCGTTCTGGGCCTGCCTCGCGGCTGCCTGGGAGTAGGCTGTATGCTTGCAAGCGAGTGAGCAGGAAAATACAGGCCTGGGAGCCCCGCCTGCTCAAGTGCAGAGGCAGTCACCATGCTGGGCACCAGCCTGCAGCCTGATTCACCTTCTCCTAATTCGTTCAGCTGCCCAAGACCCAGTTTCGTGATTTACTCAAAAGAAAGCTCCTGTGAAGGGTACGTTCGCGCGTGCGTGCGTGCGTGCTGAGTCACTGCCGTCGTGCCCGACGCTTCGTGACCCCGTGGACTGTAGCCCGCCAGGCTCCTCTGTCCCTGGGGCTCTCCAGCAGGAATACTGGAATGAGCTGCCGTGTCCGCCTCCTGGGGATCTTCCCGACCCAGGGATGGAACCTGGGCCCCCTGCACTGGCAGGTGGGCTCTCTACCACTAGTGCTACCGGGAAGCCCCTGTGCACACGCACAGCCTTCTAACGAGATGCGCAGAAAGCAGCATTCTGCCGGTGTCGGCATTTCCTTGTGTCCTGTGAGGAGCCGAGGAGCCTCAGGACGTGACCTCGGAAGCAGCGGGAGTCTCTTGCTGCGTGTGTGATGCAGACGCCTGGTTTGAAACATGAGGATGAACTTCGTATACAGTAATCTACACTTTAAATACGCTGAAAACCTCATATCAGTATTTAAGTTCAGATTCTGTGCAGTTTTGAGAGCCAAACTATAGACTTTTGAATACCTAAGATTTCTAATTTCACCTTTCCAAATGCAGACACCTGTAATTTTCCTGTTACTTTTGCAACCTTTGAGATGCGTGCCGTGCACCAGCCTCTCGTTGCTACGCGTGACTGCTGCCAGTGATCACGGCGGCGTGACCCAGGACTCCCGGTGTGACCCTCGTCCCACGGGTGGCCTGTGAGGGCTGTGTTCCTCCTGCTGGTCCTTGAAGGATCTGCACACTTAGCGGATATTTGGGGTCCACAGTAGGGTTCCATGAGGCCCCACCTCTGGAGGAGAGAGAAGCCCCCACAGTTAGTCACAGTTGCAGCTGTTCTTTTGACCCTGCTTCCCCTTCAGCCTCTGCTCTCCAGTCATGCCTCCCAGTGCCCCCTGAGGCCTCTAGACGGGCTGGCTGAGCAGTCAGTCGGTGGCACCCACCCCTGAGGAGCCGCGGTCCGGGGCAAGCGCGGATTCCCTCCCCCGGTGCCAGCCAAGTAGTCTGAACAGTTACGTAGCGCAGTGTCACCGAGAGTAGGGAAATACCAGCTTGTCCATGGTTCCAAGTGAGTCTGAGAGGATTTCCAGTTGAGAAGGGGCTGAGGTTGACGACTAAACCGCAGACAGGGCCCGCACATGTAGGCAGGTCTGTGTCCACCCTGGCGTCACAGGGGACCCCAGTGCTGTGGACTCACAGTTGAGGGCAAGTCCCTCTGACACGGGGGTGGGGGCGGACGGGAGTCCCTGTCTGTCCTCACACCCACACGCCGTGTAAGGACACGGCCCCCAGTCGGGCAGTGGTGCGTGGAAAATCTCAGCTGGTAACTTTAAGACTGACGGCCCTCCTCAGAGAAGCCAGGGCAAGGTGGTTTTGGTTTTGAATTTTATTGATCTATTTTTGGCTTCGTTAGGTTACTGTCGCTGAGCGAGGGCTTTCTCTAGTTGCGGCTCATGGGCTCAGCTGCCCTGTGGCTCGTGGGGTCTTGCCAGACTAGGGGTCGAACCCACGTCCCCGGATTGGCAGGCAGGTTCTTAACTGCTGGACCAGCAGGGAAGTCCGGGGAAGGGGTTTCTGAGAGAAAGAGGGACCTGGAGACGTGTAAGCCCGGAAGGAGAAATGCAGGCTCACCCCGGCCTCCGGCACCTTAACGCGGCTCTGAGGAGACGGGCTGTGAGGAGAGGAGCTCTGAGGAGGAGAGCGGCTCTGAGGAGGAGAGGGGCTCTGAGGAGGAGAGGGGCTCTGAGGAGGAGAGGGGCTGTGAGGAGGAGAGGAGCTCTGAGGAGGAGAGGGGCTGTGAGGAGGAGAGGAGCTCTGAGGAGGAGAGGGGCTCTGAGGAGAGTGGTTTCTGAGAGAAAGAGGGACCTGGAGACGTGTAAGCCCGGAAGGAGAAATGCAGGCTCACCCCGGCCTCCGGCACCTTAACGCGGCTCTGAGGAGACGGGCTGTGAGGAGAGGAGCTCTGAGGAGGAGAGGGCTGTGAGGAAGAGAGCGGCTCTGAGGAGGAGAGGGGCTCTGAGGAGGAGAGGGGCTCTGAGGAGAGGAGCTCTGAGGAGGAGAGGGCTGTGAGGAGGAGAGGGGCTCTGAGGAGAGGGGCTCTGAGGAGGAGCGGGGCTGTGAGGAGGAGCGGGGCTCTGAGGAGCGGGGCTGCGGCGGGGCCACGGCCTGGGGCGGGAGCCGCCGCAGCTGCTCTCGCTGTGGCGCCCGGCAGGAGCGGGAGAGGCGGCGGTCGGTCACGGCTAGAGCCTGCGGCGCAGCGCGCGGTCCTCACTGGCCCTGGCCTCTGTGCTGGCCCGGGGGCCGCGGGGTGTGCGGTGGGCTGAGGAGCAGTGGCGGCTCCGAGCGCCATCCCTGTGCCAGTGAGATGCCGACCCCCGGAACCAGGCCCCACGGAGCGTGGAGGGGCCGCGGTCGTCTTCCGCTGCCTGACCCGACGTGGCCGGCTCGGCCGCCTCCAGAGCCGGCGCCCCTGCTTCGCAGGCGGAGGGGAGGCCGCCCAGAGCGCCTGCCTGGCCGTGCCCCGGTCGAGCTCCCGTCAGTGGTTGAGAACAGCCGCCTTCCTCACTGCTTGGCTCGGGCTTCGGGAGAGCCCCGTGGGGAGGCTGCAGGCCGAGCCTGGCACAGGTGGGTAAGGGCGTGGCCGCGGGGGCACCCCCCGCGGGACCAGCAGTGCCTGTGGGCGCGCGTGGCCGACCGTCAGCCACTGCCGGCCTCCCTGGGCCTCCTCACGGGCGTCTGCCTGGGGCCCGGGGTCCTGCTCCGAGCCCCAAGGCCGCCGCTGCCGCTGCTCCGCGGCGGGACAGCCAGCCTGCGGGCTGAGTGCCGGGCGCGGGCCGTGTCCTGGGGACGCACGGTCAGGAGGGGCCTTGCGCTGCCCGCACCGGGGGACTGGGACCTGGCGGGCCCTGAGTTTGAAGTCTGTAGAACGGAACAGGCTACGGCCTTTGTTTTGTCGCGGCACTCGGGTCCGGCCACGTAGACGCTGCCTGGAACCCTGCAAAGGGGTGCCCCCGGGCTCTCCCTGACCTCCGACCTGGAGGGAGGAGACTGATGCCCTGGGCCTCCACCCGTCTCCACGGCCTCTTCTGGCTCTCGCTCTTCTCTTGCATTGACTCTCGAGTTCCTCTTGATACTTTTACATTGACCTGTGCTATTCAAGTTCTTTGCTGTTAAAAAGAAAAGTCAGTTGTGCCTCCCTTAAAGCTGTGTTTTAATTATAAAGTAAAGCAAGGAAACAGCACACTGACTGCAGGCTTGGCCTGTGTGTCTTCAGCCGCCACTGAGCACGCGGCCAGAAGCCGTCGCCTGAACACCAGGCCCTCCCCAGGCCCTTGCCCTTGGCCTGATCAGCGTTTCCTCTGGCCACTGGCCAGGGAAGGTGTGAATGCTGGCTCCCTCTTCACCCCCCAGAGCTGTCAGGGGCGTGTTAGCTTCGAAAAAGGAACTGCTTTCCTTGGATCTGCGGGGAGCAGTCTCTTCAGATTCTGTTGGCAGACTGGCGTCTCGGAACCTCTCCTCATGCAAATTAGAAAGCAGAGACTTCCTTGGGGCGGAAGAGCAGACCCTCACGTCCGCCCCGGCTCCCTGGGCAGGGGTCTTCGCCAGGAGCCCTCGCGGCTGGCCGGCAGGGGTCTCCCGTGTCCTGCGTGTATGGACGGGCCCCACAGAGGCTGAGGTCAGGCTGAGTGCCGTCGGCGATGCGAGTCAGAGAGAGCAGGTCGCGCTGAGGGCCTGGCGCCCCTCTGGGCCTGGCCCAGAGGGCAGACAGGCAGCTGGGGCCTGGCGCTCTCCCCCATCGGTCGGGCCGGGTCTGAGGTTCTGGGAAGGGGCAGGTCTGGGAGGCCAGGGAGGGAGGTGTCACCTGCCGGAGCACAGGACCAGGGCCGCCACCACTGTGGGCTGACGAGAGGGTTCGGGGACGTGTGCCTGGTGAGTCGTCCAGCCCGCCCCTGGGCATCGAGCACGCTGGCAGAGCAGAGGCCCTGGGGGGAATGTGCCGTCTCCCCGGTCCTCCCGCTCCGCTGGGGACCTGAGCTCTGGGCCCCGCGGGTCCCACTGCCGGACCTCCTGTAGGTCTCAGGGCCCAGGTCGACTTGTGGACCTGAGGGACCATCAGCTCTGCGAGCGAAGCCGGAGGTCAGGTGCCGGTGGTTCCCGCGCTGGCCCGCCGCCCTGGGCTGCTTTCCCTGCAGGCTCAGGGCAGACGGTTGCCAGGCGGCCTCGGGAAACCCCTGCTCTGTGGGGGCTGCAGGAGCCCCGCCAGAGTCCAGGGGTGCTAGTGCCAGAGGGTCTGGGCTGAAACGCTTCTCTGGGGGCCTCAGGTTGGAGGCAGAATGAGGTGGTGAGTGCTGCTTCAGTATCAGACTGGGCAGTTTAGGACTTGGGGTGGGGGAGAAACTGGAAGGCCTGACAGGACACATACAAGCAAGCAGACTGTGTCCTTGCACGTTGCCCGATACGGAAGGTGCTCAGAAAATGTTTGCAGTGCACATATGTTTCCACACGCAATGTGTTTTATACACACACGCATGTGTACATTAAGTTTTTTATTAGAACAGGAACATGTTTTTTCAGGTCAGGTAATCCATTTTTTCACCTCCTTAATGTGGTTGAATAAGTCGTCTTCACTTAGCCAGCACATTTTTTGCTGTGTTTTATCTACTTTTGAGCCCTTTTTATAGTATTTTTTGGAGATACTCAAGCAGTCCAAGCAGAAAGTTGTCACTATTTTCAGGACAGAGTTAACAAGCAGGTTTCCCATGGCTGCCCCTACGCCCCCTGACCTGATGAGAGCTGAGCTGCTCCATTTGGGCCGGGCAGAGAGGTGAGAACCGAGGGCTGGGAGCCTTTCTGGGCTGGGAGCCAATGAGACAGGTGTGGGGATGGGACCTGCAGAGGTGTGAACCTTTATTCACCAAGGGGTGAACATCAAAGATTTCGGAACTTTTAAAATGCTAGCCGGCAGCTAAAGTGAGAACATTTAACCTCTTCATGCTGTTGGTGAGAAATGATGTGTTAAATTCCACAGTTGGTAGCTACAAATTTGCCTGTGATTTCTTCAGGTTTTCACTTCTCAGTGGTGATTCCTAGGAGGCCTGGGCTGTTGTAAAGCTGCCTCTGATCATCTGTGATAACAAGGGTGCTGCCTGGAAACCTCATTCTGGCCACTGCTGTGACCCTCTCTTGTCACCCTCCTGGGGGGTGCAGGTGACAAGGCTGCCCATCATTTTGCTGGAAAAGTGTCACATTTTAAATGTGAAAAGCCACCACCTGTTTTACTTGTACAATGGTTCTTTTCTGACCCTAGCGATGCCAGAAAGTGGGCAGCAGCCTTGAGGGCAGGGATGGGGAAGCCTTGGGCTCTGCTGCAGAGGGAGCCACGCTGGTGCTTTCCTGCTCTTGGCAGAACATCCCGGGTGCCATCTGCATGGAAGGGCCATTTGCAAACATCCCTGGCAGCAGTGGCCGTGTAGACGCCGTGCAGACGGTGGCCCTGGAGTTGAGGGGCGCAATTCTGACAGTGCTTCCTTCCACCAACAGGAATGCCTCTTAATTAATTGTTTCCTACTTTAATGAATAATTATGGAACAAAATTTTAATGACAGGTGGCCACAGCTTAAAAGAGAATAAAGTTCTGGCCCAAATACAACTCAGATGTTGTTTTTGTACATACTTAGAAATGTGTCATTTTTTTCTGTTTGATTTTTAGAGAGACTTAGTTCTTATTTTTTGTTTTGTTATCTGTTTGGTACAGGAAGTAGACAGTATGAGCCTGACCAGTGGAGAAGATATTAGTCATCTTCTGGGTAAGTCCACCACTTAACATCCTCAGAATAAATCAGTTCTATCAAAGATTGAAGTAAAACATCTGTCTTTATACCATAAATCTTTCATATCAAGTACCAAACTTTTAAAAGAATTAGGATGTTAAAACCTCCCAACTTGGTTTCAAGGTCAGTTTGCTTTCTCTAGAAAAAGTGTGCACAGAAGAGGCCGCAGAGTCTGGCTGTCAAACCAGAGTGAAGCCTCTGGATCCTCTGGACCCTCCTTCATGGTGAAGTCATCTGAGGAGAGGCTCACCGGGGTTCCAGACCCAGAGTCACTTCAAAAGGAAGAGCATCTATTTCAGCCTTCTTCCTCACTCGACTTTAAAACGGCTTTGTGGGCTTACCTGTAGACGTCGTCCTGACTCCACGTCCCCAAACAGCCATGGTTAACATCTTCATGCCATGCTGCATCTGTTGATTCTTTTAGTGAATTGAAATCTTATGATATCCCACTTTTTTTAACTTTAATACTAGAGGATTAAAGTTGTGGGGATATTTCCCAGATGATCTTATCTTTTAAGACATGATGTCTAATAAGCTGTATCATTTTCCAGAAATTATTTACTAATCATAAATTGTAACCAGAAATAAGGTTTCCAACTGTACCTTCACAGAGAAAGATGTACCAGCTTGCTTCTCACCTTTTTGGTGGGAGAGGTGACTGCATGGTTTTGACATTGCCTGTGACGCATGGGTCTATTTCAGTTGTTTCACCCTTTCATTTAGAATTTGCTCCAGCCCAGAGCCTGTGCCTGTGAAGACACCTGGATTCAGCACACATTAGGCATCAGACAGGAAGCCTGCAGACCAAGTAGAGAGAAGCAGTAGTTGAGTGTCAGGAAGCCTGATTTATGAAACCGCTAACACGTGGGACATCTGGTGCTCTTTATCTGTGAGCCCTGAAGGGCTCTTGTTGTTAAAAAATATTCCAAATGAATCCAAGTTCAGAGACATTCTATTCACGAAAGAATTTTCACATAATCTAAGAATTGAAATTTTAAGCCCCAAGTTGTCCTGACCGCAGCCCCTGGGTGTTTCGATAATTGAAAATAATCTGGATTAGGGATTAGGTCAGCAGCTGTCTCCCTGTGGCCTGGAGCTGCTGTGACTGCCAGTCCACCTTCCAGGCTGCGCCCGCCCCCAGGAGAGCCTCTGAGTCCTGCTTGCCTGCGCTCACAAGACATGCCCTTCAGCTGATGTCATTAAAGCAAAATAAACCCTGAACAACCATAGTGCGCTCTGTATCTTAGCACTTGATGCCTTAGCCTGACTGACAGCTCTGTGTGCAGGCTCCTTGCTTTGTTTTGGAATCTCATTTGGTAATAATGTACCAAAAAGAAATACAGTCTCCCATTTGCTTCCTACAGGTCCTTCTTCAGGACATCTGCATGTCTAGTTACTTTTTATGTAGTCATGTAGGACCTATAGCCTTATTTCCCAATTTTAGAAATAGAATTTTTTTATATGTAGGTTTCCTGTCTAAAATTTTAGCATTCTATTCATTTTGATTTTGCTAATTTGATACCACTACTGCTTCTAGAAATTTCATTTCTTTGTTGCTTATTTGTATAACTGAAATAAATCTCTCATTCCTTAGACTAGAAGAGTAGACTTCATGAATATCATTTCCCCCTTCATAAGTAAATTCTAACTTGTCAGTAAAATATTTTATGTTCATTTAATGCTTAAGTACTTTAAGTACTTATTGAGTTGATAAAATCTTTACTACATTTGGAAAACCAGTGCAGCGATTTTTTTTTTTTTGTAATTTTGGTGGTGGTATATTATCTGTGCAGTTAAGTCTTCTGATGAAGGTTCCATATATCAGTTTTAAAATGAAAATAAAAGTATTATTATTCATAATGAAATGTAATTTCACTTTTTAAAAATTATTTGGAAGACATTTACCATCTAACATATTGGGATCTTTGTGAAGAAAAAGGATGTTAAATTTTGTCAGATGTCTTTTCTGCATCTATTGAGATAATCATATAATTTTTCATTTTCATTTTGTTATTGTGGTATATCACATTGATTGATTTGGGAATGTTGAACCACCCTTGCATCCCTGGGATAAGTTCCAGGTGCTCAAGGTGTACAGTCTTTTTAATGTACTATTGAATTCAGTTTGCTAATATTAAATTGATGGAAAAAGTAACTGCGGTTTTGGACCGTGAATTTTAAATCATTACAACTAGGCTCAAACACATCTTTATTAATCAAAATAGGAGCCATTACAATCAATACATTTCTTCTACCAGTGAGAAATAAGCTTACTTCTGTAGCATAAAAATCCATGCTTTGGGATTTGACGAACTCTTGGAAAGCATTTTCTGCCTCCTCCTGGCTGTGGAAGTGTTTCCCCTGCGAAACAGGGTTGAGATGCGTGAGGAGGTGGTCGTTGGCTTGCACCCGCCTGCTGTGACCATGGCGGGTGAGCAAAGCTTCATAACCCGGTCCTTCCAGCTTTGAAGTGGTGGTTGTGCAATGTGCAGCTGGGCATTGTCATGGAGAAGAATTAGGCCCTTGTGTTGACCAGTGTGGGCTGCAGGCATTGCAGTGTTTGGTGCATCTCATCAATTTGCTGAGCGTGCTTCTCAGATATAATGGTTTTAGCGGGATTCAGAAAACTGTAGTGGATCAGACCAGCAGCAGACCACCATGGTAAATGCTGACCACAGTTACCATGACCTTTTATTGGTGCAAGTTTGGCTTTGGGAAGCACATCACCAGTTGTGGTATAAAATCTACTTTTCATCGCATGTCACAATCCAACCAAGAAATGGTTCATTGTTGTGCAGAATAAGAGAAAATGACACTTCAAAATGACGATTTTTTTATTTTTCGTCAGCTCAAGAGGCACCCATTTATTGTGTTTTTCGCCATCCCGATTTGCTTAATGCCAAATGACTGTGGAATGGTCGATGTTGAGTTCTTCAGCAACTGCTTATGTAGTTGTAAGAAGGTCACCTTCAGTGGTGGCTTTCAGCTGGTCATGGTCAACTCCCAGTGGCCGGCCCTTGCGCTCCTCATCTTCAGGGCTCTTGTCTCCTTTGCACAACTTCTTGCACCACCACTGCACTGTCCATTCCATAAAGTTGCAAAGAGTTGGACACGATTGTGCGACTGAGCACACACACGTGCTTTGCTGAGGATTTTTGCATCAGTAGTCATTAGGGATATTGGCCGGTGATTTTCTTTTCTTGTGGTATCCTTGGCTGTTTTCAGTATTAGGGTGATGCTATCCTTGTAAAATGAGACTGGAAGTATTCCTTTCCCTTCAGTTTTTTGAAAGAGTCTAAGAAGGATTAGCATTAATTCTTCTTTAAAAATGTTTAATAGAATTCACCAGTGAAGCCATCTGGTCCTGAGCTTTTGTGGGAATGTTTTTAGTTACTGACTCATTGGTCTGTTCTGATTGTCTATCTCATTGTAATTCAGTCTTGGTAAGTTGGGGCTTCCCAGGTGGTGCTAGTGTTAAAGAACCGGCCTGCCAACGCAAGAGACATAAGAGACGTGCGTTCGATCCCTGGGTCTGGAAGATCCCCTGGAGGAGGGCATGGCAACCCACTCTGGTATTGTCCTAGAGAATCCCGTAGACAGAGGAGCCTGGCAGGCTACAGTCCATGGGGTTGCACAGAGTCAGACAAGACTGAAGCAATACACGCACACACACTCTGCTGTCTTTGGACTTAGTATGTTCTTTTTCTAGTTCTTTCAAAAGTAATGTTACATGGTTTGAGATCTTTCTTTTTTAATATACGGATTTATTGCTATAAACTTCACTCTTAGAACTGCTTTTATTGCATTAAGTTTTTGTATGTTGTATTTCCATTTTTGCTTGCCTGAAGATACATTTTGATTTTCCTTTTGATTTCTTCCTTGACTTATTGCTTGGTCAAGAATGTGTTAATTTCCACAGATTTGGGAATTTTCCAGTTTTCCTCCTCTTATTGATTCCTAGTTTCATAGCATTGTTACCCTTGGGCAAATTCCAGGAGCTGGTGAGGGATAGGGAAGCCTGGTGTGCTACAGTCCATGGAATTACGAAGAGTTGGACATGATTTAGTGACTGAGCAACAACAACCATTGTTATCAGAAAATACACTTAATGTCACATTAGCCGTAAATTTTTAAGATTTGTTTTGTGGACTAACATATCAGTCCTAGAGAATATTATGTTGTTTTTACCTAAGAAGACTGTATATTCTGCTATTGGATGGAAATGTGCTACATATGTCTGTTAAGCCCACTTGATATAAAACAGTTCAAGTTCAGTGTTTATTGATTTTCTTTTAGGATGATTCTACTACCCATTGTTAAAAGCAATTATTATTGTCAGTACTAATATTATGATATTATTACATTGTTATCTGTCTCTCTCTTTAGTTTTAATATTTTCCTTATATATTTACATTTACACATTTATATTTATTTATATGTGTCCATTTTAACATCCTTTCATGATAAAAACTTTCAACAAATTAAGTATAAAAAGAATGTACCTCAACATAATAAAGGCCGTATATGGCAAACCCACAGCTAGCATCATACATAATGGTGAAGGGTTGAAGGCTTTCCCTCTCAGACCAGGAATGTGACACGGGCGCCACTGTCACTGTTTCTACGCAACATAGTACTTTCTAGCCAGAGTAGCCAGGCAAGAAAAGAAATAAAAGACATCTGCATTGGAAAGGAAGAAGTAAAACCTGTTTGCAGATGTCATGATCTCCTATATAGAGAACCTTAAAGACTCCACCAAAGAAGTGTCAGAACTAGTAAATGATTGTAGGATATAAAATCAGCGTACAAAAAAACAGTTGGATTTCTGTACACTGACAACACAGTTGGACCATAAAGAACGTTGAGTGCCAAGTAATTGATGCTTTCAAATTGTGGTGCTGGAGAAGACTCGAAAGAGTCTTTTGGACCGCATGGAACTCAAACCAGTCAATCCTAAAGGAAATCAGCCCTGAATATTCATTGGAAGGACTGATGCTGGAGCTGAAGCGCCAATACTTTGGCCACCTGATGTGAAGAACTGACTTACTGGACAAGACCCTCATGATTGGAAAGATTGAAGACAAAAGGAGAAGGGGCAGCAGAGAATAAAATGGTTGATGGCATCAGTGACTCATCGGGCAAATTTGCGCAGACTCTGGGAGATGGTGGAGGAGGATAGGGGAGCCTGGTGTGCTGCATGCGGTCCATGGGGTTGCAGAGAGATGGACACAACTTATCAACTGAACAACAACAGCGGAGTATCAAAAAGAGAAGAAAACAATTCCATTTATGATAGCATCCAAAAAATGGAGCACCTAGAGGTAAGCTTAACCAAGAGGTAGCAGATCTGTTTACGGAAACTTAAAAACAGTGATGAAAGAAACTGAAGAGGATACAAACAAATGGAAAGCTATCCCATGTTCGTGGGTTAGCAGAATTAATATTGTTAAAATGTCCATTCTTCCCTGGTGATTTACAGATTCAAAACAGTCTCTACCAAAATTCCAGTGGCATTTTACAGAAGTAGAACAAACAGTCCTAAAATTTGCATGGAACCACAAAATACCCCAAATAGCCAAAGCAATATTGAGAAATGAGAATAAAGTTTGGAGGGTCACATTTCCTGAGTTCAAACTATATTACACAGTAAAGTAACCAAAACTACAGTTTTGGTATAAAAGCTGACATATAGATCAGTAGAACGGAATAAAAAGCCCCCAAATAAACCCTCATACATGATCAACTAATCTTCCACACGGTCTCCAAGAAGTCTCATCAATAAATGATGTTGGGAAAACTGGATAGTCACATAACAATGGAGCCTAACCCTTACAGCATACACAGAAGTCAATTCAGAATGGATTAAAGACTTAAATAGCCTAAATTTTTGAAATTCTTAGAAGAAAATGTAGGTAATAACCTTGACATTCATCTTGGCAGTAATTTTTTTCTTTTGGATATGACACAGGCAGCAAAAGTAAAAATAAACAAGTGGAAGTACATCAAACAAAAGCAGAAGGAATAATGAAGAAAATGAAAAGCCAGCCTCCAGAATGGTTTAGAGTATTTGCAAACCATACCTAATAAGGAGGTAATATCCAAAATATATAAGGAACTCTTATAACTCATTAGCAAGAAAGCAAATAATTGAAAAAATGGACAAAGGAATTGAATAGACTATTATCAAAAGAAGACATAGAAATGGACAGCAGGTATATGAAAAGATGCTCAGTGTTATTGATATCAAGAAAATGCAGATCAAATCCACAAGGAGATACCACCTTCCAACTGTTGGAATAGGTCAGTGAAGATGTAGGGAGAGAGGAACCCTTGTATACTGCTGGGAATGTAAAATGGCACAGCTACTGTAAAAAACAGTACAGAGGTTTCCTCAGAAAATTAAAAATAGAGCGACCATGTGATCCGGCAGTCCCAGTTCTGCTATTCATATCCAAAGGAAACTAAATCAGTATCGCAAAGAGACATCTGCATTCCAGTGTTCATGCCCACACTGTTCACAAGAACTAGGCTATGGAAACAACTTAATCGTCCTTTATTCACGCATTTGATGAATGAATAAAGAAATTATGATGTATATATATGAAAGAATATCCAGGTTTTTTTTTTTTTAAAGAAAATTTTATTTGCGGCAGTGTTGATAAACTTGTAGGTCATTATGCTAAGTGAAATAAGCCAAACACAAAAAGACAAATACTACATGATACCACTTACATGTAGACTCTAAAACAGTTGAACTTGTAAAGAGGTGGTGGTTGCCAGGGGCTGGAAGGTTGGGGAAGTGGGAAGATATGTGTCAAAATGAACAAACTTTCATTTATGAGATGAATGAGTTCCTGGGATGTGATGTGTAGCATGGCAGCTGTGTTGATAATAATATATACTTGAAATTTGCTAATAGAATGTTCTCACTCCCCCCCACACACACACACACAAATGATAACTATGTGAAGTGATGGTTCAGCACACAGACACATGCACAGCACACATGCAGTTACACGCAGCGCACGCAGACACGTGCACGGCACACAGGCGGCACACAGACATGTGCATAAGCAGGGGCTTGTTTGGGCTTCTTCGCAGCATGGCAACTGGATACCAAGGTAAGTGCCCCTCGAGCTAAAGAACCAGGCAGAAGCCACGTCACCTTTTATAACCTAGTAAGTCATGCTTTTCTGCCATATTCTGTCATAAGGTAGCCAGAAAGGCGTCCAGCTTCAGGTGGAGATGAAGTAGGCTTTCCTCTCGGTGGGAAAGGAGTGGGGTTCTGGAAGAGCATAGAACACAGGAGTATTGCTGTGACCATTTGTGGAAACCGTCTCCTGAACAGAGCGTTGCCCCCCCCCCCCC
>SJYT01015131.1:62414-102641 GCA_006410635.1 Cephalophus harveyi | reverse complement strand
CTCATTGGAAAAGACTCTGATGCTGGGAGGGATTGGGGGCAGGAGGAGAAGGGGACGACCGAGGATGAGATGGCTGGATGGCATCACGGACTCGATGGATTTGAGTCTGAGTGAACTCCGGGAGATGGTGATGAACAGGGAGGCCGGGCGTGCTGCGATTCATGGGGTCGCAAAGAGTCGGACATGACTGAGTGACTGAACTGAACTGCCCTGCAGGTGCTGGGGCCACCAGGAGTTTCCAGGGGACTTGCCTCTGAGCCTGGCCTGGGGCCGTGCGTCCCCTCTGTGCTCGAGGCTCGTCAGCTGCCGGGCAGACTCGGCAGGGCCTGTAGGAGTTGGTGACTCTGCCAGGGGCCGTGTCTGCAGAGGCCGTGTGCTGTTGTGGGGCCGCTATGTGGGGTTGGCTCTTTCCCTTCGGCCCCGACATGCCCACATCGCGTGAGTCCATTCCGTGGCCTGTGGTCAGAGCCCCCATGGCCTGACTTCTGTGGACAGAAAGCATCAGAACCAAGGGCAAGGGAGGAGCAAGCAGTTCACTGCGGCGGAGACAGAAGGCATCCTGAGACCTCGCCAGCAGCGACCTCAACCGCAGGAGCCACGGAAGGAAGTGGGACGTGCGCTCCGGTCTGTTCTCAGAAGGCGACCGTCCTGGGCCGCGGCTGCCTCTGTCTCACGGTCACGTCGAGGTGGAGCAAATGCAGCCCAAGCTCAGGGGCCTTTGATGGGCTGTGAGAGGGTCAGGTTACATGAGAGATCCAGGGCTGACTCAGAGCCACCTCTGACTTCGCCTTTTATGCAGGCAAGTTTGTTGCTGAAAAAGCGGATCAGCCATGACAGCCCAGCCCTTAGATCCGTCTGGCTTTGCTGCCCTGCACGGGCCTCACTTCTGCTTGGAGAGCTCGCCCTCGGGCAGGTGTTCTGTCTGGTTGTGGAGGGCCCTGCACGCCTCCCCACGGGCCCCGCACGCCTCCTCGCCGGCCCCGCACGCCTCCCCGCGGGCCCCGCACCCCTCCTCGCGGGCCCCGCACCCCTCCTCGCGGGCCCCGCACCCCTCCTCGCGGCCCCGCACGCCTCCACAGGGGCCCCGCACCCCTCCTCGCGGGCCCGCACCCCTCCTCGCGGGCCCCGCACGCCTCCACGCGGGCCCCGCACGCCTCCTCACTGGCCCCGTGGCAGCTGGAAAATAGTCTGCCTCCCACCCCAGTGCCGGCCACACCAAGACTGCCTCCTCCCACGTGCTGCTGAGTTCAAAGCATTTTATTTGCATCATTTTTACTAGGGATGGATATTAGTAAACTTTTGTGGGTTCTTTTTTTTTTTTTTGCAAAGCCTAATAGCCATCTAAAACAAACCAGTAAGAAAGCAACACATGCTTTTTTTTTCTTTTTTAATTTAAGTGTAGTTGATGTTTACAGTGTTGTTAGTTTCTGGTGTACAGCGAAGTGACTGTTACGTGTTTATATATTTTTTTTCACGTTCTCCATTCTGCTTTACCACAGGGTATTGAATATAGTTCCCTGTGCTATACAGTAGGATCTTGTTTATCATCCAGTATATAGTAGCTTATAGCATGCTTTTAAAGTCAAGCTTTAGTAAATGTGATGGAGTTTACTGAAATCACTGACACTGAGGTGTATTAGAAGCACGTGTTGAAGGACCCTCCCTGATTGCCTGGTGGGTGTTCAGCTCCCTCCTGCCTCCTGTCTCTCTGTCTCTTTGAGTCTCCCTCTCCGCGGAGACTACACAGGCCTCCGCTTTACCTGTAATAAATGCTATTGTTTATTTTTCTAGCCGGCAGCTCTCAGGCCTTCTGACAGCTGCTCTTCCTCTGCCTCTGGCCCATGCGGGGTCCCAGGTCCGGTGGGTTTACCATCGTGGCCAGGATGCCTGAGTTATGTCTGCTCTCCAGAACTTTTACTGCAGTCACAGAACGTCTCTCTTGGTGATAGTCATTTCCAATTCAGTACCATCTGCACGAATTTTACCTGAGGCTTAGCTTTAGGAACCCTGAGGATGGTCACTTGTTCATTTACTCATAATGCCTGCCACTGTAGGAGATGTGGGTTTGATCCCTGGAGAAGGAAATGGCAGCCCACTCCAGTGTTCTTGCTGGGAGAATCTCATGGACAGAGAAACCTGACAGGCTGCAGTCCGTGGGGTCGCAGGGTCAGACTTCAGCAACAACAGATGAGCAACTGCTGTGTGCCCCGTGCAGCGGCTGCAGGAGTCGAGGCCCGGGGCCAGGTGACAGTGTGCCCGCTGCCCAGGCCTGGCGGAGAGGCGCCCCGGGGGCTGTCCGGGAGGACGGGCCCCGTAACCCTAAGCCCTGGGGCCCACATGGCCACCCCAGCTTCGCCTCTGCCTCAGGTGGCCCGATGTATCTCCAGTGTCTGGGTGTAGCCAGCGCGCCCTCAAGGGCAATTGCTGTAACGCTGTTGGTCATCACCAGCCATTCTGAGGCCCCTTCTCCCCACACAGGGGTATTCTGTAGGCCAGAGTGGAGGCTGATACTTAAACCTCCCCGAAAGGAGGTTTAATAACCAAATGCGGTGAATGTTTACAAACAGCAGAAGACGCAGAATCTCAGGGTCACACACTAGCTCGTGGCCAAGTGGCTGACCACGTGCGTCCCAACCCTGAGTTTAAAACGTCTCCACAAGGACCTGTCTCTGCCCCACCGCCGCCCTGGAAATGCTTCAAGAGGTGTTTAATGCATCCCCACCCCATCCCAAAGGGAAGTGCGCTGCTCGTAAAGGCGCAGGAGCCAGCCCAGGAGGGGCAGGACCATTAACGAGGCTCTGGGCCCTGGCCGTCCTGCGGCCGGCTCTGCTCACTGAGGCCCAGCTGCACACACGCGCTAATCCCCGTGACGGGGAGCAGAGGAGGGAACGTCCGGTTACCGAGGAGCGCCCCCCCAAGCCTCCATCTGTGCCGTGGCTGGGCTTGCGGAGCATATGCTGCCTGTTGCTCACTGACCATCTGCTCGAGCTGCCGAAGTGTCCCTGTTCCCATGACGACAGAGGCCTTGATTGGCGGTGGCAACA
This sequence comes from Cephalophus harveyi, assembly GCA_006410635.1. Lineage (NCBI taxonomy): Eukaryota > Metazoa > Chordata > Mammalia > Artiodactyla > Bovidae > Cephalophus > Cephalophus harveyi. The sequence goes on along the minus strand of SJYT01015131.1, from coordinate 99,597 downwards.
CAAACACTCCCGGCTCAGGTTTCACTTTTATCTGTGCTCTGGAATGGGGCTGGGAGGGGCCAGGCTGCCTCCCGGCCTTCGGCCCCCTCCCTCAATGCTCCCCCCCGCCTCTGGCCTGGCCTACCCCCCACCCCGTGCAGAGCAGCCACAGTTGGGAGTTAACGAACCTGAGAGCTGGGTGGCGGCGAGTTTCTGTTCCCCTGGCACCTGGCAGGTGACTCCAGAGTGGACCGTTCCCCAGATTTCAGGCCGGTGTCTGAGGGTGCGTCTCTGCCCGCAGGGAGAGCGCCAGCTGCTGGGACACTGCCCTTCGGCCAGGGGATGTCTGCCGCCCGTGCAGTTAAGGGAGCTGGTTTAATGGAACAAATGGCTTCATCAGCCGTTAGCAGGGCCATTTCATAGGCCCTGTCGTGGGGGCCACGTCCCGCCAGGGGAGGTTCCCTGGGGGCACAGCTGCGGAGCTTCCAAGAGAGTCAGTGCTTCCAGGTGGGACTGAGAGCCTGCTGAAGGCAGTGCGGGGGTCCCAGCCCCCACAGGAGGCTCGGCCCCCCTCCACCCCGGTGTCGGGGCCGGGACGAGAGCCCCCAGCGGGAAGGAGGGGTCTGAGGCAAAACTAGACCCCTGTTAAGTCCCCCAAACTGGGTTCCTTTCCTGGTGAGCGTTGTGCCAGAAGAGAAGGAAGGAGTTCTTACTTGCAACAAGTCAGGAAAACACCAGGGACCCTTCCCAAAGCAGCAGAATCAGGGGGCTTTACGCTGAGTGCCCATGCACCTTTGTGACGCGACTTGAGCGGAGGAGAGTCCAGCACAGGCCTGGGACGAGGGTGGACAGAGGCCGGGCTTCAGCTGGCTGGAGTCGGGAGGGCCAGCGTCGCCCCCGGTGCTCCGGGCGGGGGCCTCAGTCCCTGCCGAGCAGCTCAAAGCCTGCGTCAGGTTGTCCCTCGCATCCCCAGGAGGAGGGGGCTGTCTTATCGCTGGACTGTTGCTTCTCGTCTGCTCTCCCTTTGCTCCTACGTTCCCCACCTTCATGAGCATCGTTAGACACTGAGACCTGTTCAAAGGCAGGCACCGTGTCCAGGCTCAGATCACAAAAGATTTGGGCCAAAAATGGCTTCTTGTGTGAGAAAGCCATGCCTGGTTCCTTCTCCTGGGATCCCTGCCTTACAAATCACTTCAGTCGTGTCTGACTCTTAGTGACCCCAAGGACTGTAGCCCACCAGGCTCCTCTGTCCGTGGGATTCTCCAAGCAAGAAGACTGGAGTGGGTTGCCATTTACTTCTCCAGGGGATCTTCCCAACCCATGGATTGAACCCGCATCTCTTACATCTGCCTGCATTAGCAAGAGGGTTCTTTACCAGCAGTGCCACCTGGGAAGCCCCCCCGTCTGCTTACAGTTACTTTATTTTTTGAGCCCTGAGAACTGAAGGACACGGAGTCGATTGTTTTTCCCCCTGGCTCTCTTCGGGGACCAGCTCTGGCCTCCAGCTGCTTGTGTCCATCGGGATGGGCATGTGTGGCCAAGGTGTTGCCACTGGCCCTGCTCAGACCAGCACGTGGAGCCCACCGCCCAGGCTTATCAGAAGAGGGCAGAGCGTGGCAGCCCCTCCTTCATAGTCTCTGTGTTGGTGGAACCACTCAGAGCCAGGACCAGGCAGAAGGGCGGCACGAGGTCCACCCTGGGGTTTCTGGGGCCCTTCAGTGCTTTGTGTGGCCGGAGCTGGTGTGAGCAGGAGCAGACGCCTAGGCAAGACCTGGGGCATCGCGTGGGTCACTGGGAAGTCAGGGCCCCCAAGAGAGTCCACACGGGCTAAGGAGAAGCCACCTGTGGGATGAGTGACCTCATGGCCAGCCTCATCCCCAAGCCCCTCCCGCGGTGCGTGCCCAGCACGGAGCCCTGGGCTGTCTGCTGTGCACCAGTAGCTGGCGGCAGGGGCCCCAGAGTGGCACAGAATCTGCTGTAAAGCTTCACTTGGGGCCCTAGGACGTGTCACCCTCTGAGACCCGGGGGCTCGGTCGCTGCGAGGTCTCAGGCCTCGGTCGCTTCCTCCACCTGGCCTCCCTATCACTCTGCCCAGGGCTCACCAGCCACGCTCTGGCCCGGCCCCCAGCTGCCTCTCTTCAGCCTCTGGTCACCCGACTTCCCCGAAGCCCGCAGCAACTAGCCGGTATGTGACAGCAGGCAAGTCCTCCCGCTTTCTGGACACAGGAAAGCAGGTGCTTGGCTGCCTATAAATTATGTTTTTCTTGGCTGTTCACCATTGCAGCTTGAGAGCATAGTGTTATTTAAATAAAATTAAAATCTGGCCTTCAGCTTCCAAATTAACCAACAAGTATTGCTAGATGCCAAATGGCCTTATGAGCAAGTCAAACGTGAAATTTTACCAAAAGCCAAACTCCAATGTAGACTTTATTATCTCACCTGCTTTTAAAAATAGAAATTTCTTTGTCATAGCTTGTATACCTTCTAATGTCTAAAAGCTGCACATAGAAGACCCATTTCCAGATTACTTGGGTACAGGGCGGAAAAGGCTGACTCCCACCGTGCTGCTTGCCTGTCTGTCCCCACAGCGTTTAAGCCGTCGCAGACACGGGGAGAAAGCAAACAGCATTGACACCAAAGAGACCAACACAAGGGGGGCTGCCAGCTAATCTCATGTATAAGTAGCAGTGCGAGATCCCTAAATAAACGAGCAGAGAACAGGATCCAGCAGTGTGTTAAGAGGATTATATACTAGTGAGTGACTAAGCATTTTTTCCCAGTGAAGTAGAAATGGGCCAATACTAGGTCTTTAGATATAAATCAGCATTTAGTGGAGCAAAAGATAAAAAGCGTCTCTGTAGATGCTGACAAATGTTGAATGAAATTCACACACGTTCTGTCCTTTCAAAATGCTCCTAATAAAATAGAGGTTGGTGAGCATGCCTTTAGTGTCGTCCGCACTGTCTCAGCCTGGAAGCTCGCACCCTGGGGACCCTGGAAACCCCCAGGAGGAGGCCAGGCCCACGGAGTCCGCGGCCACCTCCACACTGCGCTGGTGGCTCCAGCTCGTGCAGCTTAGTCAAAGAAAGAGCAACACAACGGGAAAGGGTGCGATAAAGTGATTTCTTACCATTATTTCATCGTATATCTGGAAAACCATAGAGAAGCAACTGGGAAAAGAATGTACAAAATAAAAGAGAATTTGACAAAGTAATTAGTCAGCAGCCTTCCTGTCTGGAAATCACTAGGAACTATGATAGAAAAAAAGGTTGCTTTTATCACAGCATCAAAAAAAAAAAAAGGTTAGCGATCTGATGCCGTGGTTAGGGAGAGATGAGAAACACAGGGACAGAGCCGCACCCGCGCACGCGGCCAGAGCGCATGTTTGGAGAGAACATTGCTGCAAGTTAATCTGTGCGCGTCGCGCGCTCCCAACTGAAGTGCTGACCCTTTTTAACCAGACAGGTTAGATCTAAATTTGTATGAAAAAATAGAAGTAGGCAGGACAAACCTAAAAGAAAAAACAAATAATGGAGGAATTAGTCCCATCAGATATTAAAACACATGATGAAGTTACATTTTAAACTCCTGTTACTGGCAAATGGATAATTAGGAAGTCCAAAAAACAGACCCAAATACACGTAATTTATGATAAAAGTGTTTGAAACATTGGGCAACATGATTTTCCTGTAATGATGTCATGTGGGCAAACATCATGGAAAATTGAAAAGTTAGGTCCATACCTCATCAAAGTAAATTCCAGAAAGATCAACAGTCTAAATGCAAAAGAGAAACAGACATGCACAGAAAGAAACCACCACCAGAGGGTTTTTTCCTGTTGGAGTGTGGAAGGCCTCCCCTTCACGAGTCACAGCCTTGTGGCAAAGGGGCCCATGTGACTCAATGAAGCCCTGAGCCACGCCTTGCAGGGCCACTCAAGACAGACAGGTCACCGTGAAGAGTTCTGACAAAACGCCATCCACTGGAGGAAGCAGTGGCAGCGCACTCCAGGATTCTTGCCTTGAGAACCCTGTGCACGATATGAAAAGGCAGAAAGGTGTGACACTGGAAGATGAGCCCCCCGGGTTGCACAGAGTCCAGTATGCTTCTGGGGAAGAGCGGAGGGCACTTATTAAAAGCTTCAGAAAGAGCGAAGTGGCTGGACCAGAACAGAAAGAAAGCTTAGTTGTGGATATAGCTGGTGGTGAAAGGAAGTCCAGTGCTGTAAAGAACAATATTGCATAGGAACCTGGAATGTTAGGTCCATGAATCAAGGTAAATTGGATGTGATGAAGCAGAAGATGGCAGAGAAGGAAATGGCAACCCACTCCAGTATTCTTGCCTAGAGAATCCCATGGACAGAGGAGCCTGGTGGGCTGCTGTCCGCAGGGTAGCACAGAGTCGGACATGAGTGAAGCAACCTAGCATGCATGCATGCGTTGGAGAAGGAAATGGCAACCCACTCCATTATTCTTGCCTGAAGAATCCCAGGGACAGAGGAGCCTGGTGGCCTGCCATCTATGGGGTTGCACAGAGTTGGACACGACTGAAGTGACTTAGCAGCAGCAGCAGCAGCAGCAAGCAGAAGATGGCCAGACTGAACATTGACATTTTAGGAATCAGTGGACAAAATGGACAGGAATGGGCAGATTTAATTCAGATACTGTTATAGCTACTACTGTGGATAAGAATTCCTTAGAAGAAATGGAGTAGACGTCAACAAGAGTCTGAAATGCGGTACTCGGGTGCAGTCTCAAAAACAACACAGTGGTCCTCTCAGATCATTTCCAGGGCAAAGCATTCAACATCACAGCAATCCAAGTCTATGCCCCAACTGCTGATGCTGAAGAATGTGAAGCTGAACGTTTCTATGAAGACCTATAACACCTAGAATTGACACACGCACAAAGATTCCCCTTTCATCATAAGGGATTGAAATGCAAAAATAGGAAGTTAGGAGATACCCCAAAAAACAGGCAAGTTTGGCCTTGGAGTGCAAAATAAAGCAAGGCAAAGGCTAACAGTTTTGTCAAGAAAACACGCTAGTTATAGCAAACACCCTTTTCCAAACTCAAGAGACCTTTACACATGACGTCACTAGATGGTCAACACCGAGATCAGATTGATTATGTTCTTTGCAGCTGAAGATGGAGAAACTCTATACAGTTAGCAAAAACAAGACTGGGAGCTGACTGTGGTTCAGATCATGAGCTCCTTATTACTAAATTCTTGCCTGGAAAATTCCATGGATGGAGGAGCCTGGAAGGCTACAGCCCATGGGGTTGCAAAGAGTCAGGCATGACTGATAACTTCCCTCTCCTTTCTAATGATTATACAGTGGAGGTGATTAATCAATTTAAGGGATTAGATCTGGAAGACAGAGTGCCTGAAGAACTATGGGTGGAGGTTGATATCTGGAAGGCTACAGCCCATGGGGTTGCAAAGAGTCAGGCATGACTGATAACTTCCCTCTCCTTTCTAATGATTATACAGTGGAGGTGATTAATCAATTTAAGGGATTAGATCTGGAAGACAGAGTGCCTGAAGAACTACGGGTGGAGGTTGATAACACTGTACAGGAGGGTGAAGTCGCTCAGTCGTGTCCGACTCTTTGCGACCCCATGGACTGTAACCTACTAGGCTTTTCCGTCCATGGGATTCTCCAGGCAAGAATACTGGAGTGGATTGCCATTTCCTTCTCCAGGGGATCTTCCCGACCCAGGGATCGAACCCGGGTCTCCCGCATTGGAGGCAGACGCTTTAACCTCTGAGCCACCAGGGAAGTCTCTGTACAGGAGGCCGTGACCAAAACCATCCCAAGGAAAAGAAACGCCAGAAGGCAAGGTGGCCGCCTGAGGAAGCTTCACAAAGAGCCGAGAAAAGAGGAGAAGTGAGAGGCAAGGGAGAAAGGGAGATATGCTCAACTGAATGCAGAGTTCCAGGAAACAGGAAGGAAAGATAAGAAAGCCTTCTTAAGGGTACGATGAAAAGAGATTATGGAAAACAACAGAACGGGAAAGAGTAGAGATCTCTTCAAGAAAATTGGAGATATCGAGGGAGCACTTCATGCAAAGATGGGCATGATAAAGGACAGAAATGGTCTGGACCTAACAGAAACAGAAGATATTAAGAAGAGGTGGCAAGAATACACAGAACTACACAAAAAAGTTCTTAATGACCTGGATGGCCATGATGGTGTGATCACTCACCTAGAGCCAGACATCCTGGAGTGTGAAGTCCAGTGGGCCTTAGGAAACGTCACTGTGAACAGAGCTAGTGGAGGTGGTGGAATTCCAGCTGAGCTGTTTCAAATCCTAAAAGATGATGCTGTTAAAGTGCTGCACTCAGCATGCCAGCAAATTTAGAAAAGTCAGCAGTGGCCACAGGACTGGGAAAAGTCAGTTTTCATTCCAATCCCAAAGAAGGGCAATGCCAAGGAATGTTCCAGCTAGTATGCAATTGTACTCATTCCACATGCTAGCAAGGTTATGCTCAAAACCCTTCAAGCTAGGTTTCAGCAGTACACGAACTGAGAACTTCCAGATGTACAAGCTGGAATTTGAAGAGGCAGAGGAACCAGAGATTGAATTGCCAACATCAGTTGGATCATAGAAAAGCAAGGGAATTTCAGGAAAATGTTTATTTCTTCACTGAGCACACTAAAGCCTTTGACAGCGTGAGCACAACAAACTGGAAAATTCTTAAAGAGATGGGAATACCAGACCACGTTACCTGCCTCCTGAGAAACCTGTATGCAGGTCAAGAAGCAACAGTTAGAACTGGCCATGGAACAACGGACTGGTTCAAATTTGGGAAAGGAGTACGTCAAGGCTCACCCTGCTTATTTAACTTCTATGCAGAGTACATCATATGAGATGCCAGGCTGGATGAATCACAAACCGGGATTAAGACTGCCAGGAGAAATATCAGCAATCTCATATATGCAGATGATACCACCCTAAGGTCAGAGAGTGAAGAGGAACTCAAGACCCTCTTGATGAGGGTGAAAGAGGAGAGTGAAAAAACTGACTTGAAATTCAATATTCAAAAAACTAAGATCATGGAATCAGGTCCCCTCGCTTCATGGCAAAGAGAAGGGGAAAAGTAGAAGCAGTAACATATTTTCTTTTCTTGGGCTCTGAAATTACTGCAGACGATGACTGCAACTGTGAAATGAAAAAGACACTTGCTCCTTGGAGGAAAAGCTGTGACAAACCTAGACAGCATATTAAAAAGCAGAGACGTCACTTTGCCGACAAAGATCTGTATAGTCAAAGCTATGGTTTTTCCAGTAGTCATGTATGGATGTGAGATTTTGACCATAAAGAAGGCTGAGCGCCAAAGAATTGATGCTTTTGAACTGTGGTGGTGGAGAAGACTCTTGAGAGTCCCTTGGACTGCAAGATCAAACCAGTCAGTCCTAAAGGAAATCAATCCTGAATATGCATTGGAAGGACTGAAGCTGAAGCTGAAGCACCAATACTTTGGCCACGTGACGTGAAGAGCTGACTCACTGGAAAAGACCCTGATGCTGGGAAAGATTGGAGGCAAGTGCAACAGAGGATGAGATGGTTAGCCAGCACCACCTCCTCAACAGACATGAATGTGAGCAAACTCTGGAGAACAGTGGAGGACAAGGAGCCTGGCGTGCTGCAGCCCATGCAGTCGCTAAGGACTGGATGCCACTTAGCAACTGAACAGCAGCGGAAGGCCTAATCTCACACAAAACCCAGGAGCCATGATGTTAGGGAAAAATTACGTAAGAATGAAAAAGATGGTGCATTAATCAAAATCATCAGCAAAAGCCAATCAGAAGATAAGGGTAAGCTGTAAAAATATTTACGAGGCATATCAGAAACAATAGTTTCTCTGTTGTACAAATCAATAAAAAAGAGACTAGTAGGTCAATAAGGAAAAGGGGGCAAAGAGCTCACCTGAGCTAGCGATGTGTGTTTTGAACACACGAGAAGGTGCCCAGCTTTTCTCACACTTCCTGAGTGACTGTGTTCCCCTCGGTCATGCTCAGAGCAGGGGCTCGCCTGTGTCTTTGGTACCAATGCAAAATCCATCCCTTCTGGATGGAAGACAGTTTGGTCATGTCCTTCAGAATTCTCTTTCTGTGGGCGTAGCCCACAGGCTCAGTCTCACAGTGTGGCTGCTTGTGGCTGTGTTGCCCATGGGGCCGCCCTCACTCACAGATACGGGTGCGGTCACCTGCCCACCAAACAGTCCTGCCAAGCGGAGCACGGAAGAGTCCGCACCTGAGACTCAGATCCGTGGACGCAGGTGTGAGGGGCTGGCTGCGGGCGGCTGTGACCCCAGAATGCTCAGCGGTTCTGCGAGCCCCCGTCGCGGGCCCAGATCCGCTGGTCACAGGCCATCCGGGAGGGCTTTCCCTCCAGAGAGCCTGCGCCTCTCGCCGGCCCCTCACTGTCCTGGGGGCCTGACCCGGGCCCGGGGCCGTCTGGGCCCAGGGGGCCCCATCCACAGGGGCTGAGCCCGCTGGGTGGTCACTGAGAAGGATCACGGGTGTGTCCACGTCTCCTCCTCGTTTATGCCGCGGGCAGCCCGGTGGCTGTCCGTGTGTGTGTGCTCCCACGCCCTGGCACAGAGCAGCCCCCGCAGCAGCCCCTGAGAAATGCTGCCTTACTTTCCAAGAAAACCCACACATAATATGACAGGCGAAGCGCCGCCACTCGTGACGGAACCCCCTCCCTCTGCCGCTGAGCTGTCCCCTGGCTGCCTGCGACTGGGAGCTGCTGGCGTCGGCCTGGGAGCCTGGCATAGGAGGTGGGGGCGCCCTGCCCATAAACAGAGGTGGCCCCCAACCCAGTCGGCCCGGGCCTCTAAAGGGCTGAAGAGGAACGGTGGGGGAGCGGCCGGCTCCAGAAATGCCACTTAGGGGCAGAGTGGCTTCCCTGGCCCCGTGGGGACAGCCTCGCAGCGCCTGTGCCAACGGGTCCCCTCAGCGTGCCCTGAAGAGGGGCAGACGCTGGTGTCGTAGCCGGACTGGGAGGAGGACTCGGGGAGAAGGGGCTGGGGTGGTTACCTCCCCCGTGCCCCACATTCTTACAGAAATGGAGTCAAGAATCAGCCTGGGAGCTACTATCAAAACAGCAAGAGATGGCAAGTGTTGGAGAGGCTGTGGCGAGAAGGGAGCCCTGCTACACTGTGGTGGGAATGTGAATTGGTACAGCTACTGTGGAAAACAGTATGAAAGTTCCTCAAAAAGGCTAAGAACAGAGCTGCCATATATTCTAAGAAATCTGGTCCTGGGTATTTATCTGAAGAAAACAGAAACAGTAACTCAAAAATTTACATGTGCCTCTGTGTCCATCGCAGCTCTATTTTTGTGGAGCTCTGTTTCTGTCTTTATAGCCAAGACGAGGAAGCGACCTAAATGTCCATCAGCAGATGAGGGATGAAGATGGTGTGGCACGTACATAAAGTGGGATGAAGATGGTGTGGCATGTACATAAAACAGAGTAATACCTCTCAGCCATAAAAAAGAAAGAAGTTTGCCATTTGCGACATGGACGGACCGTGAAAGCATTATTCTAAGTGAAATAAGTCGGATGGGGAAAGACATACTGTGTGACTTTACTAATATGTGGAACCTGAAAAGTAAACAACAAAAACAAGCTCCGAGGTCCTCATCTGTGTCATGACGGCTGCAAATGGTACTTGAGGTGGTGAGCACGCCGTCGTGTGTACAGATGTCAAATTATATTGCTCTACAGGCGAAACTTGTATTAAAAGCAAAACCAGGATCAGCCAGGGGGCTGCCTTTGTGGGCAACATGCTCACAGAGGGAGGTGAGGGCAGACAGCGGTGTCCACGCCGCAGAGGACCCTCAGCAGGCCTCTGGGGACAAGGCTTCAGGGCAGGAGGGAAGGGGCCCCCGCCACTGTGCATGCTTTCTTTTCAAACCTGCAAGAGGCAAGCAGATGTTCTCGGACGGCTTTGCTTATAGGCCCGAAGTTGTCACCAGGGCCCAAAGCCTGGGCGTGTTTCTCACCAGCACAGGTCTGCACAGAGGGGCCAGCAGGAGCCGAAAGCCGCCACCCCACCCAGCACGGCAGGGCTGGCCACCGAGCGGGGCTGCCCCTCCACAGCCTGTCCCCGATGCTCCTGCGTGTGGTCCCTCCTGAAGCAGAGGGGTGGATCGAATGAGCTTTTGAGGTTGCTTCCCTGCCAAGCCCCAAAAGTCTGTGCCCTAGAGCCAGAGAAAGGTTCGAAACAGGAGGCAGCTCTGGGGAGGAAGGTGTCAAACGGAAGCGTCAGCCTTTGCCCGCCTCCCACTGAGAGCTAACGCCCGGGCCTGGCTGCTCTGGCTTCAGGGGCTGCGCCTCTGGGAACTAAGCCATCAACAGCAGGCTGAGAAGTGAGGCGGCCCCATCTCCGTGCACAAATGACCCTGAAGAGGGTCTGAGATCAGAGGAGCCACCCCCAGGCGGGAATTCACAGCTGTCTGGGGCTGGCCCCATGGCAGGGAGGCGCCACCGCAAAGGTGCCCGAGTGAGCTTTCAGAAGCGGCCTCCAGGAGCCACTGCCAGGATGAGATGAAAGGGGCGCCTTCCTGCACAGAAGGCTTTTGTGGGGTCTGCCCTGCAGCGGGCCTGCCTCACAGGTGCTCGGCTTGAGGCTTCTGATCCTTCTCACACACCGTGCCCCGCTGGCCGCCCTCCCCAGCCAGGCAAGAGGGCTGACTGATGAGACTCGGCCAGGAGGAGCCAGGACGTGAAGGATAAGGAGAGAGGAGGGCACACTGGGAGGGGGAGCTGCGGAGGCCCCGGCTGCCTGGACGCGTGGACACTTGATCCAGCAGCTGGAGTGGAGGCACCTGGGCTAGTCTATGTGGCCGGGCTCCCTGAATGCTCCCCATTAGGTTGGGAACCAAGAACCGGCCATGGAGCGTGTCGCTGCAGCCCTGGAGTCGTGAGCACAGTCACTCAAAACCGCTTCTCCGACGGTGCCCGGAGCGCGGGGCTGGGTGCCTGTTCCCGTAGGGCGACTGCCCTCTCAGGGACGCTCAATAAATGTCCGCTGAAGGCAGGCTTTGCTGCTTGGCCTTCCTGGGGATCAGCCGCTGTCGTGGAATAGTGATTTTCCGGAAACTCTCCACATGCGTGCTCGCTGTTTCTGCTCGTTCCCACCCCTCTCCCGCAGCGTCACCTGGGGAGCTGGGCTCTTTGCCCCCACACATGTTCGAGCAGTTTTCCCAGAACCAGCAAACAGCAGGCAACGGCAGTTCACCTGAGCCCTGTGGCCCGAATCCTGCAAAAACAGTTTCAGAAAGAACTTGATTTTTGTCTGTGAGAAGTGTCCCAACATTGGCTGCTACACACCATGAACTAGTGAGATAGTTGTCAACAGCAAACCCTTCCTAGAACAGACAATTTTCTATTCAAAATTTGCCAACCTGAAAAATACCTACACAAGATTACTTGCTTCTGACATATTTTCTAAAGCCTGACTCACAGCTACACTGTTTACACTTGATCTCTGCTTGTCAGAGGCGGTCTTCGTAGCTTGAAGGCTAAGTGGACAGAGCTCCAAACAAGCCCTCCTTTAGCAGTGGACGGAGCGACTGTGTATCTGAGCCATTCCCTCGGGGCCCCCGCGGGCATCCTGGCCAGGCCCCCCTCCGGAGAGGCCGCAGGCTCTTGCCTCTGCCCGGGGAGGCAGCTTCGCTCTGGCCGGTGCTCACTAGCTGCTCCTCTGACTCAGGAACAGAACTGGCGCGCATGGGCTGGCAGCCTGCACCCCGGCCCTCGGCCGCTTCTCAGCAGAGGTACCAGCTCACGGTGGGCACCAGACACTGCTGCCCTCTGCCCCAAGTGACCCCCCCTCAGCAAGCAGCTGTCGGGCTGGCTGGCCCGATTCCAACAGGTGGTCTGTACAGGTTCAGAGCGCCCTATCCTGTCACTAGTTCCCAGCGCTGTCTGATCCCCTCTTCCTTCTTCTGTGAGAACTTGGTTGTGAGTAGAAACCTGAATCTGAAGGTGCGTCTCCTGTCCTTGCCTCCCAGCCAGGAGGACCGCAGGCCGCGTGAGCGGACGGGGCGTGGGGCCAAGGCCCTCCTGCCGGTGGAGGGTGGTCCGCGCTGCCCGCCTGGACACTCGGGCGCCTTGGTGAATCAGGCCAGGAGGCGGGCGGGGGCTCGGGGATTCCCTTCACAGCCCCCCGGGCAGGAGAAAGGGCTGGGACGAGGGGCCGGCGACCCCAGAGGCCCTCGCCCCCGACGTTCGGCCGCCCTCCTGGGCTCGTGACCCCCTCGCACTCTGGCCCTTCCCGGGGCAGGGGCAGGGGCGGGCGGAGGGGCGCCCAGGGCTGGGCGCGAGCCGGCGCCGGCTGTGTGCCCTTGGACACGCTCCGTGGCGCCTCTGCCCCTTGGCGTCCTCTTCCGACGCAAGGACACGGCTCCTCCCTCTCAGGGGGCCCCTGCCGGTGCCGCAGCCGACACCCCAGCCCTCACCCTGGGGCTCACCCTGCCCGCCCCCCCAGCCGCGTCCCTGCCTCTCCTCACCGTCGGCACCCTGTTTCTGGAAGGATCCGTGGGCTCCACAGATGTGCCGAAGTTCCTTAAAGAGACCTTGACAAATTATGAATCCTCTCAGCTTCCTCATTTTCAACAGCTGAGTGGTACGTTCAGCAACCTGTGCTGCGAACATTCCCGTGGAAGCAGATGGAAGGTCTGTGGAAGTCCTTGAGCGGATTAAACAGGACCTGGGCTTCGGCAGCGCTGACGCCACGCGCGCCGAGGCGGCTCGTGCGGCGCGGCACTCCACGTGTCAGACAATCGGCCGCAAGTGCTCACAGTTCAGAGACGTCTTCCTCTTGGTTGTTCAAAACGTGGTAGGGGAATGACCTTTATTTGACAGCTTGAGAGAAAGAAAGGTAGATAACTGACTCTTTCTTTTACCTTGTAACTGTTTTAGCTTATTCATTTTGTCTTGTTTTGTTTTTCTTTTCTTCTCTCAAGTGACCATGCCTGAATATGCACTGTGATCTTCAGTAACGGGAGCTGCAGGCCAGTTTCAGGGATGTCAGCCCCTCTTTCATCTCCCCAGCCAGCCAGGCCCACCCAGGGAGCAGCTGTCCTGCTGGTCAGTGACCAGTTGCTGGGGCAGCAAGAAAGGAAGAGGACCGTTTGCTCTGGCCTCTCATCCCACTCAGAGACACTCAGAGGAGGCTGCATGGTGATCCGGCAAGGTGGGGCATTCCAGGTGACCCCAGAGAGTGAGAAAGGGAAGTCAGGAATCGCAGACTCACCCCCACCCACTCTGCTGGCAGGTGAGGCCACACTGGTCAGCCCCAAGCTTCAGCTGAAGTCCGCAACACAGTCAGTGGTGCATCGGAAGAAAGGTCGAATGAGAGCCCGCCTTGGCCACCTGGCGGGGTGTGTCCCGGGGATGTGCTCGGAAGAGATGACCCCAGCACTCAGGAAACCATGGGGAGGGGAGGGGGAAGGCGGTCTTGACAGACTCAGCAAAGCGTGGGGCGTCTGCACCCACTTGGTGTGGCACTGCAGTCAATCCCTCACCATGAAAGGACCTCCCAGGTCCCACAGGAAAAGTCAGTGAGTCCTACACAAGTCCCATCCATTTGGCCTTCGCGTTTACCGTGTCCTTTGTGTTCACAGGAGCCTGTGGCAGAGCCCTGTATCTGTGAGCCCGAGCGCGGTTCTCCACAAGATGCGGTTGGTCTTTTCACAGAGGGTGGCACTGGTGTGGCTGGAGCTGCACACAGCCCATGATGGCCCAGGACCCAGGGGGCTATCTCATCCCGGTTGAACCAGATGCAGAAGAGGGATCCTCATCAGGGGCCTTTCGGAGACCCCAACAGCATTTCCCAGTTCCTGGGACATTCCCAGACTCCTGTTCAGGCAGCCTGGTGCCGTGGTGAACTGGCAGACACTGCTTCCCAAGTGAGTAGACTGAGGTCTGAGAAGCTGGTCCTTTGACCAAAATGACACAGCTAACAAGTGGTGGGTTACAGTTCCAAGCCATAATCCAAACCCAGGTCTACGCTCAGTGTGCACACACGTGCACACCCCGTGCACGCGCTCATGGCCAAGGGCAGCGCGGAAGGCTGCCCAGGCACGAAGCCCTCCACGCGGGCACAGCAGGCACAGAGCCAGCGTCCAGGGCCAGACTCGGGGTCTCGGGCCCCATCGTGCAGACCCTGCTGCTGTCACTTAGCAGAGGAGCCCTGGTCCCTGAGCCACTCTTCCCTGCTTAAAGAACACAGAGGTGGGGCCTGGAAAGCCCTGGAGGCAGGCCTTGTCCGGAAACCCAGAACTACCAGCGCCCTCTCCTGAGGTCTGTGTGCCCACTGTCATGTGACGCTCCTGAATTCTAACCACGAAGCCAGGCGTGGCTGGGCCGCTGCTGGAAGCAGAAGCACCAGCTGTCTCACCAGGCCCATCCTGAAGGGTGAGGTAGGGGCTGTTTTGGAAACGCAGCTTAGAGCCTACCCTCTGCTTGTGTCAACTATTCTGGAAGTACCATCCCCTGAGTTAAGTCTTCTTAAACTGGCTCAAATAGATCCAGATATCTGTAGATGAACTCCAGCAAAAAAATTTCCAAACTCCCTTGGTTGGGAAAAAGAAATGCAAAAAGGCAAAGTGGTTGTCTGAGGAGGCCTTACAAATAGCTGAGAAAAGAAGAGACTCTAAAGGCAAAGGAGAAAAGAAAAATATACCTATTTAAATGCAGAGCTCCAAAGAGTAGCAAGGAGAGATGTGAAAGCCTTTCTCAGTGATCAATGCAAAGAAATAGAGGAAAACAATAGAATGGGAAAGACCAGAGATCTCGTCAAGAAAATTAGAGATACCAAGGGAACATTTCATGCAAAGATGGGCTCGATAAAGGACAGAAATGGTATGGATCTAACAGAAGCAGAAGATATTAAGAAGAGGTGGCAAGAATACACAGAAGAACTATACAAAAAGATATGTATGACCCAGATAACCATGATGATGTGATCACTCATCTACAGCCAGACATCCTGGAATGTGAAGTCAAGTGGGCCTTAGGAAGCATCACTACAGACAAAGCTAGTGGAGGTGGTGGAATTCCAGTTGAGCTATTTCAGGTCCTAAAAGATGATGCTGTAAAAGTGCTGCACTCAATCTGCCAGCAAATTTGGAAAACTCAGCAGTGGCCACAGGACTGGAAAAGGTCAGTTTTCATTCCAATCCCAAAGAAAGGCAATGCCAAAGAATGTTCAAACTACTGCACAATTGCACTCATCTCACATGCTAGTAAAGTAATGCTCAAAATTCTCCAAACCAGGCTTCAACAGTACGTAATATCCAGATGTTCAAGCTGGGTTTAGAAAAGGCAGAAGAACCAGAGATCAAATTGCCAGCATCCACTGGATCATAGAAACAGCAAGAGAGTTCCAGAAAAACATCTACTTCTGCTTTATTTGACTACACCAAAAGCCTTTGACTGTGTGGATCACAACAAACTGTGGAAAATTCTTCAAGAGATGAGAATACCAGACCACCTGACCCGGCTCTTAAGAAATCTGTGTGCAGGTCAAGAAGCAACAGTTAGAACTGGACATGGAACAACAGACTGGTTCCAAATAGGAAAAGGAGTATGTCAAGGCTGTATATTGTCACCCTGCTTATTTAACTTATATGCAGAGTACATCATGCAAAATGCTGGGCTGGATGAAGCACAAGCTGGAATCAAGATTTCTGGGAGAAATATCAATAACCTCAGATATGCAGATGACACCACCCTTATGGCAGAAAGTGAAGAAGAACTAAAGAGCCTCTTGATGAAAGTAAAAGAGAAGGAGAGTGAAAAGTTGGCTTAAAACTCAACATTCAGAAAACTAGAATCATGGCATCTGGTCCCATCACTTCATGACAAATAGATGGGGAAACAATGGAAAGAGTAACAGACTTTATTTTTTGGTGCTCCCAAATCACTGCAGATGGTGATTGCAGCCATGAAATTAAAAGATGCTTACTCCTTGGAAGGAGAGTTATGACCAACTTAGACAACATATTAAAAAGCAGAGACATTACTTTGCCAACAAAGTCCGTCTAGTCAAAGCTATGGTTTTTCCAGTGGTCATGTATGGATGTGAGAGTTGGACTATAAAGAAAGCTGAGTGCTGAAGAATTGATGCTTTTGAACTGTGGTGTTGGAAAAGACTCTTGAGAGTCCCTTGGACTGCAAGGAGATCCAGCCAGTCCATCCTAAAGGAAATCAGTCCTGAATATTCATTGGAAGGATTGATGCTGAAGCTGAAACTCCAATCCTTTGGCCACCTGACATGAAGAACTGGCTCATTGGAAAAGACCCTGCTGCTGGGAAAGATGGAAGGCAAGAGGAGAAGGGGACAACAGAGGATGAGATGGTTGGATGGCCTCACCGACTCAATGGACATAAGTTTGAGCCAGTTCTGGGAGTTGGTGAAGGACAGGGAGGCCTGGCGGGCTGCAGTCCATGGGGTCACAAGGAGTCAGACACGACTGAGCGACTGAACTGACTGACTGGGCTATTGGCCCAATCTCGCTGAAGGTGAAGATGAATAAGTCCACCCTTGGGCCTTGTTTTGTCTTAGCTATCGAACAAGCTGGTTGACTGAGTTATTGCTCAGCAAGTCCTCACCCCCAACCCTCCCCTTCACAGGAGGATCATTGTGGACCTGGCACCCTGGACCAGGCCTTGAGAGCTCCCCAGGGAACCTGCAGCCTTCTGCCCACAGCCCAGAGCAGCTGCCTTTGCAGCTGGCACACTCTGTGTGGAGAAGGGCACTGACTGTCCAAGCCAGCCGGCGCTGAGTGACTTGATGCACAGCGTGGTCATGGCAGGAGCTGTTCACCACGTCTACGGCTGGTTTTGAGAACAGAACGAGAGACCAGACACTTCCTGGTGTCACACGCTCGAGCACTGCCATCGAGACGCCGGTGCCTGGCCTGGCCGGCTCCCCACCGCCCCCCCCACCGCCCCGTCTTCCGGGCTGTTTGCTGCTCTTGCCCCCCGCTCGCCCCCCGCCCCATCTTCCGGGCTGTTTGCTGGGAACTCCCTCCTGCGGGCTCCTCTCTCCCCTCCACCTGTCTCAGACCTATCTTGGTGTTGTGCTCCTTGATCGACTCCCTAGCATTGCTCCCTGCCCTCTGGTGGGGTGGGGCACCCCCAGGACGCGGGCCCCAGATGGAGGGGGATCCTGGGGCCCCAGGAAGCCTTTGTGGGCCACCGTCTGTGCCCTCCTCCGCAGCTGCCCCTCGGGGGGCCCTGTGTGTCTGCTCAGTTCTGCAGCTACGTTCCCAGCCAGGCCCCATGAAATGCGCTCGGAATCTCCCGCGGTGCCCCCTGCGTCAGACCCCCGTGCTGTGGGATTTAATCACACAGACACCACCACCTCCCCCGCCCGGGGCCCCCGCGGGCAGCTCCCCATCGTGGCCTCACGGGCGCCTCCACTGCTGACTGACCTGGGGACACACAGCCCCTCAGACAGCGGGCGCTTCCCTTTGCGTCTGCACACTGCACTCAGGCCCAACACCAACTAGTAAGCTTGCGCTCGCAATTTCCTACTTTTGAATTTCCTCCATTGCTTGCCAGAGAATAAGGAGACTCAGAGGGCTGGGGCCAGACAAGCTGGGCAAATCCAGCTGCCCCTGAATCTCCCTGCACCCCAGTTTCCTCATCATAAACTGGGGGGCATCCCTTCCAGGAGGTTGTGTGGGATCAGAGGGACCCCAGCAGGTGCCAACCCCTCTCCTCCCCCTCCCCCGCCGCACGCATCTCTGCCTCTGTGCCCCTCCATGTCTGTCTCTCTGTCTCTCTGCCTCCCTGTCCCCCTGTCTCCCTCTGCGTGTCTGTCTGTCTCTCTGTCCCTCTTTCTCTTTCTCTTGATCTCTGTCTCTGCTCCCTCCCAACAGTCACTCTCCGGCTACCTGGCCTCCCCGCTTGGTGCTTGCCATCCAGGGGACACACTGGAGCCGCAGCAGTGCTCACCGCCCTCCCTAAGTCATCCCGAGCTCAAGGACCACGTCTGAATCTGCCTCTGGCCCGAGAGGCAGAAGGCGCGTGGGGCTGGAGGGGAACCGAGGGCACGACCAGCTTCTCTGCAGGAGCTGGAGGCGGACAGGAGGTGAGCGGCTGAGACCAGGGCTGAGACACAGGGACTGGGGAAGGGGGGCTGGGAGAGTGTGGGGACCAGGCGAGGGGGGGAGGGTCCAGGCGAGGGAGAGGGTCCAGGTGAGGGGGAGGGTCCAGGGGAGGGAAAGGGTCCAGGCGAGGGGGGGAGGGTCCAGGCGAGGGGGAGGGTCCAGGTGAGGAAGGAGGGTCCAGGCGAGGGGCTGCCCCGGAGGGGCCACAAGTCCCCGCCTGCCCTCCTGAGGAGCTGCGTCTCGGTGACTGTCCCTCCTCCAAACTCCCCGGGTCTGAAAGCCGCCCGGCCCCTCGTCCGCAGGAGCCGCGGCGCCCAGGTGAGCGTCAGGCGAGCCTCTTCCAGGCCTTCAAGGCGCTCAGCTTCAGGCTGACCTGCTGAGTCTCCACCCCTTGGCCTCCCCGTCCTTGGCTTTCCCAGGGGGTCCTGGGAAAGGACCCCCTGGTCCTTTTCACTTCTTCAAAGTGGCTGCACAAATTAACTTGATGAGTTTATCCCCAAACTTGAGAGAAACGAGGTGCTGCTGGAAGCAGTGATGGGTATGACCCCGCTGCTGCCTTGCTCTCCTCCGCCCAAAGGCTGGTAAGCAGGGACCCCGGACGGGCACGGGTGACGGGCACTGACTGCTGAGCACCTTGCCCGCACCGATTTTTCATCTGGAACAGAGTCCGAGGAGGCCCGGGGAGAGCGGTTTTATCCTGATTGTATTAGTAATAGCTTTGTGAATGTACTAACAATGCTCGCTGATGCTTCTTGGTCCCTGGTTACATATCCGGCGGTTTTCAGTTTAATTCCCGTGGCCCCGTGCAGACGCTATCACCACCCCCACCGTTTCACAGATGTGGAAACTGAGGCACAGACAGGCGTCTCCCCTGCGTCCTCGCCCTAGAGCCCGAGCTCCCAACAACTGCTGTCCTTCGTGGTTCTCAGGGAACCGTCTGGAGCTGAGAGCTGTAAACTCGTAGGCTTTGGACTCAGCTCGGACCTCTTCCCGTTACCAGCTGCTGTGGCTCTGGAGGAGGATTTAAGTCCTCCGAGTCCCAGGCTTCTCTGCGTGACCAGGCGCGGGCTGCCTTCAGGATGAATGGGGCGAATCTTCACAGAAGACAGGCCTGCCAGTCAGTGCGGAGGCTCCAGGCTACGAGGAGCTGACGAAGGGCTGTGAGAACCCTCACCCTCGGGGGACCCTGGTCCCCTTGGACGCCACCCTCCTGCCTCCCCACTGTCCAGTGTCTGGACCCGCTCATTCACCAGAAGGACTTGCTGAGCGCCCTGAGTGCCCGGCACCCACCTAAGCGAGCAGGACAGGTGAAGCTCTACCTTTTGGCTGCAGTCAGTAAGGGGACGAGATTCCAACCCACAGACACTGCAAAGGCGCCGCAGCAGGAAACAAGGGCAGAGGGCTGGTGCTCCGGAAAGAGACGGGGGACCCTCGTTTCCAAGCCAGCAGCACACACAGGGCATCGCAGCTTCCAGCCTGTCTGCAGGAGCCGGGCTCCCCACTCCCCCAGCTTGCTGAGTGCGAAGCCTATCCTGTATTTCTAGCCCCGGCTCTCTGAGTGCCTGCTGTTTACCACAGGGCAGGAAAAGGACCAGGCTTCTCCCAGAAGGGGGACAGGGGCCTGGAGCCTGGCAGTGCTCTGGACAGAACACTCAGTGGGAACGACGATATCTGGAACAGTCCTCTAATCTGCATGCCACAGAGAGTAAGTGTGTCGGTTTTCAAAAGTGTCTTCTGAGAGCTTCCCCCATTGCCCCTGGGGAGACACAGGGGCCCCCAGAAAGGGAGAGGGCAGTAACCCCCCTTATCTTCAAGTTTTTTGGTGCCTTTCGTCACTATCATTGCCACGTTTGTGAATATCTAGATTCCGGGAAGCATGTCACTGGCTTAGACCGCTACCAGCTGGGTTCTTAGGCACAGGTTTTCCTCTGAAAGAGGTGAGTCTAGGGCTTCCCTGGTGGCCCAGCGGTTAGGAAGCCACCTTGCGAGGCAGGGACACTGGTTTGAAACCTGGTCTGGGACTATCCCACATGCCTTGGGGAATGGGCCAACCAGGCCCATGTGTGACGCCCACTGAGCTCCGAGTGCTCCAGAGCCCGTGCGCCCAACAGAGAGTAGGCCCCACCCCCCACAACTGGAGAAGGCCTGTGAGCAGCTGCAGAAACAGCACAGCCAAAGATAAACGAAAATAGGACTGCTAAGAATAGAAAAGGCAAAAGAAAGTTCTGGACACATGACCTGTTGAAGCGAAAAGAAATGAAGGTTTCTTCATGTGGAAAGGCTTTGGGGCTCTCTCCCGTGGGAAATCTTAATGACCCACGGTGTGATCACTCACCTAGAGCCCGGCATCTTGGAGTGCGAAGTCAGGTGGGCCTTAGGAAGCATCACCACAGAAAAAGCTAGTGGAGGCGATGGAATCCTAACTAGGCTATTTCAGACCTTAAAAGATGATGCTGTTAAAGTGCTGCACTCAACACGCTAGCAAATTTGGAAAACCCAGCACTGGCCACAGGACTGGAAAAGGTGTTTTCATTCCAATCCCAAAGAAAGGCAATGCCAAAGAATGCTCAAACTACCACACAATTACTCATCTAACATGTTAGCAAAGTAATGCTCAAAATTCTCCAACCTAGGTTTCAACAGTATGTGAACTGAGAACTTCCGGATGTTCAAGCTGGATTTAGAAAAGGCAGAAGAACCAGAGATCAAATTGGCAACATCCATTGGATCATAGAAACAGCAAGAGAGTTCCAGGAAAATATCTGCTTCATTGACTATGTTAAACCCTTTGATTGTGTAGACCACAACAAACTGGAAAATTCTTCAAGAGATGGGAATACCAGATCACTTTACCTACCTCCTGAGAAACCTGTATGTAGGTCAAGAAGCAACAGTTAGAACCGGACATGGAACAGACTGGTTCAAACTTGGGAAAGGAGTACGTCAAGGCTGTATATTGTCACACTGCTTATTTCAGTTATATGCAGAGTACATCATACAAAATGCTGGGCTGGATGAAGTGTAAGCTGGAATCAAGACTGCCGGGAGAAATATCAGTAAACTCAGATTGCGGATGACACCACCCTTATGGCAAAAAGCAAAAAGAAACTAAAGCGCCTCTGGATGAAAGTGAAAGAGGAGAATGAAAAAGCTGGCTTAAAACTCAACATTCATAAAATGAAGATCATGGCATCTGGTCCTATTCATGGCAAATAGATGGGGAAACAATGGAAACGGTGACAGTCTTTATTTTATTGGGCTTCAAAATCACTGCAGATGGTGACTGCAGTCATCATATTAAAAGATGCTTACTCCTTGGAAGAAAAGCTATGACCAACCTAGACAGCATATTAAAAATTAGAGACATTACTTTGCCAACAAAGTCTGTCTAGCCAAAGCTATGGTTTTTCCATAGTCATGTATGGATGTGAGAGTTGGACTATAAAGGCTGAGCATTGAAGAACTGATGCTATTGAACTGTGGTGTTGGAGAAGACTCTTGAGAGTCCCTTGGACTGCAAGGAGATCCAACCAGTCCATTCTAAAGGAGATCAGTCCTGAATATTCATTGGAAGGACTGATGCTGAAGCTAAAGCTCCAATACTCTGTCCATCTGATGCGAAGAGCCAACTCATTAGAAAAGCCCCTGATGCTGGGAAAGCTTGAAGGCAGGAGGAGAAGGGGAGACAAAGGATGAGATGGCTGGACGGCATCACCGACTCAATGGATGAGTTTGAGCAAGCTCTGGGAGATGGTGAAGGACAGGGAGGCCTGGCGAGCTGCAGTCCACATGGCTGCAAAGAGTTGGACACGCCTGAGTGACTGAACAACAGCAGCAACCGTGGGAAACAGAGCGCAGCGGGGCTCACGCGGGCGCCTCAGGCCGGGGCGGCAGCTGTGGGTTTGTTGTGCTCTGCTGTGTTGCTTTTCTTGCTTGCCTTTGTCTCTAGGAGGTTGTGCATCTCCGATCTTCTCCTCCCTTGGAACTTTTCAGCAAGTGGACATGTTCACAAGTACGAAGTCCATGGGTCATGAGTGACTGTACACATATGTACACGTACCTGTAGTCTGGGGAGGAGCGTGTGAGATGGGCACCAAACACAGGCGGCCCGGCAGTTGTCCGTGTGCCCTGTGCGCTCCAGGCACTGGGACGGAACCCCGGGAGGCTCACAGTTGCTGCCTCCAGAGGCTCTGTCCTCACAGCAGAGGCTGAGGAAGTTTGCCCTCTTAGCGAGGTCAGCAGACAGACGCGGACCACACTAGTCACTAGGAACAAGGTAATCGGCTCGCTCTGAACAAGAATGAATACGCAGACAGGGCAGGTGACAGAGATGACAGCCAACTCCCAGGGAGCTGAGGGAAGCTCTCCTAACAGCGTGAAGACATCTGTGTGGGGAGGGGGAAGGCTGGAGGGGCTGGCGGAGCCCCAGGCCTCGGATGTGGTTAGTTCTGGAGGAGAATGGGGCTGGTGTGAGTACTCAATGGAATTCTGACTCTCTATGTAATGGTGGATTTTAAATGAAAAGATATATTCACGTAGCACAGTATAATCACAAAAATCTTAAATAAGAAAAGCACATCCAGCCTTCTTAAGAGTGGCCTCCAAGAGCCGTGAGAAACACCCACAGCCAGAACTTGGGTAGAGAATGAGAAAGGACCCAGGGATCCAAGAGCCAGGAAGCCACCAGTGAAATAGGAGAAAACCCCGGAGAACTCAGCATCACAGGCACAGACGGGCAGAAGGCAGCGCTCCGGGCACGGGATCTCGGTTGGATCTGGCCCAGGGGCATTCGTGGTGCCGCGACAGGGCGCTCCGGCGAGTCAGCGTGCGGGAGGGCTCACGGAGGGAAGGCTCGAGCGGCGCTCACAGAGCGTGCCTGGGCGAGTCGGCTGCAAAGAGACCCAGGATACGGGGCAGTGGCTGGACAGGAGGCGGCGGCTGGGGAGCGCCTCCCGCTTCTTTACGTGGGGACCTGCAGCACAGCTGTTCAGCCGTGAGGACGACCAGGTGCTACGCGATGATCCGTAGTTCAGGATGGAAGCGGTGTGATGGGAGGAGAGAAGCCTGGACAGTGAGAGGCGATGGTGGAAATGCCTGTGAAATAACTGGCCTTTGTTAGGAGGGAAGACCTTCTCCAGCTCTATCTGGACGCGGTGAGGAGAGAAAGGTTCCGGCGGGAGCACAGGCCTGGGGAGATGGACGGTGACCTACAGCGCGCGTCCACCCCGGTGTGCGTGAGGCCAGCAGGAGCGCCCGCAGGGAAGGGGGGCTGGAAGCACAGCCGGGCCAGCGTCCAGAGACCTCTGTGTCGTTCCCTTCAACTGCGCTGAGTCTATGATTACCTCAGAGTGGAAAGTTTAATTACAAAATAAGGCTACTATACTGTGCAAGCGAGAGTGAAGTCGCTCAGTCGTGTCCAACTCTGTGCAACCCCGTGGACTGTAGCCCACCAGGCTCCTCCGTCCATGGGATTCTCCAGGCAAGAATACTGGAGCGGGTTGCATTCCCTTCTCCAGGGGATCTTCCCAAACCAGGGATCGAACCTGAGTCTCCCACATTGCAGGCAGACACTTTAACCTCTGAGCCACCCTTAAAATACTTTAAGGGAAGCCCTTAAAATACTTCTTTGAGCCCCATTTTTTTGAGGGTGGGGCAAGCATACTGGAGCGGGTTGCCATTCCCTTCTCCAGGAGATCTTCCCGACCCAGGTGTTAAACCCGGGTCTCCCGCAGTGCAGGCAGACGCTTTACTGTCTGAGCCACCTGGGAAGTCGCCTCCATTTATATGATATTCTGGAAAAAGCAAAATTAAAGGAACCGAAAACAGATCAATGATTGCCAGATTCACAGGGGATTTGCAGGCGGGGAGTGGAAGCAGCTAGCCCGCACCTTGGCGGTGGTGGTGGCAGTTACCAGCTGTGAAGACCTGCGCCTGAATACACAGACCTGCGCCTGAAAGAGAGCACTGTTTGTGTGTCTTGCTTTGTTATTGAGGCGTAGTTGATTTACAGTGTTATGTTAGTTTCAGGCGTATAGCAAAGTGATTCAGCTATACATAAATATGTATGTGTATTCTCTTTCAGATTCTTTTCCCTTTAGGTTAGCCCACTGTATTGGTTATACTGAATATAATATAAGATCAGATTACACTCCCTCTGCTATACAGTAGGTTCTAGTTCTTCACCTATTTTATGTATAATAGTGTGTATCTGTTAATCCCAAATTTATCTTCTAATTTATATCCACAAGTTACTTTCATTTATTGAATATAAATATTCTTAAAGTGAATAAAAAGCAAAAAGCAATAAATAATCTTAAGGACGGAACTGACATGGTCAGAACTGCATTATAGGGAGATTACGTCTGTTGTCTGTGGAGGGTGGAAAGGACCAGGAAGGATGCAGGGGCCCAGAGATTGGCGCAGAGACCCCAGGGGTCATCCAGGTTCAAGACAAGCAGGAACTGGGAATCAAGTTTCAATGGATCTAGGGAAGGAAAAGCAGTTTCAATAAGTCTTATGATTATTTTAGGACTGAGAATAGAGAGATAGATGTGGTCTTTCCAAGAAAATAGATCTTTTCCATAGAAGTGTGTGGGTATGTGTGCGTGTGTGTGTGTGTGTGTGTGTGTGGTGTGAATTCTCCCATCCAGCCAATCAGAATATAAAAAGCCATGTGCTTGGGAAAAATTGACTTTATGAGATGCAGAATAGGATTTTATAATTTAAATACAAGGATATTAAGTACCAATGAAAATATTTTTTTCATTAAAATCTTTAATTACAAGTTAACTGGTGGGGAACTTGAAATGGGTAAGAAATAATAGAAAGATGTGGAATATGGGAGGGACTCAACCACTAAGATTAATATACTATGCCTTCCAGCCCTCCATCTTTGTGAAAACTTAGCTAGAAATGTTTTACCCACTTTGGAATTGGGTCTAAGAGCGAGGACTTCCCCTGAGCTGTCCTGAAGCCAGAGCCTCCGTCTGCAACCTGGAGGAAGGCCCAGTGAGTTGGCAGGGCCACACAGCAGGGTCACCCAAGTGCCTTCCTCAGAAGGTAGGGCCCCTCACAGAGGCAAGCGCCTTTGCAGGGTGAAAACGCTGCGCAGTCTTCACGCACAGCAAGTCTCGGCTGACTCTCAGGAGGGCCCCTGAAGGACTCGTGGGAGGACGGGGGCACTCGCTGTCCAGTGTGGACTTGGGAATCTGAGCACTCGGGCAAGACCAGCTAGCACTGTGCATTCTGCACAGAGAACACCAGACGGGCTCCGAGAAGAGACGTGGAGAAGAGTCAAGAGCAAGAAACTGAAGACGCCAGTGCTTTGCGACGTGGCTGCAGGTCCCAGTATCGCCCAGAACTAATGCCGCAGACACCGTCTAATAGCATCTATTTATTTTTCTCAATGTCTTTGCTTACCTATAAATTAGTACAGATTAGCAAAAAGGAGGGACTTCCCTAGTGGTCTGGTGGGTAAGAATCGGCCTTACAATGCAAGCAACACGGGTTCGGTCCCTGGTCGGGGAGCTATGACTTTACTCGCCAGCGAGCAATTAGCCTGTGCTGCAACTGCTAAGACTGAACACAGGCCCAACTACTGGGAGGAACAGAGCCCCGCCCATCAACAATACTGGATTAAAGCCTCACTGAGCACGGCCTTGCCCACCAGAATGAGACCAGTTCCACCCACAGCCAGTACCTCCCATGAGGAAGTTTGCACAAGACCCTTATCCTCATCCATCAGAGGACAGACAGAATGAAAACCACAATCACAGAAAGCTAGCTAAACTGATCACATGGACCACAGCCTTGCCTAACTCAGCGAGACGAGGAGCCACGCTGCGTAGGGCCACCCGAGATAGACAGGTCACGCTGGAGAGTGCAGACAAAATGTGCTCCACTGGAGAAGGGGAGGCTAGACCTCTTTTTCATTCTTGCCTTGAGAACCCCATGAACAGTATGAAAAGGCAAAAAGATATGACACTGAAAGATGAACCCCCCAGGTCGGTAGGTGTCCAAAATGCTACTGGAGAAGAGCAGAGAAATAGCTCCAGAAGGAATGAAGAGGCGGAGCCAAAGTGGAAGCAAGACCCAGCTGTGGATGTGTCTGGTTATGAAAGTAAGTCCAATGCTGTGAAGAATAATATTGCATAGGAACCTGGAATGTTAGGTCCATGAATCAAGGTAAATTGGAAGTGGTCAAACAGGAGATGGCAAGAATGAACATCAACATTTTAGGAATCAGTGAACTAAAATGGACAGGAATGGGCAAATTTAATTCAGGGGACCATTATATCTACTACTGTGGGTAAGAATCCCTTAGAAGAAATGGAGCAGCCCTCATAGCCAACCAAAGACTCCAAAATTCAGTTCTTGGGTGCACTCTTAAAGACAACTGAACGATCTCTGTTAGTTTCCAAGGGAAACCATTCAATATCACAGTAATCCAAGTCGATGCCCTGACAAGTAATGCCAAGGAAGCTGAAGTAGAATGATTCTATGAAGACCTACAAGACCTTCTAGAACTAACACCCCCAAAAGATGTCCTTTTCACCACAGGGGCCTGGAATGCAAAAGTAGGAAGTTAAGAGATAACTGGAGTAATGGGCAAGTTTGGTCTTGGAGTACAAAATGAAGCAGGGCAAAGGCTAACAGAGTTTTGCCAAGAGAACACGTTGGTCATAGCAAACACCCTCTTCTAACAACACAAGAGATGACTCTACACATGGACGTCACCAGATGGTCAATACTAAGATCAGATTGACTATACTCTTTGTAGCCAAAGATGGAGAGGCTCTATACAGTCAGCAAAAACAAGATTGGGAGCTGACTGTGGCTCAGATCATGAAATCCATATTGCAAAATTTAGACTTAAATTGAAGAATGTATGGAAAACCATTACACCATTCAAGTATGACCTAACTTGATTCCCTTATGATTATACAGTGAAAGTAACAAATAGATTCAAGGGATTAGATCTGATAGACAGATGCCTGTAGAACTATAGATGGAGGTTTGTAACACTGCACAAGAGGCGGTGATCAAAACCATCCCCAAGAAAAAGAAATGCAAAAAACCAAAATGGTTGTCTGAGTCCTCACAAATAGCTGAGAAAAGAAGAGAATCTAAAGGCAAAGGAGAAAAGAAAAGAAACAGCCATCCGAATTCAGAGTCCCAGACAACAGCAAGGTGAGTTAAGAAAGCCTTTTGAAGTGAACAACGCAAAGAAACAGGGGAAAACAATAGAATGGGAAAGACTAGAGATCTCATCAAGAAAATTAGAGATATCAAGGGAACATTTCATGCAAAGATAGGCACAATAAAGGACAGAAATGGTATGGACCTTACAGAAGCAGAAGATATTAAGAAAAGGTAGCAAGAATATACAGAAGAACTGTACAGAGAAGATTTTAATGACCTGGATAACCATGATGGTGTGATCACTCACCTAGAGCCTGACATCCTGGTGTATGAAGTCAAATGAGCCTTAGGAAGCATTACTACAAAGCTAGTGGAGGTGATGGAATTCCAGCTGAGCTATTCCAAATCTTAAAAGATGATGCTGTTAAAGTGCTGCACTCAATATGCCAACACCTTTGGAAAACTCAGCAGTGGCCACAGGACTGGAAAAGGTCAGTTTTCATTCCAATCCCAAAGAAAGGCAACGCCAAAGAATGTTCAGACTATCGCACAATTGCACTCATCTCACACACTAGTAAAGTAATGCTCAAAATTCTCCCAGAGAGGCTTCAACAGTATGTGAACTGGAACTTCCAGATGTTCAAGCTGGATTTAGAAAAGGCAGAGGAACCAGAGATCAAATTGCCAACATCCGTTGGATCATGGAAAAAGCAAGAGAGTTCCAGAAAAACATCTGCTTTATTGACTACGTTAAAGCCTTTGACTATGTAAACCACAACAAACTGTGGAAAATTCTTCAAGAGATGGGAATACCAGACCACCTGACCTGCCTCCGGAGAAACCTGTATGCAGGTCAAGAAGCAACAGTTAGAACCAGACATGGAACAACAGACTGGTTCAAACTTGGGAAAGGAGTACTTAAATTTTATACAGAGTACATCATGTGAGATGCCAGGCTGGATGAAGCATAAGCTGGAATCAAAGTTGCCAAGAGAAATATCAACAACCTCAGATATACAGATGATAACACCCTATTGGCAGAAACTGAAAAGGAGCTAAATAGACCCTTAGTGAAAGGGAAAGAGGGGAGTGAAAAAGCTGACTTAAAATTCAACATTCTAAAAATGGAGATCATGGCATCTGGTCCCATCACTTCATGGCAAATAGACGGGGAAACAATGGAAACAGCGACAGACTTTATTTTCTTGGGCTCCAAAATCACTGCAGATGGTAACTGCAGCCACGAAATTAAAAGACACTTGCCCCTTGCAAGGAAAGCAATGACAAACCTAGACAGGGTAGTAAAAAGCAGAGACATTTCTTTGCCAACAAAGGTCCATATAGTCAAAACTATGGTTTTTTCCAGTAGTCATTTACAGATGTGAGAGCCGGGCAATAAAAAAGTCTGAGCACCAAAGAACTGATGCCTTCAAACTATGGTGCTAGAGAAGACTCTTGAGAATCCCTTGGGCAGCAAGGAGATTAAACCAGTCAGTCCTAAAGGAAATCAGTCCTGAATAATCATTGGAAGGACTGATGCTGAAGCTGAAGCTCCAATACTTTGGCCACCTGATGGGAAGAGCTGGCTCATTGCAAAAGACACAGATGCTGGGAAAGATTGAAGGCAGGAGAAGAAGGTGCTGACAGAGAATGGGATGGTTGGATGGCCTCACTGACTCGATGGACATGAATTTGAGCAAGCTCTAAGAAATGGTGAGGGACAGGGAAGCCTGGCATGCTACAGTCCATGGGGTCACAAAGAGTTGGACATGACTAAGCAACAGCAAAGATATAAATGTAGAACCAAAACAGAATATCAAAATACAGGGCCCACAGATAAGATCAGATCTGTAGATATTCAAGCTTCAGGAACTCAGAGTCACAAATTCACACTATGTCCTTTTCTGGGGGGATCTCAGTTCCCTGACCAGTGATTGAATCTGGGAACCTGGGCCCCAGCTGTGAAAGCCCTGAGCCCTAACCACTGGATTGCCAGGGACTCCCGCACAAACTCCTATTATAAGTGGGAACTCTTCTGACTTGCTGCCTCGCAATCACTATTAAATTTTAAACTTGAAGTGAAGATGGAAAGTTTGGTTTGAGTTTTGTAAAAATATAAAACATACAGGCAAGCAATACACATACAGAGATCTGAAAAGAAGTAAATAAAAACATTGAAAGTTGATGCTGATGTTGGGATTTTTTTTCCTTCCTTTTTCAGTCACTCAGTCGTGTCCGATTCTTTGTGACCCCATGGACTACAGCACGCCAGGCTTCCCTGGCCTTCACTATTTCCCAGAGCTTGCTGAAGCTCATGTCCATCGAGTCGGTGATGCTATCTAACCATCCCGTCCTCTGTCACCCCTTTCTCCTCCTGCTCTCAATCTTTCCCACCATCGGGCTGTTTTCAGTGAGTCAGCGCTTGTCCAGCCCTTCTAGTGAATTGTCAGGGTTGATTTCCTTCAAGATTGACTGGTTTGATCCCCTTGTTCTCCAAGGGACTCTCAAGAGTCTTCTTCAGATAGTCCACATTTTTTAAAAAAGAAAAGAAACCATCATAAAATATGGTTTAATATTTGTAACTTTATAAGACTTCTTGTATAAAACAGTTCACAAACCTGAAATAAATCTTAGGTTGACAAACTCAGTTTGAGGGTCTGAAAATATAGTCACCACATCATGCCAGGTTATTTATAAGATTTTGCAGGGTCTGAACTGCCAAGCAGCAGAAGTGAGAGGAGCTGGTCCCAAATCTGAGGGCCATTTACAGCAAACGGACCCCAAGGCACCTGGAGAGTGCCCGGGGGTGGCAGGCCAGTCCTCAGGAGGCCAGTGAGAGGTGTTTGGAAATAGCAAACCACTAACTAGCACAAACTTAGCATAAACTTAATATAGTTTTACCTAAAAACACTGAATCGTCATGCCATTTATTTTTGACAGTGGAGGTGGAAAATGATTCACATGCTGAATGTTTACAAATGTTGGTTTTTAAGCACTAAGCAAATGTGTCACATGGGATCATGGCATCGATGATTAAGGAAATAACTCTGCTGGTCTTTATGGGAAAAGGGTCTATTTGGCTTTTTATTTTGTAAGTGGAGTCTGGCTAATTTAAACAAATTTCCTTTTTTTTAGGCTGTGGTACATTTTACAGGTTACAGTTTAGATGTGTATAAGAGACAGGGCCCGTGCTGCAGCCCCTCAGGCTTCCCACCACCAGGGACGCCTGCCTTTTCCACCCCATCCCCCCACTGACCCCCATCCCCACAACACCCGATGCTGGGAAGGGTTTTTCTTACAAAGTTGCATTACTAACAAAGAATTCTTCAAGAATCAAAGACATATATAGCTTCCAGTGAAAGTTCTATGCAAGAAAGCCCTGAGTTAGCTTAATTAATTATTTTAACAAGTATTTATTCAGCAGTAGTGACAGACATGGATGGAGAGACAGTGCAAAGGGGTGAGGTCTCTGCCTCCAGGGCAGCAGCTGGGGGTCACCACGCAGTGAGCAGGTACCCCTCACAGAGCAGAGCCTCTGTGCAGGGGGTGGTGGAGGCAGATGAAGGGAGGGAGGAGGCTGCAGCAAGGCCGGTGGCTTCCCAGAGGCGCCCTGAGCTGGAATGAGAAGGGTTTGAAGGACAAGTAAGAGTTTCTAGGCAGACCGACGGGGTGGGGCTGTGGGCCCTCCGGAGAAGGGGAACAGCCTGAGGCTTAGTCACAGCTGCGATTCACTGAGGACTTGCTGGGCAACAGGCTCTGGGCTAAGTACTTACGCCACCTGGTCCTCCTTGGGAGGAAGCCCCAACATTTCACACGTTTCACAGGTAAGGATGTCTGAGCCACATGGCTGGGAAGTGATGGAATCGACTCCAGAAGGCAAGACACTTCGTTTCTGCCCAGAAACTGATGCCACTTGGGCAACATGCAATCCCCAGAGGGTTCCATCTGAAGGTGAAGGTGACGGTGAGCTGGTGTCACGGGGCCTCCCTGAGGCACATTCACCAGTGGGCGTGACATGTCACCTGCCACCCAATTCCAGATCAGAGAGACAAGAGGACACTCTGGAAACTTAAAGATGGTTTCAGTTTAAGGAAAATAAGAGAGAGTAATCAGGTAACTGAGTTTAATTGCTCTTCAGAGTTGCAGAAACAAATACAAAATAGGCTTACAAAGGCTTCACATGGACTCGCGGGCGGCTGGCTCGCGGCTGGCTGTTAAGGGCAGCTCAAGATGGCCCGGCTATTTCGAGGCCACGCTCTGGGAGGCACCCTCTCACTCTCTCAAACCGTCCCCGTGGCGCTTTCAGAGGAGCCGCCTGTGCCGCCCACCCCCCGACTCTCCTTTTAAGGCTGCGAGGGATCTGCCGTCAAGGCGCAGGCGGCCAGCTGGAGCTCAAGGAGTCGCCACTGCAAATAGCTGGGCTTAAGTTTCTAACAGGGAACCTTATCACCTTGGCCTCCCATAGGAGGTGCCAGTCACATGGACTCTCTACCCCCGCGCCCGGAGGAGTCGTCTTCCTGGGCCGGAACAGACCCTCAGACGGCAGGCTCCCTGAGGCCCGCTCCCCCAACAGCCCAACAGGAGCAGTGACGGTGGAGGCAGAAGGGGGGCCACTCTGTCACCCACAGAATAACAGGCAGATGAAGCTGGCGACACAGGCAGGCATGGAGGCCGAGTGTGGACGCAGGGACTGAACGGCAAGAAGAGTCACAAGAGCGAGCAAAGCGCCCTCAGTCCAGGGGACTGGCTGGCCAGGAACAGACAGTCTGGGAAGTTCGTTCGACAAGCAAGTGATATTTACATTATTAACACAGAGCAAGGTAACATGAGAAAACCCTGTTTAAAAACAAAAACCCAACAAAAAAACCTGGGAAGAAAACGCACTGCCCTGAAGGAGAAACTGAGGTGTTGTGGTGGCGCCTCCTGTGGCCCAGGGACCCGGCTGGGCAGATGGACCCCCGTTGCCGGAGCAGTTTGTGCGGAGACCAGGCACCCTCCACCCCAGGGCAGGCGGAAGGAAACATCTGACCTGCACAGCAGAAGGCTTCTGAAGCTCTGCCCAGTCTGAGTTTGAGACCTATGACTGAAAGAAGGCTGTGGCTTTTTTAGAAACTGAGGTTTATCTTCTAATGGCATAAACAAAAGCAGTCAGTGACACTCAGATATTTCATCAGAGTAGATTATTATTTAACTAATAGCAACAGGTCAAATTTGCCGATCTAAGCAATGGTAAGATATATAAACTTACCAATAGATTACTCTGTTGATGAAAAATTGAACTGAACGTGATCAAGCTTCTAAATCTAAATGCCAATTTATAGGAAAAGACAAAAACACAAACTGTAGGGCTTCAGTCAGCAACCACCAGGAAGTGGGGAACTCTGCAGCACAGATCGCCCAGTTTCTGGACAACTGAGTTTCAAGAAGCTGAGAAAGAGACTGAAAGAGCTTGATACACAGAGAGAGACATCGTCGAGAGAGGAAGATGGAGAGATTGGTTCCAGGTTTGAATGAGGTATTTTGAACACAGAACAATTGAGGCAATTTGAACATAGGCTGGAAATTTGGTGGAGAAGTTATACTCGAGAGGCTCCCCAGGTGGAGCAGTGGGAAAGAACGCACCTGCCAAGCAGGGCTCCTGGGTTCGATCTCTGATCTGGGGAAACTCCGCCTGCCGCAGAGCAGCCGGGTTTCTGGGCCACACACACCGAGGCCGCCCTCTAGAGCCCCGAGCCGGAATCACCGAGCCCGCGAGCCGCCGCTCCCGAAGCCCGAGGGCGCAGGGCCCGCGCCCAGGGGAAGAGCCGCCGGAGCGGCCGCCGCGCCCCGCGGGGAGGAGCGGCTCCAGCCACCCCAGCCAGAGGAGGCGCGGGCAACGCCGACCCAGGACGGCCCAAAGGGAAAAATGTTTAAAGAAGTTACATTTAACCTTTAAAAATGTGATTATGAAACTGTAATTGTATTTTAAAATATGATCATTATCTTTTCAGTTCAGTTCAGTTGCTCAGTCATGTCTGACTCTGCGACCGCAAGAACCGCAGCATGCCAGGCCTCCCTGTCCATCACCAACTCCCGGACCCAAACCCGTGTCTATCGAGTCGGTGATGCCATGCAACCATCTCATGCTCGGTCGTCCCCTTCTCTTCCCGCCCTCAACCTTTCCCAGCATCAGGGTCTTTTCCAATGAGGCAGCTCTTCGCATGAGGTGGCCAAAGTATGAGTTTCAGCTTCAGCATCAGTCCTTCCAATGAACACCCGGACTGATCTCCTTTAGGATGGACTGGTCGGATCTCCGTGCAGTCCTGGGGACTCTCAAGAGTCTTCTCCAATGCCACAGTTCAAAAGCATCAATTCTTCGGCGCTCAGCCTTCTTCACAGTCCAGCTCTCACATCCATACATGACCACTGGAAAAACCATAGCCTTGACTAGACCGACCTTTGTTGGCAAAGTAATGCCTCTGCTTTTTAATATGCTGTCTGGGTTGGTCATAACTTTCCTTCCAAGGAGTAAGCGTCTTTTAATTTCATGGCTACAATCACCATCTGCAGTGATTTTGGAGCCCAGAAAAATAAACTCAGCCACTGTTTCCCCATCTATTTCCCATGAAGTGATGGGACCGGATGCCATGATCTTCGTTTTCTGAATGTTGAGCTTTAAGCCAACTTTTTCACTCTCCTCTTTCACTTTCATCAAGAGGCTTTTTAGTTCCTCTTCGCTTTCTGCCATAAGGGTGGTGTCATCTGCATATCTGAGGTTATATTTCTCCCGGCAATCTTGATTCCAGCTTGTGCTTCTTCCAGCCCAGCGTTTCTCATGATGTACTCTGCCTAGAAGTTAAATAAGTAGGGTGACAATATACAGCCTTGCCGTAGTCCTTTTCCTATTTGGAACCAGTCTGTTGTTCCATGTCCAGTTCTAACCGTTGCTTCCTGACCTGCATACAGGTTTCTCAAGAGACAGGTCAGGTGGTCTGGTATTCCCATCTCTTTCAGAATTTTCCACAGTTTATTGTGATCCACTATCTTTTAGAGGGCTGAAAAATTTACAGATGAAGTTATAGGACTTCTGGGATTTGCTTCAAAATACTTTGGGGTGTGTGGGGCTGGGGAGAGAAGGGAATGACATAACGGTGGTCAGGAGTAGTGACTGAAGTGAGTCCAGGATGCATAGGGTTCCACAACACTGGTCTCTCAACTTCTTTTGTATGCATTTGAAATGTTCTATAATAAAATACGTGAATGAATGAGGCATTTGAGGAATTCAAGGAAAAAACAGTTTGTACCTTGTAATAAACCACAGCGTGCTGGCATTTTTGAGGCTGGCCTCTCCGGGGAATTACCAAATCCAGGCAGCAGCACCCGTACCCACGTCACACAGACCCAGAGCAGGCGGCACCCGAGGCCAGGAGGGCTCAAAACCTGCTGCAAATTTGAGCAAATGAAGAGCTCAGATCAAAGTATGTCCAGTATAAAATAAAAAACATATTTTTCTTACAAAATTATGAGGGAAATGGAACAATAAACTTCACCAAACTTCCTGATTAGTTTAGATTAGTAATTGTTTCCTCTGATTTGTGAAAACCATTAAAAATATGTTTGTTTCTTGTTTTTGAAGTGTTGATGTTTGACGTTACTGCAAATTTCCAGTGGAATAAAAACAGGCGTTGGTGATTTTCCCTGGAGTTTTTCTTTAATTTTTGTGTGGCGGACATGTTGCCTGTCAGCATTTATTACCACGGTTTTTAAGTGAAACTCTATACTCTTCAATATCATTTCCTTTATTAGAATTTTGTAATGTGTGCTCAAGGTTAAAACTTGTTTCACCTTTGTGAAGCCTGAAGGAAGTCAGAATTCTCTGTGATTTTCTCCAGACAACCAGAGACTTTGTACACGTCTTTCTAAAAAGGCTGGGGTTTCAGCTTCATAGCTGAACAGATAAGAGAGCATCCTGGCCACGCCGTCCCCTGAGTGCCTGAAAACCCGCACACGCAGCTCCGCCCTGGCCCTACCTGCCCCCGCCCCGGTGTTCACGGCTCCTGAAAACAACAGTCTTTAGTAGTCACTAATTAGGGAATGATCAGGTGTATCTATTGATGTCAACATGGCTGGCTGAAAGTGAGATACTCTGTCAAACAAGCGAATTCTCTGCCAGCTCAGAGCAATTTACCCATTAGGTTTTCTTCACTAGGTGTGTTATTAGGCAGCATCCAAACTCAAAATATTTTGAGGAGGTTGGCAAAACTGGAAAAGGAATCATTACACACAGAATTCCAGATTTACAAAAGTTTGACCTCAAGCTTATTTTTAATGATAAACGGTCATTATGGAGGTCTAAAGGTTCACAAGGAAGCCGCCAGTGGGAAGCGCCCTGTGGCATTAAAGCCTTTCCGAGCCCCAAGCCCAGGGGCACGAAGCCTGGCCAGCCTCCTGGAGGTCTCCACACCTGCAGCCTCGCGCTCCAGAGACCGTGCCTAGTGCTCCTCCCGGGAAGCAGAGGCAGCAGAGCTGGACTGCGAGATGATCTCCCGGGAAGCTAACCGGCGTTTCAGAGTTTGGGGGTGAATGCTCTCAGGACCCTAAATGAAGAGGGATAACAGCACATCATCACAGTCCGACCTCTAGGCCAGCCACTCGGTTCTCCACAGTCAGTTCACAAGTAAATGAGACTACCAGAATGAAGAAAAGGAACCCAGGTGCAGGATTTGAAACAGTTAAAAGTAGTGTTAGGAAAGAAAAACAAAGCTAAATAGATACTCGTAGAACTTCTATTACAAGTGCTAATATTTGCAAGACAGCCTTGAACTGAACTATTTGGTCAGACCCTACATTACAGCATGTTTCAACCTTTGGCTTAGAGAATGTGATCATTATAATGGCAGACTTTCCTTTTCCTTTTTTAAACCTTTTCCAGTTAAGGCAGGTCAGCCTCAGGGTTAGCAGGTTTCTCTCTGAGCAAGAGAGAAGAAATGCAAAATTACCTGTGACACTCAAGGAAAACAGAAGTATTCCTTGCCAGTGGCAAAGGAAAGCAGTATAGGCCAACTCTTATTAAACCAAAGGCATTAAATTAAATGCAAGAAAAACAAGTCTTTTCCTGCATTTTCTTGGGGGTGTAGTTACTATTTGAAGTAAGCAGCCTACTTGCTGGGATTTAGAACTTCATTAAGTGGAGATTGTGCTCATGACTTTGTGGGTATTTTCTACCATGAGCACCTACACAAACTCTTCAACCAAGGGTCTGAACAGAAGGGTAGACTCAGGTCCTCAAGAGTGTCATAACATCACAGTCCATTTGAAAGAACAGACTCAAGTACAAGACATAAAAGGATTTGCTGGTAGCAGAAAACAAAGAAAACCCAGAGAGGGCCCAGGAGAATAAAATGAATGCTGAGTCTTAATTTCAGTTCTGCCACCAGACAGCTGCCTGAGTAAACCCCAGAAGTTCCCCTGTTTCCAAAGGAGCTGTCTTTTGATGTGTTCTCCCTCCCACCCACACACCTTGCCCAGGACCTCCAGTACAGATCACTACTTACCAACTTTCGATTTATCTCTGCCAGTACAAATTACTACCAGCTGTGCTGGTTTATGTGACTGGTGATAGAAGCAAGGTCTGATGCTGTAAAGAGCAATACCGCATTCAGTTCAGTTCAGTCGCTCAGTCGTGTCCGACTCTTTGCGACCCCATGAATCGCAGGACGCCAGGCCTCCCTGTTCATCACCAGCTCCTGGAGTTCACTCAGACTCACGTCCATCGAGTCCGTGATGCCATCCAGCCATCTCATCCTCGGTCGTCCCCTTCTCCTCCTGCCCCCAATCCCTCCCAGCATCAGAGTCTTTTCCAATGAGTCAACTCTTTGCATGAGGTGGCCAAAGTACTGGAGTTTCAGCTTTAGCATCATTCCTTCCAAAGAAATCCCAGGG
>SJYT01015131.1:0-62342 GCA_006410635.1 Cephalophus harveyi | reverse complement strand
CTCCTGCCCCCAATCCCTCCCAGCATCAGAGTCTTTTCCAATGAGTCAACTCTTCGCATGAGGTGGCCAAAGTACTGGAGTTTCAGCTTTAGCATCATTCCTTCCAAACAACACCCAGGGCTGATCTCCTTCAGAATGGACTGGTTGGATCTCCTTGCAGTCCAAGGGACTCTCAAGAGTCTTCTCCAACACCACAGAATGCAATAGTGTGCCACAAAGACAGAAAATGATGGGAACCACAGATCTGAAATGTCCAAAGCCATGAGGGGGGTTGGCATTGCCAAGCCCAGTATCCCCAAAGAAACCCACCCCCCACTTCACTTGCACCTCCATGAGGTTGATTCTCACGGGAATTTACAAGTCACACTGGGGTCTAAATACAGAGCTGAGTAAACAGCTGGTGTACTCAGGACCATTTTCCTTGGTGTCCTTGAAGAAGCTGTGGGAAAATGCTGTCTCCTCAACCTCTAAGTTCCCCTCTAATTCCTAACACAAACTCAGTGTAGGAGTTGTACGGACAGACTTAGAGATGTAAGCCCCCAGACCTCATATATAAAGCTCTTCCGGTCATACCTAAGGGATAAGATAAGAGGGACCCGGTCCACTATCCATGCCAGAGGATGGCCTCCAGGAGAAGGTCTTTGGGCCTCTGGAGGGAAATGCCAAGATAAGGGTGGGATTCCACATACCACAGGCAGTAAGTGGCAGGATGCAGGCGGGAACGGACACACGTCAGCTGAGCTGAGCCCTGCCCTGCTCTGTGAAGAATGCGGCAGACGCTGAGAGGGGGAGCTCCCTCCAAGCCAGTCAGAACACACTGGGGCCCTCAGACATTTTAGGGGTCCTGCCTAACGACAAACTTTAAAGGAGAGCCGCTGTGCCCATGAAATCCTGGAGTTTGAGCCACAGGAAGCAACCTCCTCTGACATTATCCAAAAAACAAAGAGAAGTGATGTCTCTTAGGAAGAACATCGCTCTGCACCTTTGCTTAAAAGCCAGACAATAAATACATGTAAATAAACAGATAAATATTTTAGGCGAGTGTGCTCACTGACCACCCGCTCAGTTTACAATTCAACGTCGCAGAGGAAAACCCTGCTGTCTCTCTACTACAGAAGCCTTAAACGACAAAGCCCTTTCCAGGGAAGACAAATCTGAGGTGGCTGTTTGTTTCAATGAAGACTTTTGACCCTTGGGAAGTAGAAGAAGGGACATCCAGAAAGAGTGATAATAGATTTTCTGTCTTTCCGTCATGATAGGAAATCTTATTCTGGAGAGTTTTAATTCTTAATGAAGATCCACAACAGATGACAGAACTGATTAATGCCTAGGAGTTCAATTCTTTTACTCAGGGTTTGAGTCTCCTATTAAAACTCAATGCTCAGGTCCACTAGTGAGAGAAGGAATGAAGACTCTGTGTCTTGCTTCGAAGTCAGAACGGCCTCCAGCTCCGCTGTGCCCACTTTAAGCAGATTGCTTGGTTTGGCCATTTACACTGTTTTTTCTGGAAACCACTCATACTTCTTCTGGGTTGCACTCCTAAACCACTGGAAGTAGTCTGGTTAAGAAGGAATTAGAGTCCAAGTACCTTTTTTTACGACTTTATTTTACCTGCTCCTTTTGCGCACCCTGCCCTTTAACACACAGAGAAAACAAGTTTATTGACAACTTTTTACAACAATGTCCTTTCAGGAAGATTTTCTTGTCACCCACTTCTTTTTCCCAAGCTTTAAGATAAGACCAGCAACCCTGCAGAATCTAGCTGGTGACTCCCATGGAAAAGTTTACCACAGAAACATTTGCAATCAGTTAAGACTTTGGTCCCATAATGCTTAGCAAAGGAAGCCGAAGACAATTCGGAATGGGAATCGAATTCTGTATGCCAAATCTTGGAGCTAAGCTCTGGAGAATCACCCAGGGGTGATGTGTACTTTTTTTTTGGTTCATGGTTTTTTTGCCTGGTGGATGCAGAGGACTGTGTCTTTAATATTTTTATTCCCCAGATTTGTGTCTGCATCTGTATAGGACATTATCTTCCACTTGGCAGGTCACCTAGACTTGCCCACATCTGTTTCTGCTTTCATTTCTGTTACCCTATTCGTTTCTGGCCAGCAGTCAAAAAGAACTGCAAGTTTATAAGTGCCACGGAGGCATATGGTTAGAGGGAATGATTTCCCTTTCACAAAGCCTCTATTCCTCTTTTGACTTTTTTCTCTTATTTTTCACTTAATTCAGGGTAATCGCAATTAAACACAGGGTTTCATTAACTTTCCAGAAAACAGTGTTTTAAAGAGACATTTTTAGAGTGATCTAAATGTTTTGAAACTTTGTTTTCAGTATGGAACCACAGCCCTTGTTGAGAGGCAGCTTTTTATTGAAAGACTCTGGCCCTCAGAGCCAGGCAGAGCTCATTGTGATTCTACTTTTTTCCATTTACTGGCTGACTAGAATCCTAGGTTTTCCCATCTGTATTTATGGAATCTTTTAAAATACCTATATCTTCAGGCTGTTGTGAAGAATAACTATAAGTGCATGCTAAATGTCTGGTAAAAGAAGTATTATTAATAAAGAATAGCTCTTAGTAATATTTTGTAGCAGAAAAATGCAACATTCTGGTCACATTCAGCAATTAAAAAAAAAAACCCTGCTGGTTATCATTTCCATGAAATCTATTATGTAGGGAGTTTTCTATTACTCCCAACAGAAGGTCTTTGCTCATAATAAAGGGTGCAGAGTCACTGAAGCATAGAAGTAGTATTTGCTGAATGTGACAGAATGGGCCCAAGGACAATACCATTATGGTTTCAGAGAGAGAAACAAATCGCACTAAAAGCATTAGCAGGCTGAACATGTCGGAGAGAAACTCAGCTCCGATAAACAGGAAAATAAATCCTGGTACCAGGAATAAGGTGAAACAGTGATAATCTACTGGAAATCCAGAGAGTACACCTAAGTAAAAACAGACAAGATTAGCTAGAGGAAGCCATTCTCCATCTTTCTCTACTCTCTTGGCTATTATCACTTGTGACTCTTAACTGAGGGGGAGAGAAAGGTGCCAGCCAGGTAAGGCCATTGCCAATCAGAGTTAACCATCTGACATGACTGAGTGGATGTCAATTTCAGTTTGGCCTTAAGCAGGGAAATCAAGCACAGAGACTTACTGGCACTCATCTGGTACATTCATACACATCAAAGAGACAAAGTTAGAATAAAGAATTTGGACAATATTTTAAAAGATGACATTTTAGGTGTTCATTTCTCCTCCAGGGTTATGCAAAGTTGAGTAAGATGCATTGTACTATTCTGATAGAATTTACNTTGAGAGTCCCTTGGACTGCAAGGAGATCCAACCAGTCCATTCTGAAGGAGATCAGCCCTGGGATTTCTTTGGAAGGAATGATGCTAAAGCTGAAACTCCAGTACTTTGGCCACTTCATGTGAAGAGTTGACTCATTGGAAAAGACTCTGATGCTGGGTGGGATTGGGGGCAGGAGGAGAAGGGGACGACCGAGGATGAGATGGCTGGATGGCATCACTGACTCGATGGGCGTGAGTCTGAGTGAACTCCAGGAGCTGGTGATGGACAGGGAGGCCTGGCGTGCTGCGATTCATGGGGTCGCAGAGTCGGACACGACTGAGCGACTGTACTGTGCTGGTTTATCTCGTTTTTCCACTTTGCTATGAGGACAAGTCAACCCTCCTTCCAGGTTATGAAAAGGATTTACGATCAGGCCCAGGGCTCTCACAGGAGCTTAGCAGTCTGCACTGGGAGATCTTGGACCAGCAACCACTTCCTTATAGAACGCCAGGCCCCCAGCTGGGGGATACCCAGCCGGACAAGACAACACTGCCATCCGGTGGCCTCGGAGAGTGGCCTGCAGGTCTGACATCCATTGAAGAGGATGAGAGACCCATCCATTGAGGGTCTCACAGCCTCCCTGGACCACAGCCAACTCCTCTTCCAAACACACAGGGCGCGCTGCATCCACTAAGACAAAGTCCCCACTTCTGAGAAGCACCCAGCAGAGGGGCAGGCACATGAGAGCCAAGTATGGCTACAGAATGTGCCGAGACGAAGAGGAAAACAGAGCCAGGAGAGCCTCCTGCAGGAAATGCTGTCTCTTATACACATCTCGCCCCCCCGAAGCGTCTCACTGCAGAAAAGGCTCAGGCTCTGCGTCTGCTTGAGGACAAGGTGCGAAATCACACCCAGGTCACCTACACTTT
Source organism: Cephalophus harveyi (assembly GCA_006410635.1). Lineage (NCBI taxonomy): Eukaryota > Metazoa > Chordata > Mammalia > Artiodactyla > Bovidae > Cephalophus > Cephalophus harveyi. The sequence continues at coordinate 58,115 of SJYT01015131.1, read as the reverse complement.
CGAAGTCAGCCCTGCGGGCATCCATTCACACCCCATGCTTGATTTCTGTTGTTTTCATTTTCCCAGGCTGTTTTCTCGAATAGAGGTGTTCCCATTATAGAAAAAACATTTTCAAAGATGAATACACACTCCACGGAGCCACTCAGACAAGGGAGAGCCACGCGGGCAGCTGATATTATGCAAGAGGAGAACAGAGGCCTTAGGAACAGACGCCGGCATGTGCTCAGAGAGGGCCATGGTGGCCGGGGTTATCAGGGCCCCTTCCTGCGCTGGATGTACTGAGCCGCTGCAGACACACTGGGAGCCCCTCTCTGTCCAAGAGAGAACAAGCCCCAGGAGGCTAACAGTTCTCTCCGCTCTCCGTCCTGACCTGCAGCTCTCCTTGCCTTCAGATTGCCTGTGGTCCAAACTGTCCATGGGCACAGCTGCCACCTCCTCTGTGGGTGGAGCCTAAATGTCCGTCCCACCTGGTAGGTGGGGCCTGAGACTGTCAAGTTGGGCAGACGGGCAGTGCTGTCTCCCTCTGTGCCCCTCTGGTGGGTGTGGTGCTGCCTTCAGCTCTGCCAGACCCCCTCCAGCTGCTCCTAGCTGCTGTGCTGGGTGTAGGGAACTCAGCCCCTTGGAGCCGTCGCTAAAGTGAGCAATCTGGAGGTGGCGAGGCTGGTAGGAATGCCCTCACGCCCCGGTTTGTTGCTCCCAATCTGAGTTCCCTTTACACCCATTGTTCCTTCCCAGGAGCCTTTGCCACACTCGGACTTCAGGCTCCAGCACCAAACACTCGTGGGTCGTCTAACCAGCCCCTCTTAACTGCACAAGGTCACACCTCTAGCCAGTCCCTCATTAAGTCTCCTAGGGCTTCCCACTCCAGTGTTCCTGCCTGGAGAATCCCAGGGACGGGGGAGCCTGGAGGGCTGCTGTCTCTGGGGTCGCAGAGTCGGACGCGACTGAAGCGACTTAGCAGCAGCAGCGGCCCGGCTTCCCTTGGAGCTCAGACGGTAAAACCTTGCCTGCAGTGCGGGAGACCCAGGTTCAGCTCCTGAGTTTCCTGACTGTGTTATGTGCCACCTGGGTATCAGTTTTCTAACACATATTCTCACGTCCCAGTCCAGAAACTAGGCCAGTATGTCTGGGGTGGGCTCAGGAATTATTAACAAGCGGACTGTAGCCCACCAGGCTCCTCTGTCCATGGGATTCTCCAGGCAAGAACACTGGAGTGGGTTGCCATTTCCTCCTCCAGGGGATCTTCCCGACACAGGGATGGAACCTGCATCACTTATGTCTCCCGCATGGCAGGCGGGTTCTTTACCACTACCGTCGCCTGGCACTGGACTCTTAAGAGCCTGGCTAACTGTGCAAACAAATTACTCCTCCCACCTATCAAAGGCTAAACGGCTGCCTTTTTCAGGTGAGCATGCGTAGCTGAATAAAATATAAAAGCCACTCAAACACCTGGAGTCAGAGGTAGCTCTAGGAGGCTTCACGTCTAGCACGTTCTGGATGAGGCCTTCAGGAAAACCACGTTTAGTCTAGAGGAATACTAGGCTTAAACACTTTGCACCTGATGGTTGGGGGAAAATGGTCCTAGAAACCTTGGGAGGTGAAGACCTAATAGAAAAGTTTAGGTACAAATTTATATAATTTTAAGTAGTGAAAAATTAAATCTCAAATCAACAGAAAATCCTTTGAAACAAAAAATAAAATATACCTATAGCTGACAATTTTAATGGGTAATTTTATGTCAACTTGGCTGGATCACAGGGTTCCCAGATATCTTGCTAAGTACGATTTCTGGGTGTCTGTGAGGGTTTCTGGATGAGATTAGCATTTGAATTGGATGAGTAAAGGCTGCCCTCCCCAATTTGGGTGGGCATCATCCACTAGTTTTCTCTTCATGTTGAGCTGGGACCAGTCTTCTCTTGTCCTTGGGGACAGGGTCTCACACCCATCAGTTTTCCTGGTCTCAAGCCTTTAGACATGGACTGGAATTCATACCCACATCCCCTGGGTCTTGAGGCTGCAGACAATGGGTAATGGTAACTTCTTAGCCTCCAGAACCATGTGAGTCAGTTACTAATAATAAATCTATATCCTATTTCTTCTGCTTCTCTGGATAACTGATATAATAAAGATGACAAACACGTTTTGAATGGGAGAGTCTGATTTTCAGTTGTGATGTTGTGAGAGAAATGACTGCCATGTCACCAATGCACTCAGCTGCCCAGGACAGAGTATTCACAGGTATTTCTTGAACAAAATTTCAAATATGCATCCACTAGGGGTTTTTGATCATTTAAATTAACGGAAAGTCAACAGTAAAATTCCATTTTTCTTAGCCCACAAAGCAAATCACACCCCCTACCGTAATAATTTGCTCAACATTAAAAAAGTTACTCCAACATTATATGTAATAGAGTTAAAATGTACTTAATAGTTCTAAAGCAAAAACTTTAGCTCTATCCAAGTTTAGCTCTCAATTTTAACATTTAATTGTTTATACCAATTACTGAAGATTGCTGGCAAAAGTCCATATGAAGGGCTATTTGCTTTTACAATTTTCTTCTGTTCTGGTTGACTTGAAGATTTTCCTCTAAAACAGCCATTCCAGGGATGACAGATCTTAGCATACTCTACTTATATTAACTAACGTCTCAATGAAACTGAGACAGTTAAAGGTAATCTGTCCACCAAGTCAAGCTAGGTGGACTAAATAAATTGTAAACCTGTTTTTTGTAAGATGGGCTATCGTAAGATGATAAACTGACCACAAAACTCCGCTCAGCTCCGGACGACTGAAAAATACAAGAATGAAGAAAATGAAGGGAAAAGAAATTCCATCCCTAGTTCTGTCCTGGAAGAAGACAAGTTATAACAAAATAAGTGCTTGGGGTTTTATTCTTTAATAAAACAAGTTAGTCCAACAGTTTTGAGGTACAAACTTAGCCAGTTTTTAGCTGATGAGTGACGAGGGCCCAGAGGTCAGTCCTTCCGCAGAGGAACAGCCTCCTCTGTGATGCCCTCCTTGGTCACGACGCAGATCTTGAGTGCATCCCCAGTGTACACGTCTCTCTCGGCAGCAGAAATGAAGACATCTTTCACAAGCCGCATGGCTCTGTCCAAGGACAGCGGGACATGCTCCACATTCTGCATGTTCTTAAAACCAACCTAGTGGGACAGGAGACTTGGATGAGGCATCTTGCCAGCCTGCAAAGCAGGCCCAGTCTCCCCCAGAGCTTCCACAGGCCTCAGGGGTCAGAATGAATGTGTCACACAGACTTAACATGTCCCCCACGCGAAACGTTTCTAGACCTGGGTGAATTACCCACCTGACAAGCATCCACTAAGACAAAGTCCCCACTTCTGAGAAGCACCCAGCAGAGGGGCAGGCACATGAGAGCCAAGTATGGCTACAGAATGTGCCGAGACGAAGAGGAAAACAGAGCCAGGAGAGCCTCCTGCAGGAAATGGATCTGAGTAGAGGAACCCTAACAGATAAACTGGAGTTAAGGGATGGAGTCACATTACAGATGGAGGCGTGGAGACCGGTAGTAGGCACATCATTTCAAGGATCTGAGTGGAATACAGAGCGACAGGAAATGTGGTAGGTAAGCAATAAGCAGAAGTAACTGCACACATTTCAAACAAGCAAGGAGGATGAAACAGGGAAGCAAGCTAGGAGGCAAAAAGGATGTTGGGAAATTAACACAATGATCCAGGCGAGATGTCACGCAGACATGAATGCAGTCAGCAGTAACAGAAAAGGGGCAAAATTAAAACATACACGGAAGTTAGAATACAAAACAAGGCGACAGAAATGGGGAGCCTGGGGGAGAAACGCATTTTCATGATCTCCACCCAAAAATGGCAAAAGGAGAAGTGACGCGTGGACGGACCCCTGTGGACAGAAGCACCCGAGCCACGAGAGCGGGAGAAGCCGGGGCCACGAGAGCGGGAGAAGCCGGGGCCACGGCCCTGAGCGGCCGCAGGAGAGCAGCAGAGCAGAGACGAGGGGCGGCCGAGGCCCAGCGGCCGAGCAAGCTCAGCGGCCGAGCGCAGCGAGCCTGCGCTTCTCGGCTCCCCAGCCGACGGAAGGCGCTCTGGGCCGCCCGCCACCGCCGGTGCAGCCGCCTCACCTGGTTGTCCAGCAGGGGCTGCAGCATGGCGCTGGCCGAGCCTCCGGCCTTGAACGCGTCTCTCTGGTAGGACCCGACCGGGTCAAAGCTGTACACGGCTCCCTTCCCTTGGAGAAGAAAAGGCTCCGTAAGAGTGCTTCCTGACAACATTCCCAAATTCTGGTAAAATAACCCCAATCAGAGTGTGACCCACCATGGACTATCAACTTGGCCAAGATTCAAGAAGTGCGGTCTACCCCTCCCCTCCCCTCAGAACGTAACGGGAGGCCCTCCTGCCCACGACAGCATCTGCCCCATGGAGCCTCCCGCTCTCCAGGCTGCTGTCAGCACCGCGACGGGCTCCCAGTGCGCGTGGGGCGTTAGCAGACAGCCGCTGCTCTGGGTTCTGCACCAAACTCCTCCAGCATTCCCAGAAAACTATGGCGCAGCTGCAGTGAGGAAATGCATTTACAATTTCTCCTCGTGCTAAATATAAGCAGAGCACAAAAAACTTATTACGTGTTTTTAGACTAATGGTAAGCACACTCTTTAGCATCAGTACTATAAAAAAAAATCAATTTAATAAAGAAGAAATTCCAGAAGAACACAAATATCAAATGTAAAAGGCTAGACTTGCCTAAAATGTACTCACTTGTTTTATACTAGCAGTATAAAACACTAGTACTTTTTTGGGGGTAAGAAAAACAGAATCTGAGTACACAGATTCTTAATATGACAGTCACAGAGACCTGTCCAGGGTAAGTAAGTGGGCTCTCAGGCTCTCCTGAAGTAGGTATAAACTGTCATGCCACTGGGGTCAGAATCCATCCAACTAGAAAAGTACGTACCCTATGATTCAGCAGTAATTTCACTTACAGAATTAAAATTTACCCACAAATAATGCTTATATAAACACACAAAGCAGTATGTACAGGATCACTGATTTACCTTTGAAAGATAAAAAACTTATAAGCAACCTAAAATCATTAGCAGAAAATGTTACGTCCACCACAGCAACGCACAGCCTAGGAAGCAGCTGTGGGCACAGCCACGGGACGCGCCAAAGGGAGAGCTCTGCCGTGAGCTCAGCACAGGCTCGCTTTCGTCTAAAGGCATCAAGTGGACGCACACACGTTTATGCAGGCACACAGGAACGGGCAGAAAGACTAGCAAGGGACCCGCACTTACTCATCTCTGTGGGGCTAGAGACAAGGAAAGGGAATCACTTTAGAAGCGCTGGTATTGACTTTATTACAAAGAACACATGTCACTGTAATTTTTAAAGAGAACTTTTAAAAACAACTGTGTTCTGAGTGTGAGAACTCAAAAACTAATAGATTCATGCAGAATTCTGAGAATTACATAAACATAACCCTAAGCCTAATAACCCCACCAAGAAGGCAGCATCTGAGAAAGCCTGAGGAAGTTTTCTGCTAGAAGTAAGCTTGGAACCAGGACCCAGACTGCAGCAAGCAAGCTCATCAACTTCAACACATAAGCAAAGGGCTGTGGAGGACAAAATCAAAGGATAAAGGATAAAAAGACAAAGGATAAAACCAAACCTCGTGTTATCTTTCACGAGGCCAATAGGCCACAAGTAAAACAAGGCCCCAAAAATTTACCCAAGGGTAGGGGGCTTCTTAGTTGGCTCAGTGTAAAGAATCCACCTGCCAGTGAAGGAGACACAGGTCTGACCTCTGGGCTGGGAGGATCCCACATGCTGCGGAGCAACCAGGCCCGAGGTCCACAACTACTGAACCTGGGCTGTAGAGCCCAGGAGCCCTTGCACCCCGGGGCCTGTGCTCCACCCAAGAGAAGCCACAGCAACGAGAAGGCTGAGCACGGCAGCAACGAGCAGCCTCCACTCGCCCCAACCAGAGCTGAGCCCGCACGGCACAAGGACCCGCAGAGCCAAAATTCCAAAGAAATAAAGTTATATGTGTGTAACAAGATCTACCCAGGGGTAGCTCAACTCAGAAAACCACACACAACAGCTCTGAGGAAAATGAAAAGAGTAGAATATGTCCAAGATCATGGCTTCCAAGACCCCTTGGAAAAAGCAAGAGACATTTGTAACATAAGCTGAAAACAGTTGTTATAAATCAACAAGAAAAAGACTAACCTGTGCGTAAAGGAACAAGCGCTGACTAATACATGGGTCAGTCTCCAAAAAAGAAATGAAAAGGGCAATAAACATGAAGACACCCAAACTCAATAAAAACAAAGAATACATATACATTATAACAATGTATTTACTAGGCAAAGACCTTCAAGATGTGTTAAAATTCTGATACTGGTTAAGACGCCAAAGCAAAACAAGAAAAACTCAAAACAAGACATGAATGGAACTCTCACCCCTGCTGGTGAGTGCAGGACCCTTTCTGATGGGCAAGCATGTCAGCAGAACGGAAAACACAGATATTCTCTGACCCAGAAACTCAACTTCAAGGAATTTTTTCCAGGGAGATAAGCATAATAGGAGAAGTACACAAATTTTTATGTACAGGGAGGCATAATATGGTTTCTGTTAAGGAAACTGGAAACAATGTAAATGCCTCTCAGAGGATTAGGGGGGAAACTGGTGCAGCTCTACCCCGCGCGCTGGCCATAAAATCACCACCCACACCTTCATCCACCAGCACAAACCTACCCATGACAATACAGCCACTGCACAGCCAAGGAAAAACGTGCCGCCTACGGCCTACTCGCGCAGTGCACGAGCAAGTCTGCATATATGCATACCACCTACAGCGCACAAGCATGTCTGCATACCGCGAAGCTTAACAGTAATGGCCTCTAGGGACAGGCTCTGGGGGATTCCCACTTTTATCTCTGTATCTTCCAATACTATCTGACTACTTCTATAAGCATTATTGTTTTCATCACAGAGAAACCAGAGTCCTCGCTAATGTGAGGGAAGATGCTTGTGAAGGAGGTCGTGATCGTGATCGCAACGGGGGAGGTGAAGGCGCAGAGGTCAAGCAGCAGCGGCGGCTGTGCTGAGCCAGCTGTTACCCCAGGGCCCTGAGGGTCTCCATCAGGAACATGCCGCCTCCAACACAAAAGACAGGAAACAATCTCAAGACTCAACAGAGGCTCTGGACTTGGAAGCACAAGGCTTGAGGCACAGACAGAGTAAATTCAAGAACAGAAGTGTTAGATGGAGAGCTGATAAGCCACTCCACCACATGTCTTTATGACCACATTTTGATTATCACTCTTCAGTACAAATGGACAGCCAAAATCAAAAGAAATGTGAAGGAAGCCTCCAGCATAGAAGAGCGCAGCCAAAATAAATAAGACCAAAAAAGCAATCTGATAAAATGCAGAGAACCTTTCAAAGGAAGTACCCCCAAAATCTAGCAGCAACAGCATACTTAAAAAAAATAAAGGCGCTATAAAGTAAGAAAAAGCTCTTGGAAATTAATGATGGAGGAAACAGAAAGAGTTCAGTGAAGAACGAGGCACTGAAGTTGAGAAAAATCTTCAGAGCAGAACAAAAAAAACCCAAACAGCCATACAACATGTGGGGGAAGTTCTTTTTTTTTAATAGCAAAAAACAGTAGGATAGAGAAAAGACTCTAAAAGCAAAGACTCAAAAAGGTCTCCTGATAGCTTTCTTCAGAAATTTGTCTAGCAATGCACTTCACTAAACAAGGAAATAAACCAAGAAAGAGGAAGGGATGGGAATGAAAGTGCTCAAGACTGTCCTGGGAAAACAGGAAAAGAAGGCAAAGGACTATTTCACTACACACAGAAATTCCTCTTAGGAATAAAAATCAAATTAAACCAGACAAGATTAGGAGAAAGGAAAAGGTTAGAAAAGCCTGAGAATACCACCAAAGCAAGCTAGAATGTTGGCACATGGAAATCAAAGCCTAGGACTCTGAAGTCAAACAGATCCAAACCTGAGCTCTGCCAGTCAGTATACATGAGGTTTCTCAAATCAGTGACACTGAAAACCTCAAAGACACTGTCTGGCCTGCTGAAATTCAATAGCAGCTATTATTCATGTTGGTAAAATCTGAATGTATTAGCTTGACATTCAAATCAGACATAACTGAAGTTGAAAAAGGCACCAGAGGAGATCATGCGTATTCAGGGAGAGTAACAGAAACACATATTACCATATGCAAAATAGACAGCTAATGGGAATTTGCTGTAAGACTCAGGGAACTCAAACTCGGGCTCAGCAACAGCCTAGAAGGGTGGGAGGGATGTTCGAGTGGGAGGGTAATGGGTAAATGTTGATGTTTGGTAGAAACCAACACAATACTGGAAAGCAATGATCCTTTGACTAAAAATCAGTCAAAAAAAAAAAAAAAAAGGCACCAGAAGCATGCTGGGTGTTAGGCAAGCTAACCTGTGGCTAGAATTACTCAGATTAGGGTAACTAATGTCTATTAACCATTTCTATGCTTTATATTTTCTCTGTTTTTACGTATGAAAGCCTGAAAACGCTATGTCAACCTAAAGTGATCAGAAAGGAGCCATACGCCACATAAGGGGTGGGGTTGAGAGAGAAAGGGAGAGCAAAGAAAAACACCTGTGAACGGGAACGGCCAGGAGTGGAAATGAGAGCGAGAAGAGGAAAAGAACCTGACTCCTGACCCAGAACCCTGCCCTCTCGGAAGACAGACCAGGGCTTCCCTGGCGGCCCAGTGGTAAAGCACCCGCCGCCAACGCAGGAGGACACGGGTTCGATCCCGGATCCGGGAAGATTCCACGTATCTCAGAGTAACTAAGCTCACAGGCCAAAGCACCTGAGCCTGTGCTTCAGAGTCCGGGAGCCACAACTCCTGGAGCCCGCAGCCCCGAGAGCCGGTGCTCCGCAACGAGAGCCCGCTGCGAGGAGAAGCCTGTGCAGCACGGCGCACATCAGGCACCTCTCACTGCAACCAGAGCGGCCCGCACAGCGGCAAGCCCCAGCACAGCCGAAAACAAACGAAATGTCCACAAAGCCAAGCCAGACCCTCCACCCGTGCTCCGCGCAGACCCTTCTGGGCCTCCTCTTCCCAACGCCCGCGCTGTGCTCAGTGCCTGCCGTGCCCAGCTCTGGGCGGCCCCACGGACTGCAGCCCGCCAGGCTCCTCTGCCCACGGGAGTCTCCAGGCAAGCACACTGGAGCGGGCTGCCATGCCCTCCTCCAGGGGATCTTCCCAACCCAGGGATCGAATCTAGGTCTCCCACATAGTAGGCGGATTCTTTACCATCTGAGCCACCAGGAAAGCCCTCTTTTTACAATGGACTACTCTAAACTACTCCCAGGACACAGATCTGTCCTGGGAGACTGTATTTGATTTTTAGAAGCAACTAAAAGTTCACTCAAATCAGATCTGGTGAAAAACACGGTTGCCTTTTCTGGGTAACACAGCTTTAGATCAAAACGAGCATGAAAACGTCAAGTTAACAACGCTGATTTTCCCTGGCCCTTCTGACCCAACTCTGACAAAAAATTAAAGAGGTGTTTCAAAAATGATCCAAAAACACTGGTGGAAAAGCATTTCTTTTACACATTACTTTCAAAACAACTTTTTGAAATCAAATATGCTTATTACTAAAGTGTCATTACTTAAAATCATATTTAGGTCAAGCTTCTCCAAGTCAAGTTTCTCTCTCTGAGATTAAAATGCTAAATATCTACTACTGAACTCATGCAAGATCTTGAGAAAATACCTGTAAAAGAACCGAATGCCCAACATTCACTTAACACACGACTTGCTGTGTCTCGCTGGATAATCCTTTACTTCCCTTTTAGCTTCAGTTTCTTCACTGCCTTAATTATGAGAAAATAAAGTTGCTGGGCAAGATGGTACCCAGTTTTTATCAGCTCTGGATGGAAACACACGTAAGACGTGCTACCCACTCCGTCACTCACAAAGGAAACACCCTACCTTCTTCATCAAGCCCCCCAATGATGTTGTACACGTAGTAGGGAAAGAAGCGCCTGGAGTACAGGATTGTAGACAGCATCGCAGCGATCGCGCCGGTAGTCATGGCCTTGTTATTGGAATGCTTGTACATCTGCAATTAGTAGCAAAACCGACAGGCATTTAGAGGCAGAATATACTGAAGACTGGAACGATGAGCAGCAAATTGAAAAGCATGAAAGCCTTTCCTGGTGAAACGGGGAAGGACACCTGTTCCTTTCATGATTAAACAACACGATAATACAAAAACAAAACAGTATTTTATTATGCCCTATCGTTGTGGGGGCTACAGATATTTCTCAGGGAGAGAACACCAAGTTGCCCTCAGCTCTCCAGTTTGGCAGCAAATACACACCAACAGATCACATGAAGCAACCTGGAAACGATATTCCAAACTCAGCTCTCCACTCTGCAAACACAGTGGTCAGGAAAATCCAGCCCATGGGCCAAATCCAGCCCACTACTGTCTCAGTGACGTTTCACTGGAACAGTCCTGTCCATTCATGAGATATTGTTAGTGTCTGTTTTTGAACAGTTCAGTTCAGTCGCTCAGTTGTGCCCAACTCTTTGCAGCCCCGTGAACTGCAGCACGCCACGCCGCCCTGTCCATCACCAATTCCCGGAGTCCACCCAAACCCATGTTCATTGAGTCAGTGATGCCATCCAACCATCTCATCCTCTGTCGTCCCCTTCTCCTCCTGCCTTCAATCTTTCCCAGCATGAAGGTCTTTTCAAATGAGTCAGCTCTTTGCATGAGGTGGCCAGAGTATTGGAGTTTCAGCTTCAACATCAGTCCTTCCAATGAACACCCAGGACTGATCTTTAGAATGGACTGGTTGGATCTCCTTGCAGTCCAAGGGACTCTCAGAGTATTCTCCAACACCACAGTTCAAAAGCATCAATTCTTTGGTGCTCAGCTTTCTTTACAGTCCAACTCTCACACCCACATGTGACTACTGGAAAAACCATAGCCTTGACTAGATGGACCTTCGCTGACAAAGTAATGTCTCTGCTTTTCAATAAGCTGTCTAGGTTGATTGTAACTTTCCTTCCAAGGAGTAAGCATCTTTTAATCTCATGGCTGCAATCACCATCTGCAGTGATTTTGGAGTCCAAAAAAATAAAAGTCAGCCACTGTTTTCCCATCTATTTGCCATGAAGTGATGGGACCAGATGCCATGATCTTCGTTTTCTGAATGTTGAGCTTTAAGCCAACTTTTTCACTCTCCTCTTTCACTTTCAAGAGACTCTTTCGCTCTTCTTCACTTTCTGCCATAAGGGTGGTGTCATCTGCATGTCTGAGGTGATTGATATTTCTCCTGGCAATCTTGACTCCAGCTGGTGCTTCTTCCAGCCCAGCGTTTCTCATGATGTGCTTATCTGCATAGAACTTAAATAAGCAGGAGGACAACATACGGATCTCTCTGGCAGGACCCTACTGGGTCAAAGCTGAACATGGCTCCCTTCCCTTAGAGAAGAAAAGTCTCCGTAAGAGTGCTTCACAAGTTACATACTGCTGAAGCCTGGTGTGGAGAATTTTAAGCATTACGCTGCTAGCGTGTGAGATGAGTGCATTTGTGCAGTAGTTTGAACACTCTTTGGCACTGCCTTTCTTTGGGACTGGAATGAAAACTGACCTTTTCCAGTCCTGGTTTAGGGCAGAGTAAACAGTTGCCACAGAAACCAAATGGCTGACTCCTGATTGGACTCGGACAAGCCTCTCTCCTTCCAGAGAGGCTCTCTGTGAGAGAGAGGGGCAGCTCTAGCTTGCATGAACGCAGCAGAGGGCAGGGTCTTAATCCTTACATCATCTACCACGAAGAACAGAAGTACCCGTAATGGCACCCGACACAGTGATTTCTGCCCCAAGATTCACTACATCCTTGGCAACCCTAAATTATCCTAACTAATAGATCTAAGCTCACCAATTTGTCAGCCACAGCGAATATCTCTAAAGAGAAACCTAAGAACTGCTATAAAATCTAACAATGACAAGATTACAAAGAAAATTCTTCATTTCAAAACCAAGCACCAACATTTATTCACCTCACCATTTACATACCAATATGTGAAAGAAAATTTTCAAGTACTGGGCACTGAGTTGAACTCATTGTACCTTTTTGAAACTTTATTAACAAAATACTACTTTCCATGTCAGGTTTATTTTTGTCCCCTAGGTGATGGTGCCCCACTCCAGCACTCTTGCCTGGAAAATCCCATGGATGGAGGAGCCTGGTGGGCTGCAGTCCATGGGGTCGCTAAGTCGGACATGACTGAGCGACTTCACTTTCATCTTTCGCTTTCATGCATTGGAGAAGGAAATGGCAACCCACTCCAGTGTTCTTGCCTGGAGAATCTCAGGGATGGGGGAGCCTGGTGGGCTGCTGTCTATGGGGTCGCACAGAGTTGGACATGACTGAAGTGACTCAGCAATAGCAAAAATGCCATTTACAAAATATGCATTAGGAATCATACAAATGTCAATACGTAAGTCACTACAGCTTTCAATATCAATAGATTTTAAACAAATGCTAACAACTGGTAAATACTCAATGAAATCATTTCTATACATTTGAACAGGTAAGTGTCAGTTAAATTCATTACATGGCTCCAGCAACCTTACTCGCAATCTTAAGGGCTATCCACAAGCAGGCAAAGCAGAACATGAACCCCGCTAACCTTTTCATGTACCAGCTGAACTTACCAATTACTAAATATTACAATATATAGCCTAGAAAATTAAATATGAAAACTAAGGAGATATAATACTGATACTGTAAATATCACCAATAGAAATTTCAAATGTCACCAAGCTATTTAACTAAGAAACAGAGCTACACTTCTCAGTATTGAGATATGGTGACTGACAATCCTACCCTAACCCTGTACTTTACGAACTCAGAAGAGAGTCAGCACTGAAAAATCTGTATGGGTGCAGCCCAAATTACTCCTATCCTATTCTCCCTGAAATGATCTGAAGCAAACGCTGCTAATACACACAGGCCAGAATCGACATCTAGACCTGCCTCTGCTTCTGTCAAGTCAGCTCCCTTGTTCTTCAACACCCCCGCTCCCAGAGACACGCAGGTGGGGCAGCGTCAGCCCCTCTGAAGGCTGCTCTGCAGGTTAGTTATCTCATTCTCTCTCTCCTCCCTCACCCTACCCGCTCTCTTCCACTCCCATCCACCTTGCATCAGATCTCCTTTCTCAGCCGGCTGTCAACTAAAGACTGGCAGGGGCCAGGTGACGCCGCCTGTGCCTCTGGTCCGAGCAGCGGGCTTGTCCTCCTGCTCACGCTAAGAGTGCCCTGCTGTCAAGAGAGCTGGATGTGCTGGCTGATGGTACTTCAAATCAAGCTCTGGTCTAAAAGCCTGCCTCCTCTGCAGAAACTGATTTGTTTCATTTCTGAGAAGAGTTTCTTCAGAAGAAACCCGTTCCAGCCTACCTTAAAAAGAAGAGATAATCCTTCACTTCATACTGTGCGTGTATTTTAACAGAAAGGAACTTGCCGTCATTTTACATTGTGCTACTTTGATGATGGCAGTATTAACAAGATCGTGTCATTTGTAGTGTAGGTTAAGGTTTCACCTGCTAAACTAGTTCTTCTCCAGCTAGCAACAGCCATGATGTGTGCTTAGTATTAGTATTAGTCGCTTAGTCTTACCCGACTCTTTGCGACCCCATGGACTGCAGCCCACCAGGCTCCACTGTCCATGAGATGTTCCAGGCAAGGATACTGGAGTAAGTTGCCATTTCCTTCTCCTGGGGATCTTCCCAACCCAGGGAAATAATCTTAAAATAATCTAAAGAACTTTTGTTACTAGCTTTCAACAGTGCAGACATGTACAAAATCATCTACCTTTAGTCTTGCTTCAATAATTTTGGTCAGGGTAAGACAGTCTCCATGAAAACCACTACATCCAATGACTGTTTTGTCTGTTCTGTTAAAAAAAAAAAAACAAACAGCACATTTCAGGGAACAGTTGGTTTGTCAGTAAAGCAAAACATGTCTTGAGTAATTTTAAATTTAAAACTCACAAACGCCCAGTCTCATTCCCATTTGGTGAATAAATTTTAAATTACTCAAGACATGTAGGCACATGGAGGGGGGAATTCCTGTATCCGGAAGTCTCGCCCCTTATACCAAACGAATTACAGATGGATAAAGACTTACGAGAACAAATGCAAGTATGAATGCACTAAAGAAAATAGGGTTGAATTTTTAAATAAGGTTAGGTTGAGGGCAGCCAATTTACATATAATGCAACCCAATGCCCACACAGAAAGTTTCAGAGATTTGACTGCATAAAAAATGAAAACGTCTATAAAAATATGCTGAATTAAGAAATGTCTATACACGACCAGACCAAGGTCTACTTTTAATTCCCTTATTCTACACACAGTTCCTAGAAACATGAGATGCATTAACAGTGTAATGGCTCTTGGGGACAATGTGCATAGTTAATAACATCATATTGTATACTTAGAAATTGCTGAGAGGACAGCCTGTAAGTTCTCATCACAAGAAAAAAGATGTTATAACTTGCGTAGTGACAGATATTAACCAGACTAACTGCGATCATTCTGCAATATACACAAATATGGGACCATTATGCTGTATACCTGAGAGAATTGAAATGTTATACGTCAATTATGTACGCGTGTGCTCAGCTGCTCAGTCACGTCCAACTCTTTGCAACCCCACGGACTATAGCCTGCCAAGGTCCTCTGTCCATGAAACTTTCCGATCACCAACACTGAGCAGGTCGCCATTCCCCACCTGAGGGACCTTCCTGGCCCAGGGGTCACACCTGCAGCTCCCGCACCGGCAGGCGTGCTCTTTACTGCGGCGCCACCTGCTGCTGCTGCTTCTAAGGCGCGTCAGCCGTGCCCGACTCTGTGCGACCCTGGAGATGGCAGCCCACCAGGCTCCTCCGTCCCGGGGATTCTCCAGGCAAGAACCCTGGAGCGGGTGGCCATTCCCTTCTCCAGAGGATCTTTCCGATCCTGGGATCAAACCCAGTCTCCTACAAATTCTTTAGAGTCTGAGCCACTAGCTGCTGCTGCTGCTAAGGCGCGTCAGCCGTGCCCGACTCTGTGCGACCCCAGAGACAGCCGCCCACCAGGCTCCCCCGTTCCTGGGATTCTCCAGGCAAGAACACTGGAGCGGGTTGCCATTTCCTTCTCCAATACATGAAAGTGAAAAGTGAAGTGAAGTTGCTCAGTCGTGTCCGACTCCTAGCAACTCCATGGACTGCAGCCCACCAGGCTCCTCCATCCATGGGATTTGCCAGGCAAGAGTACTGGAGTGGGTTGCCATCTGAGCCACTAGGGAAGCCCCTAAATTATATGAAAGTCATATAAAAAGAGACACAAGTCTCCATAAACATATAAAAGAGCCTCCACACCACTCATAAATTAAATTCTAAAAAAGAGACGATTTCAGCCTAGTAAAATAATAATGCTTAATGCTAGTGAGGTTTTGAGAATCAGGCACTCTCAGAAACTGGGAAAGAATGTTCACTGACCCAACTCTTTAGAAAGGCTATCTGACAGCATCTATTAAAAGCTTCAATGCGCATCACTCTCACCCAAAAATCCCACTGCTACAAATATGCTCATGCAAGTTCGCGAAGATACGCTCTAGGTTCACGTGTAAGTATACGTATTATTTTAATGACTCTCCAAAACGCAACAAATACAACCCAAATGCCCACCAGAGAGTACGTAATAAAATTTTTGTGTATCTTTGCTGACAAAGGTCTGTCTATTCAAAGCTATGGTTTTTCCAGTAGTCATGTACAGATGTGAGTTGGACCATAAAGAAAGCTGAAAGCCAAAGAACTGATACTTTTGAACTGTGGTGTTGGATAAGACTCTTGAGAGTCCCTTGGACTGCAAGGAGATCACCCTAACCCTAACCCTAAAGAAAATCAGTCCTGAATATTCATTGGAAGGACTGATGCTGAAGCTGAAGCTCCATTACTTTGGCCACCTGATGTGAAGAACTGACTCAGTGAAAAAGATCCTGATGCTGGGAAAGATTGAAGGCAGGAAGAGAAGGGGACAACAAGGATGAGATGGTTGGATGGCATCACTGACTCGATGGACATTAGTTTGGGCAAGCTCTGGGAGTTCGTGATGGACAGAGAGACCTGACATGTTGCAGTCCATGGGGTCGCAAAGAGTTGGACATGACTGAGCAACTGAACTGACACCTCAAAAGTTAATTCCTAAGTCTTGATATTTATAAGGAAACCTAAACCCATCTCATCAAGAAATGATCAGCAGAGGCCCTTTCTTTCAGAAAGAAAAGAATGATTCACACAAAACATACCTGTCCAACTGGGGAGACCACTGACACTTCCAGGGTCATCACCAGCATTTCTTGATCTCTCTATAACCAACCTCACTGCACTGAGCCAAACCCCAATGTACCACAAGGCTTCACTGCCTGAACTACCAAGAATGGCTGACAGTACCAGGAGGGTAAAACAAAATCTGAGCTTCAAAATGCTTTTGCCAAATATCCAGGTACCTAAATGAAGAAGAGTTTTTCTGCAAAAAATAAAGAGTAAATATAAGTTTCAAACAAGTAGAGGAAGAGGTGGGCTAGACTCTAGGTCAGCCCCAAAGGGCATGGGATCAGGAGCATACAAGCAATTAATGTGTGACCCAGTGCCTGTAATGCACGGCAGGAACACAGAAGTAATACTGTTCTGTCTATATATACCTGAAGTATTTCATTAGAAAAAAAAAAAGAGAGAGTACTCATTCAGGAGGCATACAAGCTAAAATAGAATGTTACAAAGATGAGCAGAATCTTATACAAGGACAGTATCTATCACATTATGTACTTAAGTTTTATTCATGATATTTACTACTTTCACTTTATAAAAGTTACATCTTAAAAGACAAAAATTGCTGCATGGGTATGCTACAAGGGCTTCCTTGATAGCTCAGTCGGTAATTCATCTGCCTGCAATGCAGATGAAACCAGGGTTTGATTCCTGGGTCAGGAAGACCCCCCCGGAGAAGGAAATGGCAACCCGCTCCAGTATTCTTGCCTGGAGAATCCCATGGACAGATGAGCCAGGCAGGCTACAGTCCATGGGGTCGCAAGAGTCAGACACGACTGAACAACTAAATCACCACCATGCTACCAATCAGAGAAGAGAACAGGGCGTCAGAAGACGGAAGCGGATGGAAAGGGAGCTGGGAAGATGCAGACAAGCTTGGGCTTCCCTGGTGGCTCAGAGGTTAAAGCATCTGCCTCCAATGCGGGAGACCCAGGTTCGATCCCTGGGTCGGGAAGATCCCCTGGAGAAGAAAATGGCAATCCACTCCAGTATTCTTGCCTGGAGAATCCCATGGACGGAGAAGTCTAGTAGGTTACAGTCCACGGGGTCACAAAGAGTCGGACACGACTGAGCGACTTCACCTCACCTTACAGTTCTTTAGGTTGCGGTGTAGGCTGGGCCACGCCCTGCAGCACCACAAGGCCCACCCAAAGGACCTGAGCCTCATCAGTTCCCTCCGGCTAGAATTCAGGATTAAGAAGTGTTTGTGTAGTAACCTAAGAGAAACCATTTCCAACTGTGTCCAAAAATGTTAAATACAAACCACTCTTAACATGTAAGGTGCCTTTAGTTAGTAATTGATGCAGATTCCCCCTACCCCCAGTACCCATGACTTTATTTTCTTATGTTTTAGAAAAAACATAGCCACCCACTAGCACTGTGAGCCATGGATATAACTGCTTAAGATATGGGTAAATTGAATGTTTTAGGTTATTTTTTTTAAAGGTGCAGATTGAAAAAGAATCCAATCTATTAAAGGAGCCAATGTATTAAAGAAAGATTAAAATACACACGATAAAGTAGCAACAATAAAGTGCTGATAAGGTCTCCATGACAGTGTACGAGCACTGGCTGCAGGGTGACCCTGCCTGTGCTGCGTATTTGAAACTTTTTATAAGATGTTGAGTAAAAAATATTTAAGTTACCAAAAACACTGTTGGTACCTAGATATAGCAAATATTATGAAGACTACATACTGAATTACTAGAAAATAATTTTCTAACAAAAATACAAGCTAAGCTCCAAATAGGCAATCTAAAAATTCATGAAACACATCATTTAAAACCTGAATCTCTCGCAGCATTAAATCATCACAAGGTGCTGAAAACATGTTCTTAGAAATATTTACTTACAATTTGTAACATTTGGGGCTGTCCCGTGTGTGAATTGAAAACCCTTCACTTAATCTAGTGTCAGAAGCAACGATTGAAAAATCTTCTCCAGCAATTGCCAATACAGTACTGAGGGGAAAAGAAGGAAAAACAAAATTAATGAATTATTTTGGACATTAATAACACCTATTCCAATACGAGAATGATCCATAGCACACACTGAGATAAAATCTACTAGATATAATCAAGTGCAGGATTCAGATGGAAGAGGAAAAGATCAGGGGAAAGGAACCCTGGCTACAAGTCATCTGGGGGAAAAAAAAATTTAAGAATTCTCTTAAAAACACAAGTCAAATCAGACCAAAGGTTGCTTAGCAGATTACAGAAACATCCAGCTTCCCTTGTGGCTCAACTGGTAAAGAATCTACCTGCAATGCGGGAGACCTAGATTCGATTCCTGGGTTGGGAAGATCCCCTGGAGGAGGGCATGGCAACCCAGTCCAGTCTTCTTGCCTGGAGAATCCCCATGGACAGAGCTTGATGGGCTACAGCCTAGGGGATCGCTAAAAGAGTTGGACACGACTGAGTGACTAAGCACAAACATCACTAAATTACCACCATCATCAAAAAACTAAACATTACTGATTAATATGTATCATTAAACAATTACTGATACTATAAAATGGCCAAAGGCCATGGCCTTGCCTGCTGGGGGAGGTGTAGGTAGAGATACAACACAAGATATCTGAGCTCAAGAAAGAGGGGCTTAATGTGATTTTTATTATTTTTTGATCACGCCACACAGCATGTGAAATCTGTTTCCGTGTCTCATGCTTTGGAAGGGCAGTCTTAACCACTGGACCACAAGGGGAGTCCCAGGGCTTAATGTTTTTAATTTCTTTATATCCAAGCCCTTATAAAACTGTCTTGCACTCAGGAGACACCCAAGCATCTGTTGGCAAATGGACCAACAAAGAACAACCTTTCCCCTCTGTGGCTCTGTCCAGTGGAGGCCGAGGGGACGAGCTCTAAACGCAGACTGTGCCAGTTGAAGTCTGGTTCTCTCGCTTAGAAAATGTGAGATAGTCAACTGCTTCACTTCTCAAGGCCTCGCTGTCCTCAAACACTATCAGGGATCACAACAGTAGCTACTTTATTTAGGTGTTACAAGCATAAAACGGACTAAATTGTTAAGCCTTATACCAGTGCCTGAAACGTACCTGGTCCTCCAGTTAAGTGTTAGCTATGATCCCCCTGGCATAAGTATGATCACCAAGAACCTGGACTCTGAAGTTACCCAAAACCTGTCCGTGCCACTTAACAGCTCTGTGACCTTGGACAAATCATCAAGTTAATGATATTAGCAGCTCCTATGTTAACGGTTGACTGAGTGAAATGGCGTAATCTTCAAGTACTCAGTGACAAACGCGCAGGCTAATCACCTGGAGTTTAACCACATTCAGTCAGACTAGAAGGACACAGGACTAAGTCTTATTTTGTAGAAGCAAAGGCTGCCCAAGAGCCAGCAATAAATGTTAAAGGAAAAGGACACAGACGAGGAAAAGGTAATTCAATATCAGAAAGCCATAAGCACTAACTTTAGAGCAGTAATCGGATCACAAAGGTTAGAAAGTAATAAACACTGAATACCATATAGTCTCAAGCAGAATCTGCAACTGTCTCATGAAATGGGTCTAATAAATAACTCATTTTGTGATCCCACCACTTCATTAGTTGTCACAGAAAATATTTAAAAGTGCAATGATAAAAGCATTCATAAACTTCATAGCAACACAGATATGGATTCAAGTCCTGGGGTTCAACTTCACACCAGCGCTATGACTAACAAAATTTAACTTCTAAGAGCCCAAGTTCATTTGTAAAATTGAGGTATATATCATCTAACAGTCAGTCATCATGATGATTAAAAAGATACCTGCTTTCAATCTACAAAATGCTTCTCTTTTGATTCTTCTCTCAAACTATGAGTAGCTAAGGAAGATAAGGAAATCTGGGCTCAAGAAGCTGAGAGGTAGGTACCAAACACCACACTGCTCTTTAGTGTCAGAGACAAGGCTAAAATCACACTTCCACCTTCTTTGCAAATACCCCAAAAACCTACATTAAAATTTCAAACCCATAAGGACCTGAGGAATTAATCTGGTCTTTGGATGGTCCTTAAAGATTACCAGATTAATTAATTGAGTGTGTACGTTTCAAAGTACAAAATTGGGCTGGCAAACTATAAACGACGCTTAAATACACAGCTCTCCGCAGTGAGGAGCCCTGAAGAGAGCGTCTTTCCACAACCCTAGTTCCTTTAGTGCACGACCGCGGAAGAGAGTTAAGATAAAGCTGGTAAGCTAAAAAGAAAGAAAGAAAAACTCACATACAGCATGCAAGAATACACATACTCGAAGATCTGCCTCCTGAGTATTTTTTCCCTGAACTTATGCTAGCCCTTAAAAATAAACACTGATCAATGAAACTTAAGTCTGCGCAAGTAATCCTACCTGCTATTTAAAACAACTCAAAATGGTGATTTGATTAGACCTTTTAGCTAGACAGGGCTTCCCTGATGGATCAGAGGTTAAAGCGTCTGCCCGCAATCGGGAGACCTGGGTTCGATCCCTGGGTCGGGAAGATTCCCCTGGAGAAGGAAATGGCAACCCACTCCAGTATTCTTGCCTGGAGAATCCCATGGACGGAGGAACCTAGTGGGCTATAGTCCATGGGGTCGCAGAGTCGGACAAGACTGAGCGACTTCACTTTCACTTTAGCTCAGTTCAGTTCAGTCGCTCAGTCGTGTCCGACTCTTTGCGACCCCATGAATCGCAGCACGCCAGGCCTCCCTGTCCATCACCATCTCTCGGAGTTCACTCAGACTCACGTCCATCGAGTCCGTGATGCCATCCAGCCATCTCATCCTCGGTCGTCCCCTTCTCCTCCTGCCCCTAATCCCTCCCAGCATCAGAGTCTTTTCCAATGAATCAACTCTTCGCATGAGGTGGCCAAAGTACTGGAGTTTCAGCTTTAGCATCATTCCTTCACTTTAGCTAGACAACTACATTTAATCACATGGCCAACCAACCCGAACTTTAATCTCAGATGCTCAACCTGCCCCGTGCCTGCTGGCTTGAGAAACACATTCAGACAGATAGGTCCATTTTTAAAGCTGTTCAGAGCGGAGGTCAGGTGTCAATTTCTATCTGCTGTCTACGTAAAGCTGGCCATCCACATCGAGATCCAGTGACCGGCCTATAAGGTGAAGCCCTGAAGAAGAGCTAACCGAGCAACCTCGGAGAGGGAGGCCTGAGACTGGAGGGGCAGCGCCGGGCAGACAGGCTTAAGCAGGGAGATGGAGGAAGAAAGAGAAAGCGGCGGCTCTGCAAGTTTTACCCTCCGTTGAAAGCGTAGGGCGAAAAGCGCAGCTGCAAAGGGCCCACGGAGCTGTGAGGTTCCATGGCCAGGTCTCGGCCCGCGCCCGAGTACGACACAACGGAGGACAACATTCCGTGGCTCCTCTCCTGCTGTCTCACGGCAAGATGGCTGCCTCGACCGGAAATTGCGCCGTTTCCGGTTTCCGCGGCGCTGCCTCCGGCCGCTCTATCTCGCTCCAGTCGTTGCTCCTGGAGGCCAGAGCCCTCGCTCTCCAGTCGGTAGCTATTGCCCGCTCTTCGAAGAGACCTGGCTTTCTTTTCCAGGCAAACATTCGAAATCACTCGTGATGGATAGAAATTTTAAAGTCTGAGCTTACAAAGACATTGGAAAAACTATGGAGCAACGGAAACTCGAAGAGTCTATTGGAGTGTAAATCAGTACAGCCGTATTTCGGAAAGGGACTGGCATTACTTGACATAGTTGAAAATACACACACATCATGACCCAGCAGTTTCACGCCGAGGTATGTACCCTGGCTAGAAGACGTGCAAGAATGTTCATAAAGATGTTCTTATGGCCCCAAACTGGAAATGAGCTAAATATCCATAAACTGCAGAATGGATAAAGCAGCTGAGGGATGTGGATGTGCACAAGCAAGAAAATTAACTGGCTTTGGTAGAGGGAAAGGCCCTGCTTGGCTAGGGATGGGTTGGAGGCTGTAGTGCTAGCAACACTGGGTTTCTTTACTTGATTTAATGTTTGCCTGCTCAGTAGATCAGGCGTGCTGGACTCTGCGACCACACGGACTATAGCCCACCAGGCTCCTCTGTCCATGGGGTATTTGCAGGCAAGAATACTGGAGTAGGTTGACATTTCCTCCTCCAAGGGATCTTCCTCACCCAGGGATCGAAGCCCCATCTCCCGCGTCTCTTGTACTGGCAGGCCGGCTCTTCACCTTGGTTGCTGCTGTTCAGGCGCTAGGTCGTGCCTAACTCTTTGCAGCCCCATGAACTGCAGCCCGATAGGTTTCCCTGTCCTTCACTATCTCCCAGAATTTGCTCAAACCCATGTCCATTGTGTTGATCACATCCAACCATCCCATCTTCTGTTGCCCTTGCCCCACTCTGCCCGCCCCCACCCCCTCCCAGCTTCCTTCTCCTGCCCTCATTCTTTTCTAGCGTCAGCGTCTTTTCTAATGAATCAGCTCTGTGCATCAAGTGGCCAAAGTATTGGAGCTTCAGCTTCAGTCTTTCCAATTAATATTTAGGGTTGATTTCCTTTAGGGTTGACTGGTTTGATCTCTTTGCTGTCCAAGGGACTCTCAAGAGTCCCTCCAACACCACAGTTCAATTCTGTGGCACTCAGCCTTCTTTATGGTCCAACTCTCACATCTGTACATGACTGCTGGAAAAATCACAGCTTTGCCTATACAGACTTTACCAGCAAAGTGATGTCTCTGCCTTTTAATACACTGTCTCGGTTGGTCATAGCTTTCCTTCCAAGGAGCAAGCGTCTTTGAATTTCATGGCTGCCGTCACTGCAGTGATTTAGGAGCCCAAGATCAAATCTGTTACTGTCTCCACTTTTTCCCCATCTATTTGCCATGAAGTGATGGGACCAGATGCCATGATCTTCATTTTCTGAATGTTGAATTTTAAGCCAGCTTTTTCACTCTCCTCTTTCATCCTCATCAAGAGGCTCTTTAGTTCCTTTTTGCTTTCTGCCATTAGAGTGGTATAATCTGCATATATGAGGTTGTTGCTATTTCTCCAGGAAATCTTGATTCCAGCTTGAGGTTCATCCAGCCACACATTTTGCATGATGTACTCTGCATATAAGTTAAATAAGCAGGGTGACAGTGTACGGCCTTGATGTACTCCTTTCCCAATTTTGAACCCGTCCATTGTTCAGTGTCTGGTTCTGTTGCTTCTTGACCTGCATACAAGTTTCTCAGGTGATAGATAAACTGGTCTGGTATTCCCATCTCTTGAAGAATTTTCCACTGTTTGTTGTGATCCACACAGTCAAAGGCTTTAGTGAAGTCAGTAAAGCAGAAATAGATGTTTTCCTGGAATCCCCTTGCTTTCTCTATGATCCAATGGATGTTGGCAATTTGATTTCTGGTACCTCTGCCTTTTCTAAATCCAGCTTGTACATCTGGAAGTTCTTGGTTTATGTACTACCCTTACTTGATTTAATACCATCTATTAATCTGTACACATGTTTACATACTTCTTTATATGAATATCATATTTTACAATTTAAAAATGTTAATAAAAAAAGCAAGCAAGCTTTTGACTAATAGAGAACGGACTGCCTGATATATACATGCAATTCTGGAAGCATAAAAAGATTTTTGAAAAGTACTTTTTTAAATTAAAACTTTTCCTATACTTTACTGTAAACAAAGCATAAAAGAAAGGGTTTTCTTTGATGGTTATGGACAGAGAAGTATTGTATTTATTCAGGTAATGTCTTGGATACAAAAATTCTGTAAAATCTTTCCTATCCTTAAGGAGCACACAACCTCATTGATTATGTGAAGCACAAAGGAAGCAAGCTAACAAGCATTACAACCTGTGATTATGCCTAAATGAACCATAGGATATTAGAGATACCAAAGGAACATTTCATGCAAAGATGGGCATAATAAAGGACAGAAATGCTATGGACCTAACAGAAGCAGAAGATATTAAGAAAAGGTGGCAAGAATACACATAAGAACTATACAAAAAAGCTCTTTATGACCCAGATAACCACAATGGTGTGATCACTCACCTAGAGCCAGATATCCTGGAATGCGAAGTCAACTGGGTCTTAGGAAGCGTCACTATGGACAAAGCTAGTGGAGGTGATGGAATTCCAGCTGAGATATTTCAAGTCCTAAAAGATGCTGCTGTCAAAGTGCTGCACTCAACATGCCAGCAAATTTGGAAAACTCAGCAGTGGCCACAGGACTGGAAAAGGCCAGTTTTCATTCCAATCGCAAAGAAAGGCAATACCAAAGAGTGTCCAAACTACCGCACAATTGCACTCATCTCACATGCTAGCAAAGTAGTGCTCAAAGTTCTCCAAGCCAGGCTTCAACAGTACTTGAACTGAGAACTTCCAGATGTCCAAGCTGGATTTAGAAAAGGCAGAGGAACCAGAGATCAAATTCCCAACATCCATTGGATCATTGAAAAAGCAAGAAAGTTCCAGAAAAACATCTATTTCTACTTTATTGACTAGGCCAAAGCCTTTGACTGTGTGGATCACAACAAACTGTGGAAAATTCTTAAAGAGATAAGAATAGCAGACCAACTTACCTGCCTCCTGAGAAATCTGTATGCAGGCCAAGAAGCAACAGTTAGAACTGGACACGGAACAACAAACTGGTTCCAAATAGAGAAAGGAGTATGTCAGGACTGTATGTTGTCACCCTGCTTATTTAACTTATGTGCAGAATACATCACGTGAAATGCTGGGCTGGATGAAGCACAGGTTGGAATCAAGATTGCTGGGTGAAATATCAGTAGCTTCAGATATACAGATAACACCACCCTTATGGCAGAAAGTGCAGAGGAACTGAAGAGCCTCTTGATGAAAGTGAAAGAGGAGAGTGAAAAAGCTGGCTTAAAACTCAACATTCAAAAAACTTGAGATAATGGCATCTGGTCCCATCACTTCATGGCAAATAGATGTGGAAACAATGGAAACAGTGACAGACTATTTTCTTGGGCTCCAAAATCACTGCAGATGGTGACTGCAGTCATGAAATTATAAGACGTTTGCTCCTTGGAAGAAAAGCTATGACTAACCTAGGCAGTGTATTAAAAAGCAGAGACATTACTTTGCCAACAAAGGTCTGTCTAGTCAAAGCTATGGTTTATCCAGTAGTCACGTATGGATGTGAGAGTTGGACTATAAAAGAAAGCTGAGCACTGAAGAATTGATGCTTTTGAACTGTGGTGTTGGAGGACTCTTGAGAGTCCCTTGGAATTCAAGATCAACCCAGTCCATCGTAAAGGAAATCAGTCCTGAATAGTCATTGGAAGGACTGACGCTCTAGCTCCAATCCTTTGGCCACCTGATGGGACGAACTGACTCATTGGAAAAGACCCTGATGCTGGGAAAGATTGAGGGCAGGAGTACCGGAAGATAGAGAATGAGATGGTTGAATGGCATCACCGACTCGATGGACATGAGTTTGAGCAAGCTCTGGGAGTGGGTGATGGACAGGAAAGCCTGGCGTGCTGCAGTCCGTGGAGTCACAGAGTCTAACGCGACTGAACTGAATTGAGCCATAGGAGAGGTCCCCTGGGGTCCACATTTACCTATAGTTCTTGTGACAAATGTGAAAAGACTTCATAAGGTGGCAGCAGGCTATCTGGTGTTTTTTTTTTTTTTTAATCATTCCACATGTTTGAGAATAGCTAACGCTGCTTACCGCGCGCCAGGCACTGTTCATGTATTTCCTGAATTCTTCTCGCATTGTTCTTAGAGGACACGCGGTATTACCATTCCATCCCGCACATGAAGAAACCGAGGTGGAGCGGGCTGGTGACTTGCTCCATGTCACGCCGCCAGTTGGTTTAAACAGTCAACTTTTAAAGATCAACACCTCGGCTACCTCCGGCAGCGGCCAATCAGCGTATCCCGGCAGCGCGGCCGCCGCCGGAAGCCAGGGGCGCGCGGCCCCGGGCCCAGAGCGTCACCCGGCGCCCACGCCTCGCGCGGCCGGCGCCCCCAGAGGGCGGCCTGCGGAAGCCGGGCGCGGAGCGGGCGGAAGTGACGCCATCAGCGCGCGCCCGCGGCCCTGTGGGATCGGGAAGGGTCGCCGTGGCGGGCGCCTGGGCCGCTGGGCGCCGGACCTCGCTCTCTCCGACCGGTCGTCGTCTGTGCAGTGACTCCAGGTAACCCCCTGGTAGCGCCTCCCTGAGAATTCCTGCAGGGCGGCCACTGCAGCGGCCCCCCGGGGGCGGGGGCGCGGAGGGGCGCGGAACGGGCCCGGAGACGGCGGGGGCCGCGCCTCTGGCTGGTGCGGCCGCCCCTTCGGCCTGTCCCGGCCGTGGCTCCCGCCCGGCGCCCTCGGCCGTGGCTCGAGGGCGGCTTCCCTGCCCGAGCGCTGGCGCCGGGTGCTGGTGGGGCCTGAGGCAGCCCAGTCCCGCTCAGCCGGGACCCTGCCATCCCTTAATTCTCTTTATTGAAAGGCATGTTCACCCTGGCCTGTGCCCACCTGTCTTGATACCAACAGGGGTAGTTTTATAATAAAGTTGCGCTTGAGACTTTTTAACGTTTTGTCAGAGGCCGGAGACTTCAGGCACGTTAGAGCATAATACACAAATACAAAGGTGTCCTTGTCTAGGCCCTGGACAGTGTGGTTTTCGCATGTAATACTCTAGGTAGGCGTCTCTGAAAAGATTATTCTTGATTGAGTTACGCAGACACGAGGAGACTATGCAGAATTTATTGATTCTTTTCCCTTATCAGTGATTATCTCCCCGAAATATCAAATTTGACGCGTCGGTTACCAAAAGATGAGGGGATGCTGCAAACAACTCTTTTCTGAGGCTAAGTTAGTGCAGTAGTAACTGTGCGGCTTTAAGGACACGGGAGGAAAGACGGTCAGTACCACCTCTTCGAATTATAGATGGGCTGTAAACAGTGCTAACATTAGGCCTCAACTACTTCCTCAGAGTTTTTTCTCTAGACTTAGTTTGCAGAACGGGGTCAGGAGCCACCAGTTTCTGGATCAGTCTGTCTGTATGAGTGAGTGGTTTCGACCCTGCCCTCATTATCTCTTGCCTCAACCATAGCAGTGACTCCTAACCGAACTTGCAGGCTCCGGCTGTATCTCTTAGAGCCCATTCGTACTTTTCTACGGTAGGTCTACGGTGGCGCACTCCAGAACCCGGTCCCTGCTTGTATTGCTTAAGCAGCGTAACGTGATCCCACTTAGGCTTGCTGCCTCACCCCTGCAGGAACAGTCCACGCAGTCAGGCTTGGTGTGTTGCTTGCATGCTCTTTCAATTTTTGTCTCTTTGTGCTTAACCTTTCTTCTTCCTGAAATGCTGAATGTAAATTCCTACTCACCTTGCTAGACCCAAGTTAGATGGTCCTTGCTTTATAAACACACTCTTCCGGACACTTGGCAGTTGGCATTGCCTTCTTTTCTCTGGCATGTATGCATTCAACTGGGGCCTCCCGGGTGGTTCAGTAGTAAGAAATCCACCTGCAGTTGCAGGAGACACCAGTTCGATCCCTGGGTTGGGAAGATCCTCTGGGGAAGGAAGTGGCAACGCAGTCCAATATTCTTGCCTGGAAGATCCCACGGACAGAGAAGCTTGGTGGACTGTGTAGTCCATGTGGTTGCAAAAGAGTCAGACATGGCCTAGCTACTAAACGAAAGCATGCATTCATTCGTCATCAACATATTATATGTCAGACACGGTACTAAGTAGAGATTACAAAAACATATTCCTGGTTTCTTCACTCAAGGGGCTTAGCATAGTGTGTATCTGCTATTATAGCACTTAAGTTTTGCAGTGATTATTTGCATATCCTATACAAACTGAACTCTTTGATGCCAGGGACTATATATATATCCTCTTAATTTTTATATTTGCAGCACTCTGTTGTTGTAATAGATTAACAGTGTCCAAAAGAGCATAATTTTCTTACATGTCTGTTTTCGGAAGCAGCTTTCTCTGTGTCTGGTCTGCTTTCCACGGATGAGTTTGTAGGGTGTGTAACCTTCGGAGTCCTTTGTCCTTGCAGAGTCACTGCCAGAGTCTGGGTGCTTTTTTTTGAAGGAGGTGCGTGAGGCGCCTGCGTGTCTTTGACATGTAATTTGCAACTTTAAGACCTCTGTGTTCTGTGTGAGAGACCCTCACTAGATTGGTAACATTCAAGCTGCAGTCTGATAGCAATAGCTGACGTTTATCCTGTGCTTACTGTGTTAGAACTGGATGCTGCTCTTAAGGCATTAATCAGTCCTGTTTGAATCAGTCAGTTCTCACAGCAACCTTGCGCACAGTAGGAGTCCATATGAGCTAAACTGAATAAAAGGTCTTTCATTAGTCACTCGGTTCTTTAACTTAAAAGGAATTTCAGGTGTGTAGCCAGTAAAGAGGTGATTTAAGGAAAGCCAGGTACGAGCATATTGGTATTTGTGTGCTCCGAAGAGGTAAAGGTATTACACATGTAAAACATGATGTCTTGTTTTTATGTCTGTATAGCTTCTATCACAGAATGTTATTTATTTAAGGTAGTTTCTCAATAAATGACCATGCCAAAGTGTATTGGATACAATTCAAAATTTATTAAACTTAATGCCCAAGACATTATAGAGGATAGAAAACTGAATGAAATATTTAAAAACTTAAATTCAGCCTAATAGTACCATGTATACAGTGCATAATAAATATTTCTACTCACATATGACAGTTTCCTTAGGAATTTATTTTCCTTGGATATTTTTCCCCCAAAGTTTTGAATGCTGGGTATGTACCTTAACATTTAACATTATAAGACTATAAATTGAACACATAAAAAACCAATTTTTGTCCTGTTGACTATTTTGCACGCAGTCATGAAAAACATGGAAGGAATAAGATTTCGGCTTTGTAAGGTAAAAGGACGGAGAAGGCAATGGCACCCCACTCCAGTACTCTTGCCTGGAAAATCCCATGGACAGGGGAGCCTGGTAGGCTGCAGTCCATGGGGTCGCGAACAGTCGGACACGACTGAGCGACTTCACTTTCACTTTTTACTTTCATGCATTGGAGAAGGACATGGCAACCCACTCCAGTATTCTTGCCTAGAGAATCCCAGGGATGGGGGAGCCTGGTGGGCTGCCATCTCTGGGGTCGCACAGAGTCGGACACGACTGAAGTGACTTAGCAGCAGCAGCAGCAAGGTAAAAGGAAATGGATTCCAGAATAGCTTGATTGGGTTCTTAAGTTTGTTTTTTGTATAACCGTGAGACTGATTTATAAGGCTGTGTAGCTTACCTGTTTTCTTACATTAAACTTCAAATCTTTTCAAAGCAGCACCACCGTTTCTTGGTGTGCACGAAGACAACCCATAGAGCTGAGGAGGTCGCCACGAACAGTGCGCTGGGGATGCGCTAGGAAAAGACTGAATGCCGAGGCAATTTCCAGTCCAGAGGTTTCTGATTTGCCAAGAAGGTGAACGCCATGGATCAGAACAGCAGCCTCCCTCCATACGCCCAGGGCCTGGCCTCGCCCCAGGTAACGCAGCTGGAGGGAGGGCGCATGTAGGGCAGAACCACGTTGTTAGAGATGCTGCAGAAGGGAAGGAAGGAAATTAAGCCGTCTGTTGTTGAAAATGGACTTACATTTTTTAAGTCTTCTTTATTTCATTGAGAATCTCCTTTAGATTTTTAATAGGCATGATAACGTTTAATTTGGGAAGTTTGGAAGCTAAAATATGTATTTGTCTATAAGACTTAATCTTTTGATAAACACGAAAGTGGTCTGAGTGATTACAGAGTGTTTGATTTCGTAAGTAACCTAATTATTTTCTAGCTTTATCTTTCCTTTTTTATGTTTAAAGTTCCAAATAACATATCTGCTTTTAACATTTTTAAATAACTTCTGTTAAATAAAAATACCTATTTTAAGTGTGTGTTTTGATAAGTGTATGCGCCTTTGAAAGTTCTGAAACATTTCATTCAGCCTAAAAATCCCTCTCTGCCCCTTTACAGTTGCTCCCCTAGCCCCAGGCGACAGCTGATCTGCTGTGCAGGCGTGGAGATAGTCTTGTCTCTGCTAGAATATTGTGAGGTGGCATCATACCAGTCAGTATGTGCTTTTCGCAGGTCTGTCATCTTAGCCCAGCATAATGTTTGCATATATCAGCGAATTCCTTTTTATTGCCAATGGCCCTCTGGTGTGGATGCACCACAGTTTGATTTCCGGTTGCTGACCTTAGGGCTGTTTCCAGGTGGAAGCAGTTATGAATAAAGGCGCTGTATGTGTATATTCTCCATGTCTGCTATGTTTTATTTCTCTTGGGTAGACACTTAGGAATGGGGTTGCTGGGTTATCGTGTGTGTGTTTGACTTTATAAGAAAGTGCCTTGCATGTTCTCAAGTCCTGCCCGCAGCGTCTGAGCGTTCTCATTGCTCCACACCCTCACCAGCACGTCTGTTTTCGCTTGAGTCTAAAAGTAAAAGTGTTTTCCTGTTGACTTAACAATCTTGAGCATTTTGTCAACTGCTTATTAACTGTTTCTGTATCTTCAGTTGTAAAATGTCCTTCACATCTTTTGCCCATTTTTTATTGGTCTGTTTGTTCATCTTTTATTGCATTTTGATTGTTCTTTATTCTGGATACAAGTTCTTTCTCAGATGTATGTATGGTAGATGTTTTCTCCTAATCTGTGGCTTAATTTTTAAGTTTCTTAATCGTATCTTTCAAAGAATGGAAATTCTCAATTTTTTCAAAGTCTTAGACCATTGTTATCCTCTAGAGCCTGAAGGGTTAAGCATCTTCCTAAATTCTCACGTGTTGTTCGTTGAATTTCACTCCTAGGTCTGCTTCCACATCCTCAGCTCTTATCTACTAGCTCTATGCTGCTGTGCTGCGGTGAAGAAGAAAGTGATGTGTGTGAGATGACGGCTTAACAGCCCCATTTGTTCTCGGATGGTGCCTGTCTTTGCACATCTCACCTGCAATTCTACCAGCCGAGTTCTGCAGACACTTGACACCAGCCAATCTAACCCACTGTTCTCTAACTGCCCACAGGGTGCCATGACTCCTGGAATCCCTATCTTTAGTCCAATGATGCCTTACGGCACAGGACTGACTCCACAGCCTATTCAGAACACCAACAGTCTGTCCATTTTGGAGGAGCAGCAACGGCAGCAGCAGCAGCAGCAACAGCAGCAGCAGCAGCAACAGCAGCAGCAGCAGCAGCAGCAGCAGGCGGCGGCAGTGGCAGCCGTCCAGCAGTCGACGTCCCAGCAGGCAGCCCAGGGGCCCTCGGGCCAGACACCACAGCTCTTCCACTCACAGACTCTCACGACTGCACCCTTGCCGGGCACCACGCCCTTGTACCCCTCCCCCATGACCCCCATGACGCCCATCACCCCTGCCACGCCAGCCTCGGAGAGCTCCGGGATCGTGCCGCAGCTGCAGTGAGTGCTCCTTGGGTGTCCCGCCCCTGCCCTGGAGGGACCCCCCGCTGCTGGGCTGCTGTTCTTTGTTCTCAGATGGGTTGATTTGTCTGTGTGGTATTAACGGTGTTCATGCATCAAATCTTGCTTTGTCTTACTTGAGAGAGGGAAGGAAGCTGTCGTAATGAGTCAGTGCCCCCAGTAAAGGTCTCTCATAACATCTTCAGGGATTTGGTAGCTGTGCTTAAATGCTTGGGCCAGTGAACTCCAGTTTGGATTGCATTATTGTTGTTGATATTTCACTGTAGCTGATTAACCAGATCAAGCCTTATATAGTCTCCCTCCCTTGTGGTATTATAAGTCTTTGGAAAGATTAATTGCAAAGTCACAGAATCATCATTGTTCATAGTGGTCCCTGTTTTTCTTCATTGTTTATTATAAGGGCTGCATATAAATCTTTGAGAATTGTGTCCTTCCCACAAGCTGAGGATGGCTGTTCTTGCCCTAAATGGATTTTTCTACCTATGTGAAGTGGGTCCTGTATGTAACAGAAAAGGGGTAGGGGGACAGGTAGGGAAAATTTCTCCTCCCTGAAAAACAGATATCCTCATATCTGTCAGTGAGAATTATATAGCTTTTGCCATTAGGAAGCTTATAACCACATGAAGGGTTATTTGTAAGAATACATCACCCAGTGTTCATGCAAGTCATTCCTAATCATCTTCAGAACTAAGTAATGTTTAATCATGGATCATGACTGTTACACAGAGACCTAAATCTTGCCCTGGGTGTGTGTGTGATCTGAAACAATTAAAAAAAAATAATAATAATGTTAATGATTTTAGAAGGATAAGCACTTATTAGTTCACCTTTGAAGATACCATATGCTGTTGTCTTGCACAGTTACCTGGCTCCTATGCCCAGTTAAGTTTGCACCTTTGGTTTAAATTGTAATTTATACCCAGTTCAGATGGGTGTATATTTCTTTCCAGCACCTTAATATTTCTGGTATTCCACAAAGCATCCCCAAAATTCACAGAATTGTGGAAATTAAATAACATACTTTTAAACAGCCAATGAATCAGAGATCACAGGGGCAGTTAGAAAATAGTTAAGACAAATAAAAATGAAAATACTGTATAAGGCTTCCCAAGTGGTGCTAGTAGTAAAAGAATTGCCTGCCAATGCAAGAGGTGCAAGAGATGTGGTTGGATCCCTGGGTCAGGAAGATCCTCTGGAGTAAGAAATGCACCCCACTCCAGTATTCTTGCTTGGAAAATTCCATGGGCAGAGAAGCCTGATAGACTTAACAGAAGCACAAAACAGATGGAGCACAAAACAGATTTGGGATGCAGCAAATATGGTACTAAGGGTGAAATTTACAGCTGTAAATGATCACATTAAAAAATAAGAAATATTTCAAAGCAGTAACATTACAAGTAGAAAAAGAGCAAAACAGATTTGGGATGCCGCAAATATGGTACTAAGGGTGAAATTTACAGCTGTAAATTATCACATTAAAAAATAAGAAATATTTCAAAGCAATAACATTACAAGTAGAAAAAGAGCAAACTAAACCAAAAGCTGTAAGAAGGAAGGAAACAATGATTAGAGCAGAGATAAATGAAATAGAGAAAAAACAATAGAGAAAATCAATGAGACAGAAGATTGCTTCTTTGAAAAAAATCAACATGTAGTTAGACTAACAGAAAGGGAAGACTCAGAGTACTAAAATCAGAAAGGACAGTAGGGACGGTGCTGCCGAGTCTATGAAGTAAACAGATAAAGTTATGGGAACTTGTGTATATAAAATTGATTAGAAGAAAACAGATGTATAAGAATATTAAAAATGAAAAGGGAGTTTTTGTCTCCCGCCTGCCATGCTGTGAGGCGCAGGTGCCTCAGCACAGTTATGGAGGCGCTGCTCCAGAATACCAGTTGCCCCCTGACATCAGGGGGAGCAGAGGGCAGGGTGGGGGGCCCCCAAAGAGAGGAGAAGAGAAAGAAAGTTAAAAAAGTTCATTGCACCTATGTAATAAATATCAATGTCTGGTTTTCTTGATCTGCTGAGAGTTAATTGGAAGAAAAAGGTTTCCTTCCTTTGTCAGAGATAATTTAATTTTTGTTTGTCCAAGATACTTATTTTGAAAGAAGTGAGAAAATCATACCTCACTTAGGAGCCATGTACATACAGAGCATTTTCTTCCTCTGAAGATGGCACTATTAGTAGTTATTACTTCATAGTGCATTCTAAGTACTAAGTGAGGGTAGCTGTGTGTTATGTTGGCATGGTGTTTGGTACTTGTTTAAACACAATGTCAGCAATTAAAAAATGTGTTTAATTAAAAAAAATTAGGAAAGATTGTGTTTTTTAGATAATTAACAGTAAATAATCATGTTTTCTTTTCAATTTTTTTACAGAAATATTGTATCCACAGTGAACCTTGGTTGTAAACTTGACCTAAAGACCATTGCACTTCGTGCCCGAAATGCTGAGTATAATCCCAAGGTCAGAACAATTGTATCAAACCACAGTGATAACAGAATTTTCTTCCAAAGGTCTTTCGATTAAAAAGAATATGTTGTGTTTAAGTTTGTTGACACCAACAAAACAAGAATTTAAAGCAGAATATGTCGTGTTTTTGTTGAATAACTGCCAGGTGAGAGACTGCGAGAATACATCAGCGCCCAGGGCGAGGCCTCACGCTTGCCGTGAGGGGATCACGCTCGGCTGCTGGGCTGAGGGTGGCGTGTGATCCCACTTA
The DNA here is from genome assembly GCA_006410635.1 of Cephalophus harveyi. Lineage (NCBI taxonomy): Eukaryota > Metazoa > Chordata > Mammalia > Artiodactyla > Bovidae > Cephalophus > Cephalophus harveyi. The sequence continues at coordinate 23,616 of SJYT01015131.1, read as the reverse complement.
CGCTTTGAAAACTATATAGAGTTGAATGCCAGGCTCCTTGGAATTCACTTCAAAATAAAACAATTGGAGAATTGGGAAAGGGGAATATGAATGAGACAAGATTAGCCAAAAACTAGTAATTGTTAAAGTTGGATAATAAGTACAAGGAAGTTTAATATATTTTTCTACCTTTGTATAACTGCCACTTTTTTTTTTTATATAATAAAAAGATTAAGAAGAAAATGCCTACAAATTGTCAGATTTTAAGATAGTAACCTAATGCATATGGCAAATCTGTATGAGTATAGCATTATAAGAATTAACCTTTTGTCTATCATAATTTTATTAAGTTGAATACATAATTTTACATATTTTTTTTTCTAATGAAATGATAGTAGTTATCCAAAACTGGTTAAAGGAATTTAGGAAATGTAAAAAACTATAGAAGGAATTTAGAAAATGCAAAATAATTAGACATTTCCTGGGACTCGTATAGACTAGAATATAATGCTAGCAGTTTTACATGGTGGTAAAATTAGAAGGAAGGCAGACCATAGTTTTTAAATTAAAATTGTTAAAGCTATCTAAGTTGTCAGAGTCGTCTTCATTAGAAATATGTGGATTTTTCGTGTGTAATTAGGCAGCAGATATTACATTTTTAGAGAGGCCATTGGATTTATATGAATGCCAGTATGTCAGTGCAGTTTCTAAAAGTCCGTGGGAACGGGGAGGTCACTTCACTGTGTGTTGATATGCTTGTAATCTGATATATTCCTTCTGGAGGTGGAAAGGTTTGTAAGTTGATTGGCCTAAAAAATCATTAGTAAAACAAAATTTACAGGTGAAGTTTTGCAAATGTCATTGGTCTCCGGTGGTGGGGATGAGCGGGACAGGATACAGGGCTCTCGGTCCAGCGCCTCTGTCGTCACAGTTGGCGTGTTTGTTTCCTGTGCAAAAGCACGCGTGCCGCGTGGCGACGGAAGGGAGCCTGTGAGGAAGCGCGTGGCAGGCGCCGTGGCTGGCTCGGTACCAGGCCCCTCTCGGCGCCTGGGAGGCTCTTGCCGTTGTGTAGTTCTCCTGATGGAGCCAGCACTCTGCCCTCAGTAACCGCTGTCTCTGGCTGTTCTAGCGTTTTGCAGCTGTCATCATGAGGATAAGAGAGCCCCGCACCACCGCACTGATCTTCAGCTCTGGGAAGATGGTGTGCACGGGAGCCAAGAGGTGGGTTAGAGGAGTTCCTTGTCCTGCTCTGCATGTTACAGAGAGAGGGCGGCGTCACGGCATCTGGGTGTGAGGCTACTACTTTAAGGCAAACACGGTGTAACTGTTGCTTTCGTATTAAAGTAGTTGATTCTCATCACCTTAGACAGTGGCGGCTTCATTTTCTTAAACATAGGCATGAGTTCAGGATGTGTGCTCCAGCCTTACTTCTGTGTAGCTCAGCACGTGTGTGCGCCAGACTTTTGTCATTCGTGACTCTGCACTTGAGAGCCTTTGGTCAGCAAGGGTGCTGCTGCTTTCATTCCGCTTTTGTTACATAAGTCCTGCACTGCAAAGTCATATTTTATCCAACAAGTAGGTTCTAGGAATGGATAAAGAAAGACGTGACATAAAAGAGGAATTAGTGTACACATTCTTGGAGTATAAATCTCATCAGTATTTTCCTATCAAAATGATGCTTGTTGGTTTTTAGCTCAGTAGAAATTTGTGGGCTTAAATACAGCAATATTAATGATAATGGTGATGCTGATATTATACTTCATATTCATGAAATCTGGGGCTATCAATAATCTGGTGAATTGAAAGCTATTCGTTTTGGTAGGCCTACAGTTTTCTGTCAAGGACATGGGAAAGTTTCTCTCATCTAAGTAATTGTGTTAGCTGTCTTTGAGTATGAATAGCTTGCTTTTTCTTTCCTAGTGAAGAACAGTCTAGACTAGCAGCGAGAAAATATGCCAGAGTTGTACAGAAATTGGGTTTTCCAGCTAAGTTCTTGGACTTCAAGATTCAGAACATGGTGGGGAGCTGTGATGTGAAGTTCCCTATAAGGTTAGAAGGCCTTGTGCTAACCCACCAACAGTTCAGTAGGTAAGTCTGAAATACATGGTGGTTGCTTTTGTCAACAATTTTAATATATGATCTATTTAAACACTGTTCATGATAAAACTTAAGCAGAATAAATAGTTCAGTTCAGTTCAGTCGCTCAGTCGTGTCCGACTCTTTGCGACCCCATGAATTGCAGCACGCCAGGCCTCCCTGTCCAACTTCCGGAGGTCACTCAGACTCACGTCCATCAAGTCGGTGATACCATCCAGCCATCTCATCCTCTGTCGTTCCCTTCTCCTGCCCCCAATCCCTCCCAGCATCAGAGTCTTTTCCAGTGACTAATCAGTATGTAAGAGCAAATGATATGCTGATAGGGACATTTATTGTTGGAGTGTCTTCCTGATTTCTTGGGTAATACCTACTATTCTCACCAGCCTCCTGCTTCTCTTTTAACTCAGTGACACACAGAACTCCCCTTTACTGGCATGAAATTGATTCCCTTCTGTATGTTTCATCATTTTATTGCTCAATAAATACATTTTAAATGAAAAAATAAAACCCACAACCTCTCGTATCAATTTCCCCCCAGTTGTTTGAGTCTTTTGTTCTACTTCCTGGAGAAGACTTCAAAGGCAGGTGGTCCCTGATCGCCTCTCACAGCCTTTCTGCTCACAGCAGCCCCATGGCTTATCATGCCTCTCTTGCACCAGGACCCTTGCACATCCCACTTTTATCCCTGGCACACTCTTCTGTCACTTTTTACCTAAGAAACTCCCACTGGCATTTCATGTATCCATCCCAGCATCTCCCTTCCTCAGAGAAGCCTGCCTTGAATTTTCCAGTAAGTTAAACACGGTCACACATCCTGTTTTCAATCTAACAAAGTGAGATGACTAGGATTAGAACAAAACTGTACCAGTAGTGCATTTAGTCAGATAACGCAGGGCGAGGTTCAGTCTCCAACCAGTGTCTCTTCTGTCTCTGGTTAAATTGCCCGAGCAAACGTAGCAGCTAGAAGATGCTTCACTTTAAGGAGATGAGATGTGAATGATTAGAAAATACACTGTGTGACTGGCAGATCTTATAGGTGGATGATTACTGGGCTCTTTTAAGTTGCTATAAACTTGTCCAGAATGAAGCTTGATAAAGATCAGAGACTACAGAACATATTTATAAAACTCTGGTTCTTATGTCAGGAAATCCAGATTCATTAGAAACAGAATTAGTTGGTCTTCAAGTGCTAGTGACAGGTCAGGCTCACTGGCCAAACACTGCTTGCAGAATTGGTCTTCACTCCTCAGTAGTTTGTGGTTAACCCAGTGCTTTCCCTTGTTCAGGTCCTTATTTTTTTCTAAAGGCATGAGCAGCTGTTAATTTAAACTGTTGTTGCTATTTTCCTTCTAGTTATGAGCCAGAGTTATTTCCTGGTTTAATCTACAGAATGATCAAACCGAGAATTGTTCTCCTTATTTTTGTTTCTGGAAAAGTTGTATTAACAGGTAAGTTGTAACAGAAAGTAGTGGTTGAAGTTTTGAAAGTGTCAAGAATGGCATTTTCTCAGTACTTAGAAGTAATATCACAATGTTGGGACAGTCAACTAGTGACTTGCAGAGAAGCTTTGCCCCTTTTCTCTCTTCCCCAACACTGATGGGAAACGTCCACCAGAGGCGGTGAGCTGAGGCAAGTCAGATCACAGCCTTGCTGACTGAGCCTCACCGTGGTGGGGAGGGGTGGAGGTGAGCGTTACATTGCCTAATCGATGGTGCTTTAAGTTGGGTACCATTGTCTAAAACTTTGGTTTTCCTCAGCATTATCATATTGCCTCAACAAAAGAAGATTCAAAAAAGCTTGGTTGAAAGCGGCAGTTGAGAGAATGTAATGCATCAGAGTCTTTTCCAGTGACTAATCAGTATGTAAGAGCAAATGATATGCTGATAGGGACATTTATTGTTGGAGTGTCTTCCTGATTTCTTGGGTAATACCTACTATTCTCACCAGCCTCCTGCTTCTCTTTTAACTCAGTGACACACAGAACTCCCCTTTACTGGCATGAAATTGATTCCCTTCTGTATGTTTCATCATTTTATTGCTCAATAAATACATTTTAAATGAAAAAATAAAACCCACAACCTCTCGTATCAATTTCCCCCCAGTTGTTTGAGTCTTTTGTTCTACTTCCTGGAGAAGACTTCAAAGGCAGGTGGTCCCTGATCGCCTCTCACAGCCTTTCTGCTCACAGCAGCCCCATGGCTTATCATGCCTCTCTTGCACCAGGACCCTTGCACATCCCACTTTTATCCCTGGCACACTCTTCTGTCACTTTTTACCTAAGAAACTCCCACTGGCATTTCATGTATCCATCCCAGCATCTCCCTTCCTCAGAGAAGCCTGCCTTGAATTTTCCAGTAAGTTAAACACGGTCACACATCCTGTTTTCAATCTAACAAAGTGAGATGACTAGGATTAGAACAAAACTGTACCAGTAGTGCATTTAGTCAGATAACGCAGGGCGAGGTTCAGTCTCCAACCAGTGTCTCTTCTGTCTCTGGTTAAATTGCCCGAGCAAACGTAGCAGCTAGAAGATGCTTCACTTTAAGGAGATGAGATGTGAATGATTAGAAAATACACTGTGTGACTGGCAGATCTTATAGGTGGATGATTACTGGGCTCTTTTAAGTTGCTATAAACTTGTCCAGAATGAAGCTTGATAAAGATCAGAGACTACAGAACATATTTATAAAACTCTGGTTCTTATGTCAGGAAATCCAGATTCATTAGAAACAGAATTAGTTGGTCTTCAAGTGCTAGTGACAGGTCAGGCTCACTGGCCAAACACTGCTTGCAGAATTGGTCTTCACTCCTCAGTAGTTTGTGGTTAACCCAGTGCTTTCCCTTGTTCAGGTCCTTATTTTTTTCTAAAGGCATGAGCAGCTGTTAATTTAAACTGTTGTTGCTATTTTCCTTCTAGTTATGAGCCAGAGTTATTTCCTGGTTTAATCTACAGAATGATCAAACCGAGAATTGTTCTCCTTATTTTTGTTTCTGGAAAAGTTGTATTAACAGGTAAGTTGTAACAGAAAGTAGTGGTTGAAGTTTTGAAAGTGTCAAGAATGGCATTTTCTCAGTACTTAGAAGTAATATCACAATGTTGGGACAGTCAACTAGTGACTTGCAGAGAAGCTTTGCCCCTTTTCTCTCTTCCCCAACACTGATGGGAAACGTCCACCAGAGGCAGTGAGCTGAGGCAAGTCAGATCACAGCCTTGCTGACTGAGCCTCACCGTGGTGGGGAGGGGTGGAGGTGAGCGTTACATTGCCTAATCGATGGTGCTTTAAGTTGGGTACTATTGTCTAAAACTTTGGTTTTCCTCAGCATTATCATATTGCCTCAACAAAAGAAGATTCAAAAAAGCTTGGTTGAAAGCGGCAGTTGAGAGAATGTAACTCCGTCCCTCTCAACCGCTGCCCTGCTGGGCTCGGCCCTGGCGCAGACCCGCAGCCGTCCCGCGGGCGGGCCGCAGGCGTGGCAGGTGCCTGCGTCTGTCTTACTGGATGTGGGGAGAACGGTGTTGCTGTGGTTTTGTTAAGAAACGCCATTTCACACTCTTGTACTCCACTTGTCTTTGTAGGTGCTAAAGTCAGAGCAGAAATTTACGAAGCCTTTGAGAACATCTACCCTATTCTGAAGGGTTTCAGGAAGACGACGTAATGGCCGCTGTGTTCTCCTGCCTCCCCCACCCACTTGCTTTTTTAACCAGTCGGCTTGGGTACACTCGCTGGTGGTGTGGACGGCCCCACGTGGTGGAGGACGGACGTCTGGTGGCAGGGTGTGAAGCGCTCTCCCACGTGCACCCCCGTGGGGTGCCGGAGGGGTGTCGTTTGCACAGAGGACCCCGGAGCGTCCCTGCATGTGGCTCAGACTGTGCTGCTATACGGGCAGTGCTGCCTGTTATTTATACTTAGATTTTAAACACTTACTGCTGTTGACAAGTTGGTTTAAGGGACAAAACTAAGTGTTAAAGCCACCTCAACAACTGATTGGACTTTATTTTGTTTAATTTCTTCCCCATAAACCAGTTTTTATATTTCTACCGGAAAAGGAAAACTCTTTTTTAAAAGTGTTGTTTTCTAATTTGTAACTCCTGAGGGTTATTTTTGTGCCAGACACATTCCGCCTTTTCAGTATTGCAGGACAGAATAGAAATGTATTAATGAAAACAAATGGCTGTACATATTTTTCTTCCTTCAGAGTACTCTGTACAATAAATGCTGTTTATAAAAGTGTTAGATTGATGTTGTAAATGAAACTTTGTAAGATTCATGTGATCATCCTGTTAAAAAAGTTGTATTTTAGATATAATGCGTGAAAGCATTTTAGTGTTTGCTTGCTTGCTTCAATCAACATTTGATTGTTGCAATGAAAATGGTAGAATTGTGAACATTTACAGTTGCTCACAAAACGTGTTTATTACATCCCGTATATTGAGCACCTTCTATTTCCCGCACACCTTAATTCTCACAAAACCTGTAATGAGGTTTTGTTGCTCTTACACAAGGCAGGCAAGCTAGGTCGCACCTGAGGATGTGCCCCAGGTTACAGAGCAGGTAAGTGGCAAGCATGGGTTCTAAGCCAAAGGCCTTCATGGTTAGGACGGGGGTCGTCCCAGCAGACTCACAGATGGGTGTCTGTTGTGCTCATGAATATCAGGTTAACATGTATAAGTTTTGGGGTTTCATCATATGTGATGTGTCTGATTTTCTTTTTAATTGTAAAAATTGTTTTTCAGACAGCTCAGAGGTATATAATCAGAAAGGTAAGTTTCTTCCTCTTCCTTCTGTTTTCCCTGGTTAACTATAGACTGGTGTTTCCTCAGCTCTCTTCTGTTCAGATTCTTTCCCTTGGGGGTGCTTTTCTCCATATTTGGAGAAAACAGTAAAGCATACGTTTGATTTTATAGCCTCCTTTTTGTAGTCACTATATCTTACACACATTTGCATGACAGACATACTTCCATGACATGGAACTCAGTGATGTCATATCATCTCTTACAAACCTTACTGTAGTTGATCATCTCCTGAATTACAATCATGTACGTTATCTGCGGTGTTTCACTGTTATAAACAGCGCAGCAGGGAAGGTCCTTTTGGGTACTTGTGGGGAGTACAGGTGTTTCTTTAACAACACTCCTAAGAGTCACTGTATTAAAGAAGTTACACACCCTAGGCTTTAATAGATCCATACCAGAGAAGTCATTAGTGATGTCAGTAACGTATGATTCATCCGAAAGACATCATTCCAATAGCATCTCCTTCTATCCAGGAAAGAACTGTCTCCTCACATGTAGGTCTTTTCTTAGGTTCTTCAGTAAAGTTTCATAATTTTTTTTTATTTAGGGCTTTTACATTTCATAGAAGTTAATTCCTAAGTATTTTATAGTTTCTTATTAATGGTATTTTTCAGAATACTTTAAAATTATTGTTGATATATTTATCTATTTCCAATCCCTTGACTGAACTTACGTTACAACTTAGAGCTGTAAAATGCAGCACACACAGGAAACCCAACACACGTTTCACGTAACGTATTCTTCAGAGGCAGACACCCCAACAGCCGCCAGCCAGAGCCTCGCGCGCCGTCCCCGGAGCTGCTCCTCACGGTCCCGTCCAGACACCCCCCACAGCCATCACCCTTTATAGTAATTATCAGACACCAGTGTCAACTAGTCTTCCATTTTAATAAATGGCTATGTTTTTAGGTGTTTTATTCCTGAAGTTCCCCGTCATCTCACTTAAGGAAATTTACGTGCTTGTTTGGCTGGTGGTTTCTTGGTCTGTCTTGTGTTGCCGAGTCAGCACGCCCTCTTCTGTCCCTGCAGGTGGGCGGCTGCATCTGGAGGCTTGATCCCTTTAAGAGACTCGAGGTTTTAGAAACTGAATGTCTGATTATCTCCTTCTCATTGATCCATTAATTCATTAGGTTTTAAATTTTAATCACTTTTTCATTATTTGTTGGAAAACTTTTTTTATAGTGATACACTTCACGTAGCAGGATGAGTACTTATTTTCCCTTTAAAATTTCTCAAGATAAAAATGCCTCATTGAGTTCATATTAATACATCCAATCCAGACCACAGGGCTTTTAGTCAGCTCTGTATTTTTTTTATTACAATTGGAGGATAATAAGTTTACAATGTTATAATGGCTTTTGCCATACATCAGCCTGAATCAGCCACAGGTATACCTGTGGCCCCCCATCTGCTCTGTATTAATGTATTTTATGCTTAGAACCCTTAATTTTTAGACACATGGGATGATGAGTTGGAATAACAGAGTACTACCACCAATATGATTTATCAAAAGCACTGAGATGTTTTTTCTTCACTGTCACCTCTGAACCGTTACCGGCATCAGCATCTGAAATAAGGGGGGTGGATGCACTGCCCTCTGCAGTGGGTAAGCTGCCTGGTCAGCCGGTGGCCAGGCCAAGCCCAGGCTGGGGGGATGGTGGAGCACGTGGTTTGGCAGTTTGGTGTCCTCTGTAGGAGCAGCTCCTTGGTCTTGGATCAATCATTTCATGGTCATCATTAAGGTTTTTAAATGTGTCTTCACATTTCTAGAGACAACTGAGTTACCTTTTTTATCTAAGTTTTAAAATTTTTTAGTTATTTCAACTAGTTGCTTTTTTTGGACATGGCTGCCAAGTCGGTGCTGTGATTGGAGTCTGTGTCCAAGTGGAAATGCCCTGTGAACTCACTGTCATCTCCAGACCGTGGCAGGAATATATACCTAAAGGAGCTTGGCTGATTACCACGTGCCTGCAAGCATGTCTGTAGACACCCAGGGATGTCTCCCAGTAGACCACAGTGGACTCACTTTAAAAGCCCTTAGCTGTCAGGGTGCTGTCCTGTTTTGGCAAAATTGAGTTAGTTTGGACTATGAAGTCCCAGTAGCTCAGTTCTCCAGTGAGCGTCCTGCCCTGTGTGACTCTCGCCGTATTGTCTCTCAGCAGCCACAGGCTGTGTCCCCTTAGTTATGGGCGATTCTCGCCGACTTAGTGCTCCTAGCTTCAGGACTGAAACGCCACTCTCCCCCTCTGGAAGTTGTATTCACAGTCTCTGCATGGGATTCCATACTGTAGGTTCGCATATAGCGCTACGTGTTAACTATTTTATATACACATCTTTGTGTGAATTACACACTCACACACACCTGGTGGCTCAAGATGGTGGGGAAGCCCCCAGCCCTGGCGGGGGCCTGGGTCTGATCCTAGGGTTGGGAAGATCCCAGGAGAAGGGGATGGCCACCCACTCCAATATTCGTACCTGGAGAATTTCATGCAGAGGAGCCTGGCGGGCTGCAGTGCGTGGGGTTGCAGAGTCAGACACGACTGAGCGACTAGTACCACTCCAGCAGTAACGCTACTATACACACGATACCGAGGAAAAGCCTAGGACTTCCTGATATGAGAGTATAATGAAGTAACCAAGTCGGGGACATTAGCAAGTGATGTTAGGCCATTCTGATTGTGTTTATGGCAGCAGTGCATTTCAAGGTTAGCAGGGCCATTAACCAGAATTAGCTGTTGTCTTTAAGCAGCGATCAACAGCGATGTCTCTTCAGGTTTGCCTTATGCTGGGCAGGCTTCCCTGCTAATAAGAGAACCGGGAATTATCTCAATGTAAGTGTATACTGCTTGGGGTGGAAAGGAGCCTTAGCACTGACTTAGGAACCACTTGTGTGAACAGAATATCCCTCATTTGAAAGCCTCTTCAGGGCCTCTCTTAGGCCCAACACTCCCTGGGGCCCAACCCAGAGAAATTCCAGTGGCTGATTCCAAATAATTCCTCGGGTTTACCTGCTACCTGGGCAGTGCTGAGACAGGCAGATGGAAAGAGAAAACCATCACTCTTGCCTTTCCACCTGTGGTCTGTAAGCAGTGCCACTGGCTAAGGTCAGTTTTGAGGTAGAGCTTCTCCAAGTCAGTCTTCTGATCACAAATCTACTGACTTCTCTGATCCTGTAACTGTTGCCTTCAGAATTAGTGGGTATCCCATTCATTATACTAATTAGTCAATGATTAGTGATTAGTGAATGATTCTCCAGGCAAGAGTACTGGAGCGGGTTGCCATTTCCTTCTCCAGGTGATCTTCCCGACCCAGGGATCAAACCCAGGTCTCCCACATTGTAGGCAGACGCTTCACTGAGCCACCAGGGAAGTCCAATTAGTGAATGGGGTTCAGAATTTTCTCACATTCTGGGCTTCCATGTAAACTGGAGCCTGTGACAATCACCTGATTATTATACATGTCTCTTGGGCTTTTACCCAAATATTTTTCTCCTGAATTTTGCAAATTTTAGGGGGAAAATGTTCTGAGTGATAGTTTGACTTAATTAGGCACATAATCCATTTTTATTGTAAAAAGAAATGTAAGAGATCTTAGTTCTTTTTAAATGTAAGTCAAAAGTAAAAAATTCATTTTAAACATAAGTAAAAAGTTCTTGGTTCCACTGCTGAGTTCACATCTAGGATCTTTCTGATTTTTGGATACACATACACATGTATATTTTTACAAAACCTTCACCACCTATAATGGTCTTATAGATGGGGTGGTCTGTCTGTCTTATAGATGGGGTGGTATATAGATGGTATTGTCTATTTTACTTGATCTGCATATAGGTCTGTATCATTAAGATGGTAGCCTCCTGCTAGATAGATACACCAGAATTTATTGAATTCCTTGCCACTGGACATTTTTGTCTAACATTCAGACAATGTAAACAACACCTAAAACAACCTCTTTGTGTATCTCTGGTACAACTGTTTCCTTAGGATAAAGTTCTAGAAATGGAACTGCAAGGTAGAAGAGATTATGACTATTTTAAGGCTTTACACCATTGTCTTTAGGCTGCATCTGTTATATCTTGCTTCCAAACAAACTCCTCTGTGTAGCCAATGCCCAGTTCACAGCTTTCAGCGCAGGTGAAGATGGCCAGGACACCCCAGTCGACACTGTGGCCCAGTCTGTCGGCCTTCAGGTAGTTGAGCAGCTGCGGCATGACCTGAGAAAAGGACGGCACGGTCAGAGCTCTCCTCGACGGTGAGGAGCACACACAGTTTCCAACAGACCAGATCTTGCCGGCCAGGGCTACTGGAGGGGTCCTCATCGCTCAGCTGTCTCCACATTTTACAGCAAGGTTGCAGAGAAGGCGATGGCACCCCACTCCAGTGCTCTTGCCTGGAAAATCCCAGGGACGGAGGACCCTGGTAGGCTGCAGTCCATGGGGTCACTAAGAGTCGGACACGGCTGAGTGACTTCACTTTCATGCATTGATTGGAGAAGGAAATGGCAACCCACTCCAGTGTTCTTGCCTGGAGAATCCCGGGGACAGGGGAGCCTGGTGGGCTGCCGTCTCTGGGGTCACACGACTGAAGTGGCCCAGGAGCAGCGGCAGCCATCACGCTGGTAACTTACTAACAATCTAAAAATACCTTGCAACTCTGTTTCTTTAACGCCCCTCTTTATATCTTGTGTCCTTTTATCTGAGAGATAAGTTCCCAAGATTGGCTGATCTGTTTAATCTGGCTGTTAACTCACTTATTTTTTATTAATGATAATGCCACAAAAATAGGGCAGAGGCTTCTATTTGGGCAACTTTTATTTTGTGTTATTAACAGTCTGAATAGCAGATGCCATTACTATGACTCTGAAGAAACACTATTGTAGTAGAATACAAAAAGACAACCTATTGACACGTTTGTTTAGACTAGAAAGGAGGCTGAGGAGCCCGTGGTCTCCTGGGAACGAGTCCAAGGCGGCACCGCCACCACTGCTATCAGACTGCTGGACACGAGCTCCTCGTGGGTGTCAGGCACCAAGAACCAGTCCAGGCTGGGTCAGTCCTCAAACTACCCTTTCAACCGTTAAGAAATAACTGACTTTATAATGTTCAAGAGTTGTTTACACCCAACCCAAATGGACCCTGATGATAATACTCTCTTTTCAGCCAGAAAAATTTTATCGTAATCATTACATTCATTTGTTCTAACAAATCCACAAACCAAGACTAACCAGAGCAAGGGTTTTAAACACTCCTCTCACAAAGACGGAAGTTGTATTATTTCAAATTATAAAGGTAACCACAGAGGCACTAAAAATAACAATATAACCACAGTGGGAAACAGGGGATGGTCCAGGTGGCGTAAGTGACATTTAACGTCTAAAAACTAGTAAACTGATAAATCTCAGAAAAAGCAAGCAAATTAGAGGCAGAAAATACTTCCAGATTAACCAGTAAAGGATAATTCCCTCCGTGGAACATACTGCAAAGTGGGGCAGAAACTGTCCTCCAAGGGCACCTTCCATACACAGCACCCACAGGACACTTGCACACAGATTACTTTGGCAAAGTTTTTAAATATTTAATAGGGTAAATATAAACTAAAATATTCCTTTTCAAGATCCTACCTGGAATTCAAATAATCTCTGAGCACCACAGGGGCAATCTGGAATATCCTTTTCTTGAGGGATATTTTCACCGGAGATCCAGAGCGGGGCAATCCCTCTGCCGTATCTGAGAACCTAAAATCAGTCAGGATCAGCTTAAATCACGAACATCTCATGTGACCTGAGGATCATCTCGAGAACTTTGGTACATACTGTGACAACTGATGAAACGCTCACTCGAAAACTAGTTTCCTGTCTGCCTCTCCCCCGCTCCCTGGCACACACACAGCACCAGTAACGCCTGCCTCAATATCGTCAAGCAATGCTTCCAGCTCATCTGATGCAGGTTATCGCAAGTATTTTCCTTAGATGACAATATGGTTAGACTTTGAATTCTATGGCCATTTTGTGAAGAGACTATCAATAATTCTATTTCCTCCTTACCAGGTTGTGAATATAAAATGCAGCCCAGTGTCTCTGCTGACCTTCACACAGATCAGGAACCTTAGTAGCCAATTTTGAAATGAACAAATACCAAGTGAGACACACTGTTTTAAATACAACAGAAGTACATTTCCCTATAATAAACTGTTATGTAACAACTGAGCGACTTCCCTAGATGTTTCTTGTTAGGTGAGAAACACACTTTGCTAAAAGCCACCTTCTCAGTCTTTAGGGCCTAGACCTATTCTCCCTATAAGCCCCTGAGTGTTTATTTGCTCTGGTGACTGACTTATGGGAATTCTGCCAAGTCTTTAGTGGTTTATATTTATGGTGAGGGAAATTAAGGGAATAAAGTTAACAGAAGAAAACAGGCAAAGGGAAACATTTGCTGAACACTTACTGTAAGTCTATCATCTACCTTAATCCTCAAAACGACTTTTTTCTTCTCCCTACACTGTAAATACAACTACATCAGAAGGCCAAAATATAACTCAAGGAGCCAGGAATCCTCACAACACCAAAACCCATTATTCTTTTCAGAAAGCCAGTGATTTCTCTACTAATGTGTCAAGTTAATTTTTGTAAGTCAAAGGTCCCCGTTGGAAAAAGGGGCAAAATTTTCCTGTCTCGCCACTAGTGTCTGAACTCCATGTGTTATAGGCAACAAAAGATGGGTATCTCTGCTGAGGGTTTAGAAAATGAATATATGATACACAATGTAACCTTTAGTCTTTCCATAATTATTAAAAGGATCAGCACTGCAAACAGCTTTCCATATGGACCACCTGTGCGAAGGAATTCTACAGACAGGAGACTAACTTTATTAGAAAGAGCTACTTCTACACAGCTGTGGGGTTTTTTTTTTCTGGTGCGGGCGGGGTGGGGGTGGGGGTGGTGCACACCGTGGTTTTCGGGATCTTAGTCCCCCCACCAGGGGCTGAACCTGGGCCCCCAATAGTGGGAGTGCAGAGCCCTAACCACTGGACCACCAGGGATTCTCAACTCCAGACTCACAACCCCACCCCACGTGAAAAGAACAGCAGGAGGAGCTATAGGAGTTCCATTTTACCTGTTCTGGTTCAAGGGATATTTTAGTTTTAAACTTCTGGAAAATTCTATCTTCCCTGGATTCATGTTTTGCCATGGATTCCAATTCTTCCTCACGTGCTTCACCTGAAAAATCGCCAACATCACTATTATGGCAACAGGAACAACTCACACGTCTTGACAATAAACACATGCAGAGGAAAGCCAGTTTTTAAACAACCAACTTAGTTTTAATTCAGATAGTGAAGGCCTGATTCTTTTCACAGGCGTTTCCTGTTTTGGTTCATTAACATCTGTGCTTTAAGACTACCTGACTTTCTAGGTACTCCATGAAGCATTATTCTGCTGTTTCTTTAAAGAGCTTCTGCTTAAACCTTCAAATTAAGAATAGACCCCAAGTCCCAGGCTCAGGACTGCTGTACTCAGGACTGAAAAGGATACTCCCAAATCATGAGCCCTTTAAATCCCACTGTCCTTCACTTGTCTGAACTCTTATTTCCAGTTTCTTTCTGCCCCATCTCTCTTTTCCCAACTGGTACACTCATTCACACTTTCACTCTCACCTCTGGAATCCCAGCTACCTGAATCATCCTGTCCTGAACAGCAAGAGTCTTTGTAACTCAGAGGGTATTTCTGATACCCTGAACGTGAACTATAAGCAAGTAAGCTGACACACTAATGTAAAATTTAATTTAGATTCTAAAAATTTACCTTCTGCGGTGGTTAAGAGATCAAGTTCTAAAGTCAGCAGGTATGAGCTCAAACTCCAGTTCTGAAACCTAACTCTGGTCAGTTATATGCCCAAACCAGCTATACCCGGAACCTCAAACTCCTCACCGCAAAACAAGGGACTGTTTTCAACGTATCGTTCTGCATGCGCAGCAGGCCCACGGTATGTGCTGCACCAGAGAGTACGTGCTGGAGAGATGCTGGCTCCCACTCAGTCTCAGCACAGGCACTGCTCTAGCACGTGACCGCCATGAAGTAACTGACAGAATCATGGATCTAAAACTTGCCAGATAAGAGGGCGCCTGCCACCCACCAAACCCTTCAAGGCACTCTCATGTGCACCATCTCAATTTGAGAAACAAATCTTGGAACCAGATAAACTTTCCAAGTTTCCAGCATCTTGTGCAACCCCACCCAAATGACCACCTGGATACACCCTGCGACACTCCACAGGAATCAAATACACCTTATATACGCCAAGGAGGGAAGTACAGAAAGGTATCTTCAAATGAGGCAGTACTGAAGCCTCCCAAGTGAGTTGCTCAGTGCTTCTCTTCTTGGCATACTGAGCCCTTTCTTTCAAGTATTATCTTCACTCACTTAACAAATGAGTTTTGAAGCAGATTCCTTACCCATGGTTCCTATAATCTCTGATTCATCATCTCTTTCCACAATTTCAGGCATAATCTCATCTTCTGTTTCTATTACAATTTCAAATTCTGGAAAAAGGAAGTTGTGATCTGGAACTGTATTGTCCAAATTATCTGAAACAAAAAGGTAACTAGCATTATTAGTGATCATTTAGTTTTGAAAATAAAATAATTTCCTTTTTCTGAAATGTATTCCATGTCATAAACAGTATTCCTTAGAAACTAACATATGGAGCTGGTTGGGATGTGAGTGGGTGAGAACTCACAACTCCTTCTTCATAAAGGTGTTTATCTCACTAGTTAACCAAAACTCTGAAAATTATTACACCTTTTCTAATGTTAACCTTTATCCTCAAAATGAAAGATTTGGCCTATAGACACAAGGAAACTGAGCTGATATTTAAAAATTAAAAAAGAATTGACTGACCTGTCTGTGCACAAGCCTGCTTATGTCCTAATCTCCAGTCCAGACTCTGATGCTCCTTACTGCAATAATGTGCCTTGTGACATCTGGAGCATCTTTTGGGGCCTGAACAGCCACAAACTCTGCAGAGATGTGCACCAGACTTGAGCTGGAGATACACAGACTCTCCCGTCTCTGACGGAGGATCCTCAGAAGGTGGCTCATAGGAGTAGAAGTCATTTCGCCTGGGCAGCTGATTTCTGAAAACTAAGAGGAGAGAAGGAGAACTGTTAATGAATGATTTAAATAAAACAATACAGCAATTCGAGTATTTGAGCCTTCACACTGGACTGAAAGACATTCATTTTTTAAAAAGAAAAACTGAAGACAGTTTTCCCGTGCAAAGAGCTTATTTTTTGGAAACGGAGAAAAGAACGAGAAACTTCTACAGTTCACACAGCTAAGTGCGCTCTTACAGTTTATTCAAATTAACAAGAATAATAGGTGAAGTCAGACTACAGAAACACGAAAAACCTGTTGGGATCCCCCTTTCCAAAAAGTGACAATTTCTATTACCTGAAAGTACCCTACCACACCTGCTACCTACTAATTAACCAGAAGGCTGGCGGCTGGGAGTGAGCGAGCACGCGCGGGGCGCCCCCACCCCGCAAGTGCCCGCGGGGTCCGGGGGGCAGAGGCCGGCGGGGTAGCCGGGGCGGGGGGGGGTTCCGGGAGGCCGGGCGGCGTCCGGGGCCCGACCCGGCGCAGAGGCCGCGGCGCTCACCGCGCAGGCCGCAGCAGCACGGCGGCGTCCGGCAGCAGAAGAGGAAGAGGCCGCGGTGGAAGGCGTCGGCGCGGCCCGGCAGCGGCGCGTACACCTGCAGCAGGAAGGCCATCTGGCGGCCACACAGCGCGCAGGCCAGCTCCGGGGGCCCGGGCAGCCCGGCCGCACTCAGCCACGCCGGCCGGCCGCCCACCTTGCTGGGGAACTGCTCGCTGCGCAGCCGCCACGACGGCGCCGCCTCCACGAAGCCCAGCTCCGCCGGCCCGGCGCCCGGAGACGCCATGGCGTGGAGGGCGGGCGACTGGTCCCGCGGAAGCGCGGCCACCGCCGCCGGAAGTCGGCGCCGGAAGTGCGGACGGCGGGCGAGACGTGATTGGACAACAGCGCAGAGGGGGCGGGGACACGGGGGGACGGGATTGGGCGGCCTCACTTATTCCCGGTTTCCGGTCCTTGCCTGGGGCTGAACAGAACATGTCGAGTGTCTTGTTAAGTTCAATTCAGTGGCTCAGTCGGGTTTGACTCCTTGCGACCCCATGGACTGCAGCACGCCAGGCTTCTCTGTCCATCACCACCTCCCGGAGCTTGCTCAAACTCATGTCCGTCGAGTTGGTGATGCCATCCAATCATCTCATCCTCTGTCGTTCCCTTCTCCTCCTGCCCTCAATCTTTCCCAGCATCAGGGTCTTTTCCAGTGAGTCAGTTCTTCGCATCAGGCGGCCAGAGTATTGGAGCTTCAGCTTCAGCATCAGTCCTGCCAATGAATATTCAGGACTGATTTCCTTTAGGATTGACTGGTTTGATCTTGCTGTCCAAGGGACTCTCAACAGTCTTCTCCAACACCACAGTTCAAAAGCATGAATTCTTTGGTGCTCAGCTTTCTTTATAGTCCAAATCTCATCTCCACACGTGACTACTGGAAAAACTGTATCTTTGACTAGATGGACATTTGTTGGCAAAGTAATGTCTCTGCTTTTTAATATGCTGTCTAGATTGGTCATAGCTTTTCTTCCAAGGAGCAAACGTCTTTTAATTTCATGGCTGCAGTCACCGTCTGCAGTGATTTTAGAGGCTCCTCCCTCCCTTGCCCAAATGAAGTCTGTCACTATTTCCACTGTTTCCCCATCTATTTGCCATGAAGTGATGGGACTGGATGCCATGATCTTAGTTTTCTGAATGTTGACTTTTAAGCCAACTTTTTCACTGTCTTCTTTCACTTTCATCAAGAAGCTCTGTAGTTCTTCTTATGGTGCCAATATACAGCCTTGACATACTCCTTTCCCAATATTACCCAGGAACCTGGAATGTTAGGCCCATGAAAGACTAGAGATGTCTTCAGGAAAATTAGATATACCAAGGGAACATTTCATGCAAAGATGGGCACAAAAGAAGTGGTATGGATCTAACAGAAGCAGAAGATATTAAGAAGAAGTGGCAAGAATACACAGAAGAACTGGACAAAAAGGTCTTAATGACTGGGATGATCATGGTGGTGTAATCACTTGCCTACAGGCAGACATGCTGGAGTCTGAAGTCAAGTGGGCCTTAGGAAGCATCGTTATGAACAAAGCTAGTGGAGTTGATGGAATTCCAGCTGAGCTATTCCAAATCGTAAAAGATGATGCTGTTAGGTGCTGCACTCAATATGTCAGCAAATTTGGAAAACTCAGCAGTGGCCACAGGACTGGAAAAGGTCTGTTTTCATTTCAGTCCCAAAGATGGGCAATGCCAAAGAACATTCAAACTATGGGACTGAACTCCCTAATATCTCTATACATATTACTATAAATATCTCTATACATCTAGATACAAAAATCTCTAGACATATAATTAGAAAGGTCTCTACACATATAATTATAACAATCTATGTACCTATAACTAAAAATATCTATATACATATTGATATGTTAACTGTTTCAAGACCTTAAGCCATCATTCATATGTTGGAGACCTGCTTACACAGTGAATAATGCAAGCAACAATCTTATTAAATAGACAAAACATGATATTGCTAGAACATAATAAGATTATATTACAACAGAGAGAGATAGAAAGCATAAACAATTTTAAAGCAAAGAGAACATATCAAAGCAATGATTAGTATAATTACTCGAAATCTGGTCACAATAAACCATCAAGTCCACAGGGGAGCCAGCTGAAGAAGCTAAATTCTGGAAGGTTCCATTTAAGAGGAAAAGATAAATGTTTTATCTTTGTTTACAAAGGTATACTTTATCAACGTGCTGATATGTACTTGTTGATGCCTTGATCAACCTGCACACATTCCTGGGAACTCACGTAGCCTCTTTCATCTTCAGTCATTCCAAACACAGCCCTCCAGTCTGTTGCAACTTTGTGCAGTCATTTTTCTCAATTTTATAACAGAAGGATAGAAACTTAATGTATTTATATAGACCAGTAAAACATACTAGAATGTTTTGGTCTAATGGGTTTCTTTGGGGGTGGGGCTTAGAAATCATTTAAAATCTCAACCATTCTTCCTGCTTCATCATTTTCAGATTCCTTGGAGATGCAAAAAGCTTTGGAAGCAGTGTTTACTATAATCTGAACTTGCCAGGTATTTCTCATTCTGTGTAAATGCAGATCTGAGAGGTAGAATTTGATGGGTACAAAAAGAAAAAAATCTTGAATGTAGGGACATTAGTAGAAACTGGGAAAGGCATGGGACCAGAGAGCAATCACAGTGGATCATTCCACCTCCATCACAAATGTGAACAAGTTTATCTCGATAATAACATTCATAACAGAGGAGTTAAAGTGTTATCATGAAAAATTTCTTACAAAAAGGACAGAGGAAAAGTTTTCATGGTAGAATACACCTTTCAAAGAGCCTGTAAATTTCAGATAAATGTTTCATGATTTGAAATTTATAATTTATTACTTAGAAATTTTACCGACTGTTCAAAGAAACGTAGATCACCTTCTGATTCACACTCAACAGGATTTAGCTACAATCATTGTAGCTTATCTAAAAGATATTGAGCTACAGATCTGACAAGAAACATTCACTCTCACACATGGAATACCACAATTGTCTTCACATATTGCCTACTAGAGTCAGACCCTTAGTTCACAGTCCATGTAAACTCATACTGTGGTAATTGATTCAAATCTGAAACAAAGCTTCATTGGTTTGCCTACCAGCAGTGTAGAAGGGTTCCCGTTTCCCCAGGCCATCTCCAACACTTGTTGTCACCAATGCTTGACAGGAATATAGTAGGCATTTCAATTTTTTTCGTAAAAATAATGGTTATTTTATTTGGAAGATAGTTCATTTCCAATGTTCTCTTTGTTGCAGGTATACAGCAACCAGATGAAGGTATACATCTGTTCTTCAAAAAGTGAAAGTGTTAGTCATTTAGTCATGTCTGACCCTTTGTGACCCCATGGACTGCAACACCCGTCTTCCCTGTCCTTCACTATCTCCTGGAGTTTGCTCAAACTCATGTCCATTGAGTCGATGATGCCATCCAACCATCTCATCTTCTGTTAGTCCTTTTCCTCCTTCCCTCAGTATTTCCCAGCATCAAGGTCTTTTCCAATCAGTCAGCTCTTCACATCAGGTGGCCAAAGTGTTGGAGCTTCAGCATCAGTCATTCCAATGAATACTCAGGGTTGATTTCCTTTAGGATTGACTGGTTTGATCTCCTTGCTGTTCAAGGTGGGTTCTTTATTGCTAGTGCCACCTGGGAACCACTGTAGGCCCTGCCCGTGTCCCCACCAGGGATGAATCCCAGCAGGGCATCAGAGCTCAGAGACTTCAGGGCAACCCTGCCCTCAGGACTGGTCTTTTCTCCAACTAGCTGCTTGTCAGAGGCCTAGGCACCCCAATCCTGACTCCGACTTCCAAGACTGGGATTCTGGGACAACTTAGGGGTAAGTAGGACCCTCACACCCCTGTTCCTGCCTGGGGGCTCAATCAGTTCAGTTGCTCAGTTGTGTCTGACTCTTTGCAACCCCAGGGACTGCAGCACCCCAGGCCTCACTGTCCATCACCAGCTCCTGGAGCCTACTCAAACTCATGTCGATCGAGTTGGTAACACCATCCAACCATCTCATCGTCTGTTGCCCTCTTCTCCCCCTGTCTTCAATCTTTCCCATCAGGGAAAATCCTCAGTTTTTTGCATCAGGCGGCCTAAAAGCTGCACCTGGCAGATCGCTGAGAGCTGAGTGTTTCTAGTAGGCATGGGTGGAAAGATGAGGTGTGAGGCCCCTACGTCTGCAGGACATTCGCATTGCAAAGACCTGTGCCTTTCCCCTGGCCAGCCAGCTCCCCATGCCACTTTCCCAGGAAGCTGAGATTGAGGATTACCGGGGCAGGAGTCCTCCCCTCGTGGAACTCTCACTCCCGCAGTGGGGAGCCTGTCTCCCACCATCTGCCTTTCATCTCTGTGCTGCTCTTTTCCGGGCGACATGGGCAGAGGTTTCAGCTTTCTTAGCTACTACACCCTGGAGGCGAAGGTGAAGGTGAAGTCGCTCAGTCGTGTCCGACTCTTTGCGACCCCGTGGACTGTAACCTACAAGGCTTCTCTGTCCATGGGATTCTCCAGGCAAGAATACTGGAGTGGATTGCCATTTCCTTCTAAAATCAAGCCCATTGTTTATGGAAGCTCCAGTTTGCCTTTAATCTACAGATTCTGTTCTTTTCCAATGTTAACTTAGCAGTTTTTACCCATCCCCTACAGTGAGGTTTTTCTATGTATTTCTATAACAGTTAGATGCAATGTCACATTGTATATTCCACTGATACATCCAGAATAAGGAAATCAGAGTAGATTATGATTAATACCTTGGGCTATACGAATCTGTAGGCTTAGACGAATGCATAGTGACAGATATGCATCCTAAAGTATCACATGGAATCCTTTGAACACCCCACCCCATCTTCTGCTTATTATCTGTGTAGTTTTGTCTTTCCCAGAATGTCATAGATGGGGTCATATTGTGGGCAGCTCCCTCAGGTTGGATTCTTTCACTTAACAATATATATATATATGTGTGTGTGTAAGGGTTATCCTTGTCTTTCCATGGGTTGGTGGATCACTCTTTTCTATTGCTGAGTGGTATTCCATTGCATGTGTATGGGAGGAAAAGCATTTTTCCTCTGCTCTTCTAGATTCTTAGTTGAGACATATCCCTTAAAAAAAAAAAAAAGTAAAAAAAGATTATCAGGAGAAAACCAGGTGTTAAATAACATATTCCTCCTGTATAAAAGGAAGCAGGAAAACTGAGTTAGTTCCTGAAATATCCAAAGCCATCACCTTAAACGCCATCCTCAGAAACGAAAGACCTTGGGGGAGGGGGGAAGCTAATTATGACAGGCTAAAAAGGCAAAACATAGTGAAAAGGTGTATTATTATTTGCAGATTTAAGTCAGGACTTCTCCTTTGATAAGACTGCTGCTAAGTCGCTTCAGTCGTGTCTGGCTCTGTGCGACCCCATAGATGGCAGCCCACCAGGCTCCCCTGTCCCTGGGATTCTCCAGGCAAGAACACTGGAGTGGGGTGCCATTTCCTTCTCCAGTGCACGAAAGTGAAAAGTGAAAGTGAAGTCGCTCAGTCGTGTGCGACTCTTAGCGACCCCATGGACTTCGGCCCACCAGGCTCCTCCGTCCATGGGATTTTCCATGCAAGAGTGCTGGAGTGGGGTGCCATTGCCTTCTCCTTGATAAGAGTTACTTGAGATTTAATTATCTGCCTGTTCCTGGTTCAGAGAGGGACATACCTATACAAATGGAGATTTCTCTACTATAAATGAAGTTCCATATTATTTATTTATTTATTCATCTAGCAAGAGGCCTAAAGTGAGGATTTTACACCTTATTAGAAATATGAAATAGTAGAAGCATCTTACTGTTCCTTTAATAGCCACAGCACTTATATGTAACCTGTTACAATGAGGCTAAATGTCTTTTTTTGAAGTCAATACAGACCAGGAGATTTCAAAGGTGTAGGCAAGTGTGATTTATATGATTCCTTTTTAAAGGATTATAGAACTCTATGTACATGAAGTGAATGGAAGTCAAACACTGTAATGAAGCCATATTCTTACTAGAGTGATATGCTTCCATCCAAACATATTTTAGTTCACAGGTAAATCCTGCAGTCACCTGGCTTCAATCAATGTTTCCTGGCTTCCAGAAAGAAACAGTGAGAAAGCCAGGTCAACATTGATGCTGTTTTTTTTTTTTTTTAATTTACATTTTATTCCAGGGCTTGGACAAAGAGGGCCTAACCTGTTTTTACAGTACATTCCAGGGCTTGCTCTAGCATTTTCTAAGTATTGACAAGTTGCTGATTATTTTCAACAAATGAGAATGATCAACACTTTATATTTACTATTTGTTGCTTGAGCTGGAATAGTAGGCATCCTTTTAAGTCCATTACTTTATGCTGAAGTAGACATACCCGAAATGGTACCATAATATGAACAAATTTATAGTGTAGCCATCACATCCCATGAATTTGTAATAATTTTTAGTTATACCCATCATAATTGGAGGACTTGGAAATTGACTTGTCCCAGTAATAATGGGAATGTCTAGTATTGCCTTGACTAAGCAATAGATGTGTTTGAGAACTTCTCCCGATATTCTTACTCCTGCTCCTGTCATGAAGAGTAGAAGCTGATGGCAGCAGTTCGTGCAATGTATATTGATTCCGAGGTTGGTACAGAATGTGCCTGCCTATGCAGGAGATGCAAGAGATACGGGTTCAGTCCCTGGGTTGGGAAGATCCTCTGTAGGAGGGCATGGCAACCCACGCCAATATCCTTGCCTGGAGAATCTCATGGACAGAGAAGCCTGGTGGGCTACAGTCCACGGGATCACAAAAGGTCAGACAGGACTGAAAGAACTTAGCACAGTACATGATTAGCTGTAACAGCTAAAATAATGTAGATGGCATGTAAAGAAGTGCCTGCAAGTGTAATTCAGGATTTAAAGAATTGAAACTTTGAAATTCTTTGTAATATTTTATGTTCATAATTATATGACTTCATAGTTGCAGAAGCTATGTATATGAAGGACTGTTTGTGTTATATTTATTTTGAGGGTAGGTTGTTTTTTTTTTTT
>SJYT01015128.1:171906-189142 GCA_006410635.1 Cephalophus harveyi | reverse complement strand
GCTTGGGGATACCATTTGAAAGACAACCCGGCCCCCTCAGTCCTTGGGGAAGGGACCTGAGGCATGTGGGGAAGAGCCATGCCTGGTGCCAGGTCTGGGGGCCAGGGTTGTGGCTGAGCTCTGAAGCCAAGGAAGGCTGGCTCGTAGCAGGAACTGGTCCAGATCATGCGAGAGGGGGCTGGGGGCAGGTTCTGGGCATCACTGTAGAGCGGGTGGCAACAAAGTTGCAGATGTCCTGAGTAGGCACTGTCTCTTATACACATCTCAGTCTTCTCCTGAAGAGGTTATAATCGCACCTCTTCTGGATGGGCTCTGGCCCTGCCTGCCACACTCTGGGGATGCCAGGCTAGAGATGAGTTTGATCACAAGATAAGAACCAATAGGAGAAAACAGTTTTCCCCGTCTCCCAGGTTCCCGTATCAACCCCTAGGTACAGGCACTACAGGCAAATACCCCAATCTCCGGGGACCCATCCACAATGCTGTTCTGAACTGGGAGGCAGAAGAGAAGCTGCTTGGGGATACCATTTGAAAGACAACCCGGCCCCCTCAGTCCTTGGGGAAGGGACCTGAGGCATGTGGGGAAGAGCCATGCCTGGTGCCAGGTCTGGGGGCCAGGGTTGTGGCTGAGCTCTGAAGCCAAGGAAGGCTGGCTCGTAGCAGGAACTGGTCCAGATCATGCGAGAGGGGGCTGGGGGCAGGTTCTGGGCATCACTGTAGAGCGGGTGGCAACAAAGTTGCAGATGTCCTGAGTAGGCACTGTCTCTTATACACATCTCAGTCTTCTCCTGAAGAGGTTATAATCGCACCTCTTCTGGATGGGCTCTGGCCCTGCCTGCCACACTCTGGGGATGCCAGGCTAGAGATGAGTTTGATCACAAGATAAGAACCAATAGGAGAAAACAGTTTTCCCCGTCTCCCAGGTTCCCGTATCAACCCCTAGGTACAGGCACTACAGGCAAATACCCCAATCTCCGGGGACCCATCCACAATGCTGTTCTGAACTGGGAGGCAGAAGAGAAGCTGCTTGGGGATACCATTTGAAAGACAACCCGGCCCCCTCAGTCCTTGGGGAAGGGACCTGAGGCATGTGGGGAAGAGCCATGCCTGGTGCCAGGTCTGGGGGCCAGGGTTGTGGCTGAGCTCTGAAGCCAAGGAAGGCTGGCTCGTAGCAGGAACTGGTCCAGATCATGCGAGAGGGGGCTGGGGGCAGGTTCTGGGCATCACTGTAGAGCGGGTGGCAACAAAGTTGCAGATGTCCTGAGTAGGCACTGTCTCTTATACACATCTCAGTCTTCTCCTGAAGAGGTTATAATCGCACCTCTTCTGGATGGGCTCTGGCCCTGCCTGCCACACTCTGGGGATGCCAGGCTAGAGATGAGTTTGATCACAAGATAAGAACCAATAGGAGAAAACAGTTTTCCCCGTCTCCCAGGTTCCCGTATCAACCCCTAGGTACAGGCACTACAGGCAAATACCCCAATCTCCGGGGACCCATCCACAATGCTGTTCTGAACTGGGAGGCAGAAGAGAAGCTGCTTGGGGATACCATTTGAAAGACAACCCGGCCCCCTCAGTCCTTGGGGAAGGGACCTGAGGCATGTGGGGAAGAGCCATGCCTGGTGCCAGGTCTGGGGGCCAGGGTTGTGGCTGAGCTCTGAAGCCAAGGAAGGCTGGCTCGTAGCAGGAACTGGTCCAGATCATGCGAGAGGGGGCTGGGGGCAGGTTCTGGGCATCACTGTAGAGCGGGTGGCAACAAAGTTGCAGATGTCCTGAGTAGGCACTGTCTCTTATACACATCTCAGTCTTCTCCTGAAGAGGTTATAATCGCACCTCTTCTGGATGGGCTCTGGCCCTGCCTGCCACACTCTGGGGATGCCAGGCTAGAGATGAGTTTGATCACAAGATAAGAACCAATAGGAGAAAACAGTTTTCCCCGTCTCCCAGGTTCCCGTATCAACCCCTAGGTACAGGCACTACAGGCAAATACCCCAATCTCCGGGGACCCATCCACAATGCTGTTCTGAACTGGGAGGCAGAAGAGAAGCTGCTTGGGGATACCATTTGAAAGACAACCCGGCCCCCTCAGTCCTTGGGGAAGGGACCTGAGGCATGTGGGGAAGAGCCATGCCTGGTGCCAGGTCTGGGGGCCAGGGTTGTGGCTGAGCTCTGAAGCCAAGGAAGGCTGGCTCGTAGCAGGAACTGGTCCAGATCATGCGAGAGGGGGCTGGGGGCAGGTTCTGGGCATCACTGTAGAGCGGGTGGCAACAAAGTTGCAGATGTCCTGAGTAGGCACTGTCTCTTATACACATCTCAGTCTTCTCCTGAAGAGGTTATAATCGCACCTCTTCTGGATGGGCTCTGGCCCTGCCTGCCACACTCTGGGGATGCCAGGCTAGAGATGAGTTTGATCACAAGATAAGAACCAATAGGAGAAAACAGTTTTCCCCGTCTCCCAGGTTCCCGTATCAACCCCTAGGTACAGGCACTACAGGCAAATACCCCAATCTCCGGGGACCCATCCACAATGCTGTTCTGAACTGGGAGGCAGAAGAGAAGCTGCTTGGGGATACCATTTGAAAGACAACCCGGCCCCCTCAGTCCTTGGGGAAGGGACCTGAGGCATGTGGGGAAGAGCCATGCCTGGTGCCAGGTCTGGGGGCCAGGGTTGTGGCTGAGCTCTGAAGCCAAGGAAGGCTGGCTCGTAGCAGGAACTGGTCCAGATCATGCGAGAGGGGGCTGGGGGCAGGTTCTGGGCATCACTGTAGAGCGGGTGGCAACAAAGTTGCAGATGTCCTGAGTAGGCACTGTCTCTTATACACATCTCAGTCTTCTCCTGAAGAGGTTATAATCGCACCTCTTCTGGATGGGCTCTGGCCCTGCCTGCCACACTCTGGGGATGCCAGGCTAGAGATGAGTTTGATCACAAGATAAGAACCAATAGGAGAAAACAGTTTTCCCCGTCTCCCAGGTTCCCGTATCAACCCCTAGGTACAGGCACTACAGGCAAATACCCCAATCTCCGGGGACCCATCCACAATGCTGTTCTGAACTGGGAGGCAGAAGAGAAGCTGCTTGGGGATACCATTTGAAAGACAACCCGGCCCCCTCAGTCCTTGGGGAAGGGACCTGAGGCATGTGGGGAAGAGCCATGCCTGGTGCCAGGTCTGGGGGCCAGGGTTGTGGCTGAGCTCTGAAGCCAAGGAAGGCTGGCTCGTAGCAGGAACTGGTCCAGATCATGCGAGAGGGGGCTGGGGGCAGGTTCTGGGCATCACTGTAGAGCGGGTGGCAACAAAGTTGCAGATGTCCTGAGTAGGCACTGTCTCTTATACACATCTCAGTCTTCTCCTGAAGAGGTTATAATCGCACCTCTTCTGGATGGGCTCTGGCCCTGCCTGCCACACTCTGGGGATGCCAGGCTAGAGATGAGTTTGATCACAAGATAAGAACCAATAGGAGAAAACAGTTTTCCCCGTCTCCCAGGTTCCCGTATCAACCCCTAGGTACAGGCACTACAGGCAAATACCCCAATCTCCGGGGACCCATCCACAATGCTGTTCTGAACTGGGAGGCAGAAGAGAAGCTGCTTGGGGATACCATTTGAAAGACAACCCGGCCCCCTCAGTCCTTGGGGAAGGGACCTGAGGCATGTGGGGAAGAGCCATGCCTGGTGCCAGGTCTGGGGGCCAGGGTTGTGGCTGAGCTCTGAAGCCAAGGAAGGCTGGCTCGTAGCAGGAACTGGTCCAGATCATGCGAGAGGGGGCTGGGGGCAGGTTCTGGGCATCACTGTAGAGCGGGTGGCAACAAAGTTGCAGATGTCCTGAGTAGGCACTGTCTCTTATACACATCTCAGTCTTCTCCTGAAGAGGTTATAATCGCACCTCTTCTGGATGGGCTCTGGCCCTGCCTGCCACACTCTGGGGATGCCAGGCTAGAGATGAGTTTGATCACAAGATAAGAACCAATAGGAGAAAACAGTTTTCCCCGTCTCCCAGGTTCCCGTATCAACCCCTAGGTACAGGCACTACAGGCAAATACCCCAATCTCCGGGGACCCATCCACAATGCTGTTCTGAACTGGGAGGCAGAAGAGAAGCTGCTTGGGGATACCATTTGAAAGACAACCCGGCCCCCTCAGTCCTTGGGGAAGGGACCTGAGGCATGTGGGGAAGAGCCATGCCTGGTGCCAGGTCTGGGGGCCAGGGTTGTGGCTGAGCTCTGAAGCCAAGGAAGGCTGGCTCGTAGCAGGAACTGGTCCAGATCATGCGAGAGGGGGCTGGGGGCAGGTTCTGGGCATCACTGTAGAGCGGGTGGCAACAAAGTTGCAGATGTCCTGAGTAGGCACTGTCTCTTATACACATCTCAGTCTTCTCCTGAAGAGGTTATAATCGCACCTCTTCTGGATGGGCTCTGGCCCTGCCTGCCACACTCTGGGGATGCCAGGCTAGAGATGAGTTTGATCACAAGATAAGAACCAATAGGAGAAAACAGTTTTCCCCGTCTCCCAGGTTCCCGTATCAACCCCTAGGTACAGGCACTACAGGCAAATACCCCAATCTCCGGGGACCCATCCACAATGCTGTTCTGAACTGGGAGGCAGAAGAGAAGCTGCTTGGGGATACCATTTGAAAGACAACCCGGCCCCCTCAGTCCTTGGGGAAGGGACCTGAGGCATGTGGGGAAGAGCCATGCCTGGTGCCAGGTCTGGGGGCCAGGGTTGTGGCTGAGCTCTGAAGCCAAGGAAGGCTGGCTCGTAGCAGGAACTGGTCCAGATCATGCGAGAGGGGGCTGGGGGCAGGTTCTGGGCATCACTGTAGAGCGGGTGGCAACAAAGTTGCAGATGTCCTGAGTAGGCACTGTCTCTTATACACATCTCAGTCTTCTCCTGAAGAGGTTATAATCGCACCTCTTCTGGATGGGCTCTGGCCCTGCCTGCCACACTCTGGGGATGCCAGGCTAGAGATGAGTTTGATCACAAGATAAGAACCAATAGGAGAAAACAGTTTTCCCCGTCTCCCAGGTTCCCGTATCAACCCCTAGGTACAGGCACTACAGGCAAATACCCCAATCTCCGGGGACCCATCCACAATGCTGTTCTGAACTGGGAGGCAGAAGAGAAGCTGCTTGGGGATACCATTTGAAAGACAACCCGGCCCCCTCAGTCCTTGGGGAAGGGACCTGAGGCATGTGGGGAAGAGCCATGCCTGGTGCCAGGTCTGGGGGCCAGGGTTGTGGCTGAGCTCTGAAGCCAAGGAAGGCTGGCTCGTAGCAGGAACTGGTCCAGATCATGCGAGAGGGGGCTGGGGGCAGGTTCTGGGCATCACTGTAGAGCGGGTGGCAACAAAGTTGCAGATGTCCTGAGTAGGCACTGTCTCTTATACACATCTCAGTCTTCTCCTGAAGAGGTTATAATCGCACCTCTTCTGGATGGGCTCTGGCCCTGCCTGCCACACTCTGGGGATGCCAGGCTAGAGATGAGTTTGATCACAAGATAAGAACCAATAGGAGAAAACAGTTTTCCCCGTCTCCCAGGTTCCCGTATCAACCCCTAGGTACAGGCACTACAGGCAAATACCCCAATCTCCGGGGACCCATCCACAATGCTGTTCTGAACTGGGAGGCAGAAGAGAAGCTGCTTGGGGATACCATTTGAAAGACAACCCGGCCCCCTCAGTCCTTGGGGAAGGGACCTGAGGCATGTGGGGAAGAGCCATGCCTGGTGCCAGGTCTGGGGGCCAGGGTTGTGGCTGAGCTCTGAAGCCAAGGAAGGCTGGCTCGTAGCAGGAACTGGTCCAGATCATGCGAGAGGGGGCTGGGGGCAGGTTCTGGGCATCACTGTAGAGCGGGTGGCAACAAAGTTGCAGATGTCCTGAGTAGGCACTGTCTCTTATACACATCTCAGTCTTCTCCTGAAGAGGTTATAATCGCACCTCTTCTGGATGGGCTCTGGCCCTGCCTGCCACACTCTGGGGATGCCAGGCTAGAGATGAGTTTGATCACAAGATAAGAACCAATAGGAGAAAACAGTTTTCCCCGTCTCCCAGGTTCCCGTATCAACCCCTAGGTACAGGCACTACAGGCAAATACCCCAATCTCCGGGGACCCATCCACAATGCTGTTCTGAACTGGGAGGCAGAAGAGAAGCTGCTTGGGGATACCATTTGAAAGACAACCCGGCCCCCTCAGTCCTTGGGGAAGGGACCTGAGGCATGTGGGGAAGAGCCATGCCTGGTGCCAGGTCTGGGGGCCAGGGTTGTGGCTGAGCTCTGAAGCCAAGGAAGGCTGGCTCGTAGCAGGAACTGGTCCAGATCATGCGAGAGGGGGCTGGGGGCAGGTTCTGGGCATCACTGTAGAGCGGGTGGCAACAAAGTTGCAGATGTCCTGAGTAGGCACTGTCTCTTATACACATCTCAGTCTTCTCCTGAAGAGGTTATAATCGCACCTCTTCTGGATGGGCTCTGGCCCTGCCTGCCACACTCTGGGGATGCCAGGCTAGAGATGAGTTTGATCACAAGATAAGAACCAATAGGAGAAAACAGTTTTCCCCGTCTCCCAGGTTCCCGTATCAACCCCTAGGTACAGGCACTACAGGCAAATACCCCAATCTCCGGGGACCCATCCACAATGCTGTTCTGAACTGGGAGGCAGAAGAGAAGCTGCTTGGGGATACCATTTGAAAGACAACCCGGCCCCCTCAGTCCTTGGGGAAGGGACCTGAGGCATGTGGGGAAGAGCCATGCCTGGTGCCAGGTCTGGGGGCCAGGGTTGTGGCTGAGCTCTGAAGCCAAGGAAGGCTGGCTCGTAGCAGGAACTGGTCCAGATCATGCGAGAGGGGGCTGGGGGCAGGTTCTGGGCATCACTGTAGAGCGGGTGGCAACAAAGTTGCAGATGTCCTGAGTAGGCACTGTCTCTTATACACATCTCAGTCTTCTCCTGAAGAGGTTATAATCGCACCTCTTCTGGATGGGCTCTGGCCCTGCCTGCCACACTCTGGGGATGCCAGGCTAGAGATGAGTTTGATCACAAGATAAGAACCAATAGGAGAAAACAGTTTTCCCCGTCTCCCAGGTTCCCGTATCAACCCCTAGGTACAGGCACTACAGGCAAATACCCCAATCTCCGGGGACCCATCCACAATGCTGTTCTGAACTGGGAGGCAGAAGAGAAGCTGCTTGGGGATACCATTTGAAAGACAACCCGGCCCCCTCAGTCCTTGGGGAAGGGACCTGAGGCATGTGGGGAAGAGCCATGCCTGGTGCCAGGTCTGGGGGCCAGGGTTGTGGCTGAGCTCTGAAGCCAAGGAAGGCTGGCTCGTAGCAGGAACTGGTCCAGATCATGCGAGAGGGGGCTGGGGGCAGGTTCTGGGCATCACTGTAGAGCGGGTGGCAACAAAGTTGCAGATGTCCTGAGTAGGCACTGTCTCTTATACACATCTCAGTCTTCTCCTGAAGAGGTTATAATCGCACCTCTTCTGGATGGGCTCTGGCCCTGCCTGCCACACTCTGGGGATGCCAGGCTAGAGATGAGTTTGATCACAAGATAAGAACCAATAGGAGAAAACAGTTTTCCCCGTCTCCCAGGTTCCCGTATCAACCCCTAGGTACAGGCACTACAGGCAAATACCCCAATCTCCGGGGACCCATCCACAATGCTGTTCTGAACTGGGAGGCAGAAGAGAAGCTGCTTGGGGATACCATTTGAAAGACAACCCGGCCCCCTCAGTCCTTGGGGAAGGGACCTGAGGCATGTGGGGAAGAGCCATGCCTGGTGCCAGGTCTGGGGGCCAGGGTTGTGGCTGAGCTCTGAAGCCAAGGAAGGCTGGCTCGTAGCAGGAACTGGTCCAGATCATGCGAGAGGGGGCTGGGGGCAGGTTCTGGGCATCACTGTAGAGCGGGTGGCAACAAAGTTGCAGATGTCCTGAGTAGGCACTGTCTCTTATACACATCTCAGTCTTCTCCTGAAGAGGTTATAATCGCACCTCTTCTGGATGGGCTCTGGCCCTGCCTGCCACACTCTGGGGATGCCAGGCTAGAGATGAGTTTGATCACAAGATAAGAACCAATAGGAGAAAACAGTTTTCCCCGTCTCCCAGGTTCCCGTATCAACCCCTAGGTACAGGCACTACAGGCAAATACCCCAATCTCCGGGGACCCATCCACAATGCTGTTCTGAACTGGGAGGCAGAAGAGAAGCTGCTTGGGGATACCATTTGAAAGACAACCCGGCCCCCTCAGTCCTTGGGGAAGGGACCTGAGGCATGTGGGGAAGAGCCATGCCTGGTGCCAGGTCTGGGGGCCAGGGTTGTGGCTGAGCTCTGAAGCCAAGGAAGGCTGGCTCGTAGCAGGAACTGGTCCAGATCATGCGAGAGGGGGCTGGGGGCAGGTTCTGGGCATCACTGTAGAGCGGGTGGCAACAAAGTTGCAGATGTCCTGAGTAGGCACTGTCTCTTATACACATCTCAGTCTTCTCCTGAAGAGGTTATAATCGCACCTCTTCTGGATGGGCTCTGGCCCTGCCTGCCACACTCTGGGGATGCCAGGCTAGAGATGAGTTTGATCACAAGATAAGAACCAATAGGAGAAAACAGTTTTCCCCGTCTCCCAGGTTCCCGTATCAACCCCTAGGTACAGGCACTACAGGCAAATACCCCAATCTCCGGGGACCCATCCACAATGCTGTTCTGAACTGGGAGGCAGAAGAGAAGCTGCTTGGGGATACCATTTGAAAGACAACCCGGCCCCCTCAGTCCTTGGGGAAGGGACCTGAGGCATGTGGGGAAGAGCCATGCCTGGTGCCAGGTCTGGGGGCCAGGGTTGTGGCTGAGCTCTGAAGCCAAGGAAGGCTGGCTCGTAGCAGGAACTGGTCCAGATCATGCGAGAGGGGGCTGGGGGCAGGTTCTGGGCATCACTGTAGAGCGGGTGGCAACAAAGTTGCAGATGTCCTGAGTAGGCACTGTCTCTTATACACATCTCAGTCTTCTCCTGAAGAGGTTATAATCGCACCTCTTCTGGATGGGCTCTGGCCCTGCCTGCCACACTCTGGGGATGCCAGGCTAGAGATGAGTTTGATCACAAGATAAGAACCAATAGGAGAAAACAGTTTTCCCCGTCTCCCAGGTTCCCGTATCAACCCCTAGGTACAGGCACTACAGGCAAATACCCCAATCTCCGGGGACCCATCCACAATGCTGTTCTGAACTGGGAGGCAGAAGAGAAGCTGCTTGGGGATACCATTTGAAAGACAACCCGGCCCCCTCAGTCCTTGGGGAAGGGACCTGAGGCATGTGGGGAAGAGCCATGCCTGGTGCCAGGTCTGGGGGCCAGGGTTGTGGCTGAGCTCTGAAGCCAAGGAAGGCTGGCTCGTAGCAGGAACTGGTCCAGATCATGCGAGAGGGGGCTGGGGGCAGGTTCTGGGCATCACTGTAGAGCGGGTGGCAACAAAGTTGCAGATGTCCTGAGTAGGCATCTCCTCCGGGAGCAGCTCCCGGAAGCCGTATTTTAGATCCACAGCCCCTCCCCTCACCAGGTGATTCAGCTGAGGCTCGTCCAGGCACCAGCACTTGGGAACCCCCAGTGTAGACCCTGAGCTCACCCAGGCCGCTGACACCTCGTCCCTCTCTTCTTGGGCATCTCCCCCTGAGCCAGCACCAGTGTCTATCACGTAGCCTCCATGATGCTCCACCATCACACACCACCTCCCTCCCCCACCGCAGCCCCTCACGGGACAGACAAGGAGCTTCCAGGAGAGCCGGCAGCTCCGCTCAAGGAGGAGGAAAGCGCCCCCACTGCTTCCCACCAGCCAAGCCACTCTGCTGACATGGCTCGGCTGTCTGATTTGGGAGCAGAAACCCCGCCCTCGTCAGAGGAGACCCTGATACTGGGTTCATGCATTCGTCCAGGAGAGAAGATGTTTCAAAAGGAAATGAAGCCCCTCGTTCTAACAGTCCCTTGGTCTTTCTCTCCTGGAGCCGCAGTTCACAGAGAGCATGGTGGGCGCCCCTGACTCCGAGACTGGGGGCTCATCTTAGCCAGGGGGCTTGTGAGCAGCCCTGGAACAGGGTCAGGCGTCTCTACCGGAGACAGTTTGCTCTGCTCTCTTACCAGGGAGGGGTCCGCTGCCTCGGCTCTGTGATCAAGCCTCTGTCCAGCTCTCCATATCGACAACTGGTTCTGCCAAGTCCTTACTTTTTTTTTTTTGATGTTAGTCTTTTAACGTTGAGTTTTTAAATTTTATCTTTAATTAGAGGCCAATTGCTTTACAATACTGTGATGGTTTTTGCCACACATCAACGTGAACCTGCCATAGGTGAACACATGTCCCTCCCTCTTGAGCCCCCTCCCTCCTCCCTCCCCATCCCACTCCTTCAGGTGGTCACACGGCACCCTTTGGGTTCTCCGTGTCATCCTGCAAACTCCCACTGGCTGTCTATTTCACACATGGTAATGAATGTGTTTCCGGGCCATTCTCTCAAATCCTTACTTTCAATTGCCTACCCAGCATTTGGATCCCCCAAAACTTGCTCCTGTCATCTCTTCCCTCTCCAAGCTCCAAACAGTGGCCACCCTAGCCAGTGTAGAAGTATTGACTGACAGCTCAAAGTCCAATGGATCAGTTCCACTTGCTGTTTCAGATGGTCCCCATATCAGCCCACAAGCCTGGTACCACCACGGTTTTGGCTGGCACCTTCATGGGCATCAGAAGTCCATGAGACACTCCAACTTCCCACCTGTCTGTGCTGGTCATGCCAAATGGGCACGAGCAGAGCCTTCTCTCGCCAGGGCTCACCTTACAAGGAGATTGATGGCAGTTGCTTGTGCCAGCCGGGGACCCTGGGAGGCAGCCCAGACGCTGCATCAGCGTCACCAACACCATTGTCTTCACAAGTCGTTAGTTTTGTGACAAGCGTCAGTTTCCTTGCTGCTGCTCTGGTCTCTTATCCGGGAGGGGGTCCCCTGTAAACGTCACAAGTGTCGGTTTTCTTGTTGTTGCTGTGACAAATAACCACAAACCAGTAGCTGAAAATCACACAAGTTCGTTCTTATAGAGTTCTGGAGGTCAGAAGTTTGAAATGAGCCTTACAGGGCCAAAATCAAGCAGTTGGAAGGGCTGGTTCTCTCCGGAGGTTCTGGAGGAGAGTTCATTCCGTTGCCTCTTGCGGCGCTGGAGCCGCCGGCATTCCTTGTTTTCTTGTTGTTGCTGTGACAAATAACCACAAACCAGTAGCTGAAAATCACACAAGTTCGTTCTCTTAGAGTTCTGGAGGTCAGAAGTTTGAAATGAGCCTTACAGGGCCAAAATCAAGCAGTTGGAAGGGCTGGTTCTCTCTGGAGGTTCTGGAGGAGAGTTCATTCCCTTGCCTCTTGCAGCGCTGGAGCCGCCGGCATTCCTTGGCTTGCGGCCCCTCCCCCGTCTCCCTCGCCGTTGGTGCAGTGCCCCCTCGGGCTCTGCTGCCCGTCGCGTCTGTGGTCACACGGCCCTCTCACTCCGACTTCCCCTTCCTCCCTCTTATAGGGATCCTGTGATTGCATTGGGTCCACTGGATAATCCAGGATAATCTCCTCATCCCTAGCTCCTTTAGCTACTCGCATCTGCAGAATCCCTTTTCCATATGCAAAACATTCACAGATTCTGGGAATTAGGATGAGGACATCTTTGGGGCCATTATTCAGCCCTCCCACAGCTGTCGTTCAGTCACTAAATTATGCCTCACTCTTTGCAACCCCATGGGCCGCGGCAGGCCTCCCACGGTGAATACCACTCATGAGCACTAGACATATTGCAGAGACATCACTTTGCCGGCAAAGGTTCATCCAGTCATAACTATGGTTTTTCCAGTAGTCATGTAGGGGTGTGAGAGTTGGACCATAAAGAAGGCTGTGTTGAAGAACTGATGCTTTCAAACTGTGGTGCTGGAGAAGGCTCTTGAGAGTCCCTTGGGGATCAAACCTGTCCATCTTAGAGGGAATCAGTCCTGAATATTCATTGGAAGGACTGAGGCTGAAGCTAAATCTCCAATACTTTGGCCACCTGATGGGAAGAGCTGACTCATTGAAAGAGACTCTGATACTGGGAAAGATTAAGGGCAGGAGGAGAAGGGGACAACAGAGGATGAGATGGTTGGATGGCATCACTGACTCAGTGGACATGAAATGAAGTGAAGTCGCTCAGTCATGCCTGACTCTTTACGACCCCATGGACAGTAGCCTGCACCAAGCTCCTCCGTCCATGGGATTTTCCAGGCAAGAGTACTGGAGTGGGTTGCCATTTCCTTCTCCAGGGAATCTTCCTGACCCAGGGACCGAACCCAGGTCTCCTGTATTGTAGGCAGACGCTTTACTATCGGAGGTTAAAGAGTCTGCCTGCAATGCAGGAGACCTGGGTTCGATCCCTGGGTCAGGAAGATTCCCTGGAGAAGGCAATGGCAACCCACTCCAGTACTCTTGCCTGGAGAATCCCGTGGACAGAGGAGCCTGGTGGACTACAGTCCACGGGGTTGCAAAGAGTTGGACATGACTGAGCAACTTCACTTTCAATGGACATGAGTTTGAGCAAGCTCCAGGAGTTGGTGAAGGACAGGGAGGCCGGGCCTGCTGCAGTCCATGTGATGGCAAAGAGTCGGACACGACTGAGTGACTCACAACAACAACAAAATATATTGTAACCCTTGTGCTGAGCGCGTCTATAGACATTAACTCACTGTTTCCCCAGCCTTCCTGTGAGGCAGGTGATATTACTTCCCCTGCTTTACACACAGGGAAGGGACGTTCAAAGAGGTTAGGGAACTCATTCAAGGAAGCAGCAAAGCTGGAATGTGAACTCCAGCTCTTTGTGATGACAATACTGTGCTCTGAGTCCATATGATCTGCTTGCCCAGAGCACTCCTCACCCCTCACTCAAAGCTGCAGGCTTTCCAGTTGTGGCATTTCAAGGCATCCCCTCTCCTACTACCCCACCTCCCTTCCCAGCTTGCAGGGAATGGAGCCAAACTTCCTCCCACAGTCAGAAAGAAGTCGCCAAAGGCGGCCCAGCAAACTTTCCTCCACGCCCTGCTCTGAGTGAGACACCTACCTGGCCAGCTAAGCCGCTCCCCTGCTCCCAGGCCAGCCTTCTCTCCAGGGGAGGGAAACACAGGCCATCTGGGCTCTCCTGAGGCTCCTTCGAGAAGGGGGGAAGGAGGAACTGTCGGGAGAAATGGAATCCGGGCTCGGGACGCCAGCCCCTGGCAGCTGATGTGGAGAGGCTGACCTCATCGAGTTCGTCTTCTCTCTGGGCCTGCGGTCACCTCTCTCTCCCCAGCGGCCCTGGCTCAGGAGCTATTTCCGTCTCTGGATCAGATACGGGACCATGATTTATTGATTGCAATAAACGTTGCTTAACACGTGCTTTAGCCACACGGCTCACATACCATTTAAATGAATTCCAGCCCTGGGGGCTGATGGGCCCTCGGTGATATGGACAGACGGATGGAGAGCCGGCTGAGAGGGAAGCTGGGATGCTGGGCAGGGCAGCCACCCGGTGAACGGCTGGGCCCATTTGCAGCCAGAGAAGAAGGGCTCCTCTGCCCCCTCCCCCGTGTCCTTACTGCCCCGTCAGCTTCGCCCTGAGGTGGTCTTGCCAAGGCGCTGCTGCAACCAGAGGCGGCCAGAGCCCCTGCAACCCCGGGTCCTCCTCAGCCCCTCTCTGGCTTCTCATGGGCGTGCTTTCAATTTGGGAGAGCCCGGTCTTTGTCTTATTTCCTTTCCTGCTCTGGAGAAATGCAGCTGCCTCTGAGATGAAGCATCAGCTCCTTTTATTTTTTTGCATGAAAGGATTTCCAAGTAGGTCAGACAGCCTAACAACCAGCAGCAGGCTTTGAGGGGTACCATCTGGGGAAAAACTGGAGGGGTGTCGCTGCAAGGAGGGCTTTCCCTTCGTGCAGATGACAGAGGAGGAAGCAGCACACGTGCTGCAAGGGTGGGGTGCCCTTCACGCTCTCGGTTCCCAGCCTGGGGCGCTGCGCAGAGCAGGGGCTGGGTGAGCAGTGGCCAACGCCGTTGCAGCAGAGGAGCTGACACTCACGCTCGAGGTCCTGCAGGGAGGGAGCGAGGGTGAGGAATGGAGATCCCTGAGGTGGACACTTGGTTTTGCTTCCTGTTGCACTCCCCGTGGCTATGAGAGCACTTGGCGTGTAAAGGGTGCCCCGTAAATATTCGCTGAATGAGAGACTGAAGGAGGTGCTGTGGGTGGTGGGGTGGTAAGGGTAGGTGAGGTGTGAGTGGCATGGAGAAGACATCTACGCCAATGCCAACAAGGATGGTGACAGAGGGGACTATGGCTGGGATAACGTCATTCAAAGGCGGAGTGTGATGCTGGACTTGGTAGCAACACTGTCATAGGCGCCTGGGGTTAAAGGGATGGAGGGGGGCTTGGGCTTCCCCCAGGGGAAGCAGGGGACGGGAAGCCCTCCAGCTACTGCTGGGCCAAGCCTTATGGAGAATGGGGCTCTCCTCAGGGGCTGATGATTAGCCCTCAAGTCTCCTATCATCTCCTGGCTTTAGCTGCCAGCCCCCTTCCACATTTTTTTGGCCATGTCTCCACTTCTCCATTCCCTGAGTGTCTCTCTCTGTGTCTCTCACAACACACACACACACACACACCCCATACACACACACATGCACACAGTCATTCGTGGCAGGCAGGGTGCCTAGAGCTGCCTAGTTTTATAAGGAGGATTTATGTTCTTCAGTTAATCACCACCCAAAAGGAGATGAGAGGGTGGTATGTTATTCCCAGTACCTGCTCTGGAGTCTGGCAGGGCTGGCTCAAATCCTGATGCCAGGCAAGTTCCTGAGTCAGTTTCTGCATCTTTGAAATGGACATGATGATAACAGCTCTGGCCTCAAAGGATGGCTGTGAGGATCAAAGATATCTGCGGGGGAGTTCTTGGTACCCAGGACATGTTCAACACAAGTCTGCTAGTATTCCCAGGCTGCCTCACAGGCTTCCCATCAGCCTACCCACAGGGTGTTTGCCTCTGATTCAGGCCTTGATCCTGGACCCAGTCAGCATGAGCAAGTGTGGGACCATATGCACCAAAGCTCAGTGACCCATGTAAGTGGAGCCCCTTGAGCCAGGTGGGCGGCAGGCGCTTGGTGGGCAGCTGGTGTCTGTGTGAGGAGGAGTCTGAGGACAGGCTGTCTGTGTGGCAGGGGACCCAGGGGACACAGAAGACACTCTGTAGCTTGGCGGTTCCACACTAGACTGATGGGGCCTTGCAAACGTGGCAGGAGCTGGAGAGGTTGTCAGCAAGCCCCTCTGTCTGCTGCTGATGGCCAAGGAAAGGAGCTAGCTTCAGAGGCCTTGGGTACATCCTGCCAAAACCTGGGAAGGAGGGAGAGAGAGGAAAGGCACCAAGTCAGTGTTATCTTGAGGCCCAAGACCTCAGTCTGTGTCCCTAAGGAAGGGCCTCAGTGGGGAATCTCAGAGGAAGTAGGGTTCAGTAAGGGTCAGAGTTGAACTGAGAAGCCTCCTGGGCTGTAAAGGATGAATAAAGCTTTAGATAGAAGAGAAATCCAAGGTGATGGGAATAGTGAGAGCAAAATCAGAGGCAGGAAGGAGCAAAGCAATGATACTACTAATTTTCAAGAAGTAGAATGAGCTTGGTGCTGTCCGAGGTGCTGAAATTCAGCAATGAGTAAAGTATTAATAGCAGAGACTCTACTTGTGGAGATGATCTTCTAGATGGCATAGGGCAGTCTACGTGAAGAAAGACCATATACAAGTTAATTTAAAAAACTCCATGTGTACATTGGTGCAGCCACTATGGAGAACAGTGTAGAGTTCCTTCAGTTCAATTCAGTTCAGTTCAGTCGCTCAGTCATGTCCGATTCTTTCCAACCCCGTGAATCGCAGCACGCCAGGCCTCCCTGTCTATCACCAACCCCCGGAGTTCACTCAGACTCGCTTCCATCAAGTCCGTGATGCCATCCAGCCATCTCATCCTCGGTCGTCCCCTTCTCCTCCTGCCCCCAATCCCTCCCAGCATCAGAGTCTTTTCCAATGAGTCAAAACTTTGCATGAGGTGGCCAAAGTATTGGAGTTTCAGCTTCAGCATCAGTCCTTCCAATGAATACCCAGGACTGGTCTCATTTAGAATGGTCTGGTTGGACCTTCTCGCAGTCCAAGGGACTCTCAAGAATCTTCTCCAACACCACAGTTCAAAAACATCAATTCTTCAGTGCTCAGCTTTCTTCACAGTCTAACTCTCACATCCATATATGACCACTGGAAAAACCATAGCCTTGACTAGACGGTACTTTGTTGGCAAAGTAATGTCTCTGCTTTTTAATATGCTGTCTAGGTTGGTCATAATTTTTCTTCCAAGGAGTAAGCGTCTTTTAATTTCATGGCTGCAGTCACCATCTGCAGTGATTTTGGAGCCCAAGAAAATAAAGTCTGACACTGTTTCCCCATATATTTTCTGTGAAGTGATGGGACTGGATGCCATGATTTTCGTTTTCTGAATGTTGAGCTTTAAGCCAACTTTTTTCACTGTCTTCTTCCACTTTCATCAAGAAGCTTTTTAGTTCCTCTTCACTTTCTGCCATAAGGGTGGTGTCATCTGCATATCTGAGGTTACTGAGATTTCTCCTGGCAATCTTGATTCCAGCTTGTGCTTCTTCCAGCCCAGTGTTTCTCATGATGTACTCTGCATATACACACACACACACACACTTGTGCACAATGGAATACTACTCAGTCATAAAAA
The DNA here is from genome assembly GCA_006410635.1 of Cephalophus harveyi. Taxonomy (NCBI): domain Eukaryota; kingdom Metazoa; phylum Chordata; class Mammalia; order Artiodactyla; family Bovidae; genus Cephalophus; species Cephalophus harveyi. Next base: position 172,397 of record SJYT01015128.1, on the reverse strand, counting down.
AGAATGAAATAATGTCATTTGCAGCAACATGGATAGACCTAGAGATTATCATATACTAAATAAGTCAGAAAAAGACAAACATTATATGATATCACAAGCTGAATCTTGAAAATGGTGGAAATGAACTTATTTACAAAACAGAAACTAACTCACAGACATAGAAAACACATTTATAGTTACAAGGGGAAAAGGGGGATGGGAGGAACCAATTAAGAGTTTGGGATTGGCATATACAAGCTACTACATATAACATAGATAAACAACAAGGATTCACTGTGGAGCACACCCTCAGTGGCTCAGTGGGAAAGAATCCGCCTGCAGTGCGTGCGACACAGGAGATGCGGGCTTGATCCTTGGGTGGGAAGGTCCCCTGGAGGAAGGCATGGCAGCCCATTCTAGTATTCCTACAGGAAAATCCCATGGACAAGGGAGCCTGGCAGGCTACGGTTCATAGGGTTGCAAAGAGCTGGACATGACTGAAATGACTGAGC
>SJYT01015128.1:151280-170294 GCA_006410635.1 Cephalophus harveyi | reverse complement strand
TGGAGAAGAGTTGGAGTAAACTCCAGGAGTCGGTAATGGATAGGGAGACCTGGTGTGCTACAGTCCATGGGGTTGCAGAGAGTTGGACGTGACTGAGCGACTGAACTGAAGTGAACCGAATCACTTTGATGTACACCAGAAACTAACACATTATAAATCAACCACACTTCAGTAGAAAAAAATTATATTTAATAAATAATATAATCTGCATAATAAGAGGGTAATAATAATAAGAGGGTAACCTCCAAAATAAAAGGGTAACGAGGGCTACGGCACAAGCTGAAGTCTAGTACAAGGGGCTAGAGAAAGATAGGTGGTTATCAAGGTCAGTGACCTCATGCCCCTAAGGGGCAGGAACTGTAACTCTATCCCTACTTTACAAAGGAGAAAGCAGGCTCAGAAAGCTTAAATAATTAACTCATCACTGCCTCTTCAAGTAGGATTAAAATATTGGTGGGGGAAGGGGGAACCCCGAGTCCAGATTCTCATCACTCCCCACCACATCTGGTATTAAACTGGGCTTTTTCCAGAAGACCCTAAGACAAGAATTTGCAGGCACAGAGTTCATCTTGAAGGGGGTCCTAAGCACACTCTCAGGAGCATGAGGGAGTGAGACAGGGAAAGAAAGAGAAGAAAGCCAATGGAGCAGGCTTCCGCTCTGGGCAACCAGGACTCCACCCCACCGGGGCACATCGGACGAGCGTGTAAAGCAGACCTGTGAGTTCGTCCAACCACGGGGCGATGGAGCTGGGGTTCTTACGCCCACATCAGACTTTGGATGAGAGCCGCCCCACCCCAGCTGGCCCCTCTGGCAGGTACGTGGGCTCTGGCCCCCACATGCTGGCTGGTTTGACGCTGTTGGGTTGGCTTCACAGGAATGGTGGGCACCAATAGCAATGTCCATCCCAACTCAATGATGCAGACACAGTGGGAGGATAATTTCTGAAGGAAGGAAGATCAATCAAGACCACAGAGTTGAGGACCTTAAGAGCCAAACCAGGGAATTTTAACCTTATCTTAATTTGCTCTTGGAGCCACATGGAGGGAGAGACAGGTGAAAGAGGAGAGTGAAAGCAAGCACCAGCACATCGCAACTCCTATGAGCAAGACTCTGATACATTAAATCAAGTAAGTCTGCAACAGCTTTATAAGAAAAATGGCCTCTTGTCACCTCAAAAAAAATGAGGCTCAGTTGGTGATTACTTTTCCCCAAAGTTCACAGCTACCCGTTACTGAACCTGGACTTGAAACCCAGGCCAGCAGAGCTCCTGCCCTTTCTGCCACATGGGGCCCCAAGTTAAGGAAACCGAGTCCTGGGGGTGCCTGGGTGGGAGCCAGCATCTTGCTGACTTAGCTCCTGCATTCCCATCACAGTGTGAATGTCAGCTACCTAAATAGCTTCGGTTATTTGGCTAAATTAATCCTCTGAGGAACTGCATAAATATAACCGGGAAGGCACACTCATACACACAGAGATGCATATATATTTGACATGTACGAGGGGTGCATCTCTGCATGCCGATAAACAGCCTGATGACAAGCAACGGAAAGAAGATATAAATACAAAAACTATAGGCAGAAGCTGTGTGCTGACAGCATGGGAGGGCTTGAGAGCTCGTCTAGGAATGGGCACAGCATGCCAGTGAAGGATTTGTGTGGCTCACTGCAGGGAGAAATGGTCACCTTCCCCAAGCAGGTGCCCCACCCCAGGCCAGGCAAAACTACACTCTGTACTGTGAGCCCAGCCCCTACCATCCGCTTCACTACTGGGCTTTGAGGAAGGCACGTCCCTCCTCCATTTCCATATCTGTTAAATGGAAACACTAATACATTTGCAAAAATGAAATAAAATAGCAATGCATAAAGCGCCCAGCATCTGTAGAATAAACTGGGGTCAATGAATGAATCCCTAAACCATGGTCCTACCAGGGTTTCTAGGAGGTTGGATTGTAGCAATGAGACCCAAAGGCTTTGAATTCACCCATATTTTCACTCCCTCCATCCAGAATAAAAGGGTCCCCAAGGATAAGGATCATCTTCCAAACAGGAATTCACAGCCGCTACAGTTATTGACTCTAGTATCTGCTAGCCCTGGGCTAACAAATGTGTGTATGTTGTTCCATTTAATCTTTACAACATCTGCAAGAGGACTTTGTTATTTTCACTCTCATGTTCAAAATGAGCCTTTCTAAGTCTTCGAGAGGTGATGACTTGCCCGTGGCCACAGAGCTATGCTACAGGTTGGATCATATCTCTCCAAAGTTCAAGGGTGGAAGTTCTAACCCCAAGAACCTCAGAATGTGACCTTACCTGGTAATTAGTTAAGATGCGATCATATCGGAGGAGGGTAAGCCCCTCATCCATTATGACTGGCGTCCTTATAAAAGGAGGGAAATCTGGACAGACACATCCACAAGGAGGGCATCATGTACCCAGTTTGTGGTACTTGTTCTGGCAGCTCTGGTCAACTAATGCACCTGGGAAGTGCAGAGCTAGGATTCGAACCCGAGTCCTTTGATCTTGGTGCCTGCCACCTCTCCATGCACCAAGACATCTCACCCAGACACAGCGGGGGCAGTGGAGAGGGGTTTTGCTGAGCTGGAGTTTGGAGGAGACAGGCCATACAAGGAAGAGGTGGGGGGCGGGGGCTGCTGCAGGGAAGGGTTCTCCAAACACCAGTCCCGGCCCAGCCTGCCCTCCCAATGAGAGAGCAAGGAGGATCCAGAGGGTGCTGGGGAGCTGGGACACAGCAGGGCCAGGCCTCTTCTGGCAGGGGAGCAGCAGGCCCGTGCTGGCTGAGGGAAGCCCAGAGAATCCACTGAGCTCTGAATCCCTTGAAACCTCTTGGCAACAGAGGGTCGGCTCAGAGGACAGGGCTGCTGGAGCCCGGTGCAATCCAGCTGCCTTGGCAGCTCGCCACGCTGGGCTGGGCTGGTCTGGGTGCAGGAATGGAGAGGGACGAGTCTGGAGAAACAGGGACCCGGAACTGCACAAGCCATGAGTTGCCATGGTAACCATGCTCTACCAAGTGTGAGCCAATGGCGGCTGAGGTCTGCAGGGATTTGGCGAGGACAGGGGTGTCTGTGCAGGGGGCTGGGGTGGGGAAGGCCAGGTCTCTTGAGCAGAGAGCACGCGCCAGACCTCAGACTCTCCTTCACTTGTTTTGTCTGGAACCCGGATGCAGCCCTGTGACTGGGATATCTTTATCACTCTTTCACAGATGAGGAAACTGAGACCAGAGGAGGGAGAGTTCTGAATCTCTCACAGCTGGTGAGAGAAAGAGCCAGAAAACTGAATCTGCATTTTGTCTCTGGAGCCCCTGCCTTTTCTTTCTGCTTGGCCAGACTGCCTCCACGGCTCAGGGAGGGTTGACTCTGAGGGCCAGGGAAAGGGCCCCGGGGCTTCCAGCCTGGCTCAGGGTGATGGGTGCCAAGAGGCAGCAGGCCCTTCCATGGGGGCATGCTTGGTCACTCCACTCGTGTGTGACTCCTTGCAACCCTCTGGACCATAGCCCGCCAGGCTCCTCTCAGTCTGTAGGATTCCCCAGGCAAGAGTACTGAAGTGGGTTAACGCTGGGGTTTGGGAGTAAACCCGAGTTAACTTGATGGTAAAACTTCCCTGGATCTCAAGGCCGCCAGCTAGCACCCTGGACAGCTCCCATTAGCCTACGTAGGCAGATGGATGAGGATGAAGATGTGGTTGAAACAAAGCACTCAGCACCCTACACAGGCCATGCTGGAGCTTCTCTCTATGTGCAGGGGACTTCTGGGGAATGGACACAGCTGGGGTCAGACCCGTCCCGTCTGGTGGTGGTGACCAAAGGCAGTGAATGAGCAGGCTGGAGACCAGGATCTAGCCCCAACTCTGGGTTAGGTCTCAGACCTTGCGCGCTGATGAGGAGAGCGAGACACTGCCAAGTTGCTCAGAGGCGCAATGACCGCAGCCCCAGGTAACACAAGGCAGGGTGGCGGCGGGAATTCCAAGAGTCCCTTCCAGCTCTGGTATCCTGCCTGGGATGGCCACATAGCTGAAGTGGACAGGAAGGATTAGCTCACTCTTGTTGCTCCCGAAAGCTGAACTAGGATGTATGGATAGCAATTGCAGAATTGTCAATTTGGTCTCCATAGAAAGAAAACTGTGTGAGAGCCAGGCTTCTCAGGAATGGGCTTGCTCTTTAGGTAGTGAGTTCCCTGTCTTTGCAGGCACTCAAGTGAGGCAGAAAGAGGCAAGCCCTTCGAGTAATTTTCAACTCCACATGCAACCAGGAGGATGCCTGATGATGGATTCTTCCTCCCAAATATGACCAGAATGGAGCAGAGGCAGGAAGCAGCCAAAATCCCTGCCAGTATTCATTCGCAGCCCCTGTCGTAACCCCCAAGCCTCCTCTACCCTGCCAGGTGGGAGAGGGTAGCCTAGGGGTCACCCCAGAGAAGTCCCTGAACATGTCAGGTTGACCTTCAGTTGTACGCTCTAGAAAGGCAGATCCGTTGGACCTGCTTATGGTGCAGATGGACGTGTTTGCAAAAAGCACCTTGCTTTTTGTTATGAAAACAATCTGATAATTAACACACCAGTTGCTTTTGTTTGGGTGGCGCTTGTGTTTACACCACGAGTGACCCTGAAAGAGAATAAGAGGAATTTTACTGTCCTGAAAAGGCAGGTAAACATGTTCACAATGAAGATCTGAAGATCTGACAAGGGTGGCAAGTGTCCAGAGGAGAGGGGAAGGCAGGTCCCCGGGGAGGGGCGGAGGCTCAGGAAGTCAGGAAGGGGTGCTGACTCCGGAATGGAGTCCCGACTGGCGTGTAGGAGGCACCCGGCGTCAGGAGCAAGGAGACGCCGCTATGATGACAAAGGGGAAGGGGTCAGACCCGACCTTTCTCCAAGCGCCCCTTCTCGCATCTCAGGTGTGGTGACTCCTTTCTCCTGGCAGCCCCTTCCCTCTGTCACCTGGCTGAGGAGACCCCTTCCTCCTCCTTGTACCCACTATCATGAGCTCATATGTCTCCATGGCTGCGCTGAAAGTGGACAAGCTCCTGTTAACAGCCTTCTACTCTAAGACTGCAAGCTCCTTAAGGGCAGACCCTAGTGGCTCAGATGGTAGAGAATCTACCTGCAATGCTGGAGACCCAGTTCAATCAATCCCTGGCTCAGGAAGATCCCCTGGAGGAGAGCATGTGAACCCACTCCAGTGTTCTTGCCTGGAGAATCTCATGGACAGAGGAGCCTGGCAAATCCATGAGGTCACAAAGCGTCGGACACGACTGAGCAACTCACACTTTCACTCCACACTAGCTCTTCATTTGTCCAGCCTCAGCTCCGGCAAAACTAATAGTAACACCCAACAGATGTGTGGAGGATGACAAGAATGGGGTCTTGGAAGATGGGTGAGAAGATAGACCTCGGAGCTGACTCAGGTCTACCCCTGCCCCCCGTTGACTGTGCTCTCCAGGGCAAGTTATAAAAGTTCTAGCACATTGTCCTCACCTGTCGAATGGGATAATAATGGGATGACCTCATATGGTTATTGATGATAATAATATTCATTGCATGCTTTTAGTAATAATAAAGACCAGGCACAGGTATGCTGTCTTCGTTTCTCGTGATAAGCTAAGGCAACAGTTAGCAGCATCCCCACTTCACTGATAAGGTCATGAGAGTCAGTCACATGACTGGGGTCACAGGGCTGGAAGGGAGGGGCTGAGAGTCAGAGTCAGGCATTCAAGATCTGTGTTCCTAAGACCTCCGATCCCAGCATCTGTGAGAATGACGTGAAATCACACCCTGGAATCAACCCCAGGGAACCTGTGGTTAGTTCTCCGTCCTCTTTGCGTCCATGGTTGACTTCTCTGAAGCCTTATCTTCCTCCTGAGCATTCTCATAATTGATAAAGATGCTGCCTACTTGGATGAGGAAGAGGATAGCACCCACCCCATTCTGTGGCTGAATTACCCCAGGACCAAGCATGTGACATGGGGCAGTACAGACAGGGCTAGTACATTTGCATTGAAAGATGAATGGATGGACTCATGAAGGAAGGAAGGGGAGAATGGCTTAAAGCCCTCACAGTGAATCCTATGAAAGATTAACGGGTGACAGGGAACTCAGGATACCCTTAGAGCCTCCACCCCACTTCCGGGGGCCTGGAGACCCCCGCCCGTTCTGATCTCTTGGGTAAGTTACACGTGGTCCCTGAGCCACTTTCCTGAATAAGATGAGGCCGCCTCTGTCATCTGCTTTGCGTGGTTACCGTCACAGTGCAGACTGGACAGTGTTCAGTCACTGCTGGGCAGGAGTGTGGCCTCTTTATTCCTAGACAAACGGAATCACCAAGACTGCTCCACCGTGTTCTTCTCAAAAGAACAGCCACCAAGTTCCGGGGACCCCGGGCGGGGCCTCTGCTGCCATCTGGCATGGAGGCAGAAACACCGTTTCCACATCCACAAGCTCGCGTCCTCAAAGAGCGGAACAAATCCCACAGGGGTGTTGATTGAAACCATCATGGATCCGTGGAGACAGCATGCCGGCTGGAGATGGGAGTCAGCTGCCGCTGTCTGTTTCCATAAGGTAATAATAATGCGCGCCTCTGCTTTATGAAGTAGAATTTGTTACGGCCGATGAGCCGTAAAAATTGCCGAGTGGGGGAGAAAAAAGAAAGGAAAAAAAACTATAAATAAGTTTGTAATTTTAACAGGGATTACCATGTAATCGAGAGGGAAGGACTGCTAATGGCAGAGGCGAAGGCCAGCTCAGTCCCCATGGTCTTAGCTCAGCAGCAGAGCTACGGAGCTGAGGCAGAGCTGTTTAGGGGGGACTCTGGGAGAGGAAGTTAACAGGCACAAAGCCAGGGAGCAGACGCGAGGAGAAGGGCCGAGGATCCGCTCGGCGGCTGCTTACCGAGCGCCTGTCACACGGGCCTGGCACGCGGCGGGAGGACACAGTGGGGGATGCCCAGTGGCCAGCAGTGGGCACCCTCTGGGTCTCAGACGAAAGAGTGACATGGCTGGTTTTCTGCTCGAGGAATCTCAGCCTGGCTCTCGTCTGCAAGATGGACTGGAAGTGGCAAGAGCGGGGACTGAGAGCTGAGTCAGGAACCACTGCCGTGACTTACTCAGAATGAGCGGCTGCCTGAATCAAACCAGAACCAGAGGAGAGAGAAAGGAGACGGTCCCCAGGTGCTCAGACGAGGAAGACACAGGGGCTGGGAAGGAACGGGTGTGCTAACGCGGAAGGAGTCAGGCATGATGGCCACGGTTCCTGGCATGAGCAACCTGTGCGGGAGATGGTACCCTCACAGATGGGATATGTAGCTCAGTCTTGGATAGACTACATTTGAGGGGATTGCAAGGGATCCCAGCAGGGATGTCCGAAGGAGAGACAGTCAGGAGAGTGATCTGAACTGGAAGGGGGACTGGAAAGTCGCCAAGAGAAAAGCGGTCACTGAAGCTGGAAGCTGGGGGGTAAGTGAGAGTCCAGGAAGAGCTAAAGGAAGAAGAGAGGAGGCCCCAGTTCAGAGTGGAGGGAATACTGACACTGAAAGAGCAGGGAGAGGAAAGCAGCCAGTATAGGCTGAGGAGGAGGGCCAGAGAGACCAGAGACGGGCGTCTACAGGACACTCAGCCGGGCCTGCTTGCTGTCAGTGGACAGCTATGGGGCTAATCTTCTGGACTAGAAAATTAATCTGCATCTTGATAAACGGACCCACCAAATCCAGCCCCATCAGCTTTAGGAAGTGTCAGAGGGAATGGAGTCTTTGGAGATTTGAGTCAAGGCTCTTCTTCTTAGCAGCTCAAGACCTTAAATGGGTAGCTTGACTTTTTTGAGCCTCAGTTTTCTCTTCTGTAAAATGAGAGAATAAAACCCAACCCATAAAGACAGTTGTCTGAGCTAAATGAGATGGCCTCCCAGAACTTGCCTGATGTACCATAAATGCTCAACAAACGTCGATCTGGTTTCCTCCAACTCACTGAGCCACCTGGCCCAGGACAATGTGATCTTAAAAACAGCCTAAAGAGAAATCATTTTTAAAATGGGAAGAGTATGGAGGGTTCCACAGAGAGTGGGATGCTGAAGTACTGAGATGCAGCTCTGAGCAATCCTGGATGCTCCCTGGAAGAGGTGAGCTGCTAGTTGCTTCCAGGAATGCCCAGGGTTGGCTCAGAGGGCTGGAAGCAGGTCAATGTCCTAAAGGGGTCCTGAGCTCCCTCAGAGGCAGACAAGTGAGCAGAGAGGAGGATGCTCTGGCTGGATCCAGAACTCAGCCCCAGGAGCGTGTGATGATGATCTGGAAAGGGAGTGCAGGTGGCCCACGGCGGCCGTGGGTAGAGCCGACCTCACAGGATCTCAGTCTATCCTGGAGTCAGTTGAAGGATTCCTGCCTCCAGGGAACTCACTCCAGGAGGAAGGCTACATTTTTCACTCCTTGTTTATACTTTAGAGTTATAAAAATTCACTTCTTCCTCCCCCTGAAAGCCCACGGTGCCTATAAACAAACATCTCGATATACAAAGATAAATGGAAATCATAACTTCCCAAGCTTCAGAATCCAAACAAAGACGAAAAGAGAGGGCAGGGGCCGGGAGGAGGCAGACTCTGGCGAAATCTAGCCCATGCCAGCCCGGCCTCTGGTCATGATCAATATGTTCTCCAAAGTGCCTTTTAAATTACTGTCGAGGCAATGTGCCATATTTATGTATACACAAGCTTAGAGGTGACACTGGGGAGAGATGCAATTTCTATTATGAAATCATAATGAGCATTTATCTTCAGGAATAACACATCGAAATGCTGGAGTGAGGAAAGTTGAAAAGCAATTTGTCTATAAATAAAGACCGCAGACATCCTGACATTTTACGATGCAGGGAATTGCAGCGAGAACTTCTCCATTGGACGCATCACCCAAGGGATCGTGTTCAAACTCCGACTTCTTGGAAGACGGTATTTGGAAGCCCAGAAACCTTCTTGCTGATGCCCAGAGCAAAGCAAGTAGAACTTTGCTTCTCTGACAGAGAGATGGGAATGGAATTGGGCCGGGGTCAGGGAGTGTTCAACAATTCATGGTAAATCTAGCTCTTCCCCTAAACAAGAGTGTTTCCAGGACGGATGCTTGAAGAAAGGAGCATGTGCACTTCTGAAGTCAGGGACTGGGGTACACGTGTTCTCCTTTCTCAGCGAAGAGCCAGGTGGTATGAAAATGCAGGCAAATTCAGGGAAGGCTTGGTCTCTCAGGGAGGCTCAACCCTGATACCTCAAGTCACACTGATCCCATGGCCTCCAAACTGTACCCTTGGCCAGTGGCTGCAGGGTCCAGAGGTGACTGTGGTCTTGACCTTCTATACTCATGACCAGGTGGCATCTTCTGCAAGGACAACAAGCAAATTTACAGGCTAAGCAGAGGAGCCTTGGTAGGGGAGAGTGTGGGGTGCCTGGGGACAGGGGGCCTGTTACCCACGTCTCTGACCCCAAATACAGCAGGGCTGCCAGCCGTGCAGATTCCCCGTCACCCATGCGCTCCTTGATCACCCTTCTGCTTGCTTGCTCACTGGCTCTACAACCGCATCCAAGCGCTTTTAAAGTGCTGTACTGTGCTGGGGACTTGCCGAATGCGACACCCTCCCTGCCCTCAGGGACCTCACCTACTCCACACTGACCTGTAATTGGCAATTATCAGGAAGAAGAGCTGTTAAAGGTACTTTGCAGCCCAGAAAGGGAGACTAACTCAGCCTAGGGGATCAAACAGGTTTCCTGAGGAACCATTTGGAAGGAGAAGTAGAAAAAGGCCAACTGGAAAAAGAGGCAGTCCCAAGCAGAAAGGAAGGCCAAAAAATGCAAATGGGCTCTGGTTAAATGCAAGGGATTCCCAAGACCACAGGAAACAATCTACACTTACTCTGTGTCAGGAGTGAGTTGGGCACTGGCACCAGCCTCTTAATCAACCAACTGACCACACACACGCTTGCCCACGAGCTTCCTTGAGCATCATGTGTAGAGCACTCTGGATCACTGACATGGCGTCAGATTTGAACCCAGGTCTGCCCAGCCCTGGTGTGCATGGTGGCCCCCGTCAAGGTGTGCCCAGGTCTGTGCCAAGCCTGGAAGTGGGCACAGAAGCATGAGAAAAATGAATGACGGGTCCTTATGAGGGTGGTCTAGCTGAGAGTCAGATTCAAATTCAACACCAGACCTGCCACCCACTAGGGGTTGAGCCTGGGAGAACCTGAGTCTGTGTGCCCCTCCCCTGTACCGTGAGGCTGGTGAGACGAGGCCCGCCCGGGGCTGCTGTGGGAGTGTAAGCTGTCAGCAGGCATCTGGCATAGAGAAGGGGCTGGGAGCTCACCGTGAGATCCTGTGATGTCATTACCGCTAAGCGCTGCGGCCCCTGAGGGATGGGGCGAGCCACAGATGGTGACGGGGCAGGGCTGGAGGTCAGGAGCTCTGCCCTCCCTCTCCTGCGAGGGGCATACCACCTGCAAAGTCCAGGGTTGCAAACAGGTTGCGTTTGCTGCCCTTGGAGCCCCTGACCCTGTTGTCCCTTTGTCCCCACCCTCCCAAGCCCCGCTGAGGTGCCCCAGTGGAGGAGAGGAACCAGGCGGGCACTATAGTAGTTTTGATGTTAGCAACACTAGACTTTTGAGTTAATTACTTTTCTTTGTTATATATCACTGCACTCCCCTTGTGTCCTTGCTATGTAAGAATGTAACTTTATTTAGTGCTTTCTGAGAGTGGCACCAGACTTTGGGAAAATCAACACAAATAAGTCTTCTGGTTGACAAACCCTTATCAGGAAAAAGGCTGTAAAATGTTAATTGGCCCTTTTGGCTAGAAGACATGTAAATCACCTAAGACTTGTGTATACAATTAGGTATGCAGAGAGAAAAGCCTGGTTTTGATAAGAGTCAGGGCTGCTGACGCCACATAATTTTGTATTACCCATTGATCTCTATGTACAATCAAAGGTATAAAAGGAGATTCTAGACAATAGAGGATGGGATCAGTCGCTGGACTGGTTTCCCCCGTGTCTCCTCTTTATACTTTAATTTCAGGCTGAATTCCCATCTGGAGCTGGGAAGCTCATTATGTCTACTTACTTGCCCTGGCTTTTAAGATCTGTGAGAGAGAGAGCCCAAGGCGGGGCATTCTCCGATATTCAAACGGGCGCCGGTGGCCTAACGTAGATGGTGCAAGCTCCTTGTCTGGAGTTTTATTGGCTGTCCCCGTAAACCAAGTTATTCAACCTTTTTTCTCCACTTAATTTTCCTACTATACTATCTCTTTCTAATCTAATCTTATATTAATAAATAAATAAATAAGTTTTCCTCGCCGACGCCGTCCACCCTTTGAATCACCCTGGATCCACCGGGGCTGGACCCCGGCAAGGATGGACCCTCCGGGGAGAGGACCCAGCCCCCGAACAAGTCCAGGCAGCCCCCGGGGCTCTGGCATTTCAATTCTCTGCAGGCGGAGCAGGTTTAGCAGCTCCTGGCCTCCTGGGCAGATCTTAACCAGCGCACGGTCTTCATCAAATCCCAGACATGTAGGCACTGGCACCCTGTTACCGATGAGAAAACTAAGGCCCAGAAAGGACGAGCGGCTTGCCCAGTGCCGCCTGCTGGCTCAGTGCTGTGGATTCAGACCAGTGCTCTGCCCCCAAGAGGCTCCGTGGGCTTGGGAGAGTTGCTCTGCCAGTCTGGGCCTGCCGTGGGGAGGAGTGAGCATGCGGGCTGCTTTATTGGCTCTGCCAAAGGTCACACGAGCCCATTTGTGGGAGGCACGCGGTAGCTGCTCAGTGAACAGCAGCAGCACCGTTGCGGTCATTGATACCACTGTTACCAGCTCAGCTCTTAAAACAGATCCGCCCTCTGCCTGTGAAGACTCTGCCGTTTCTTGCACCGGGAGCTCATTTCCCTCCCCAGGGCTGGAAAGAAGCAGCTACGGCTGGAAGTGCGGCTGGAGGCAGCAGGGGGCCTGGGGCATTGTGGCCACCGCCAACCACAGTGGCAGCAAACACGACTCTGCGTGTCTACCAGATGCCAGGCACGGATGGAAAGGCTCCCCACTTGTTCACACGCGTGGTTCCCCCAACAGTCAAGCAAGTAGCTACTGTTGCCTCACTTCATAGGTTATTGGAGCAGGGGGCCAGGATCCTCTCCTCCCCAAGCGTTTCTGAGTCGCGAGTGGAGGGTTACAGGGTCGTGGCTTGCACTGGCTTTTGGCCCGAGCAGGAGCTGAGGCGTGGGGGTGGTGAGTTCGGGAGCCGGGGACCCGTTCTCGAACGAGGAGGTCGCCTGAGTCAGGGAGGCCATTCCCTGCTTGCTTTGTTCGTGTGCTTCCTGTTGGCCTCTCAGTCGTGTCTGACTCTTCGCGGGCTGTAGCCCGTCAGGCTCCCCTGTCTGTGAAACTCGCCAGGCAAGAATATTGGGCTGGGTTGCCACTCCCTTCTCCAGGGGAATCTTCCCGATCCAGGGATTGAACCCGGGTCTCCCACACTGCAGGCAGACTCCACCGTTTGAGCCACCAGGGAATCTGACTCAACAGCTCTGGCTGCCCTGCAGGCCCTGGGCCCTGGGCGGCAGAAGCTGACGTGCAGGGCGCCCTTTCCTGCTGTCCTGGGGGACAGATGCTCTGGACAGCTGCACGGGGCGGGGTGCTGTCTTACTGAACTCACGTCCTGGGGTGGGGTGGCGGGGTTGGGAAAGGGGGCGGGGAGGGGAACTTCGGTTCCCTGAAGGATAGACTCTTCCTGGGGCTGCGGGCTAGGAGTGAAGTCAGGCTTCCCCGAGGGACGAAGGCTGGGACAGGACTTCAGACAGAGGCTGGGTCCTGGAGGGGCCCCCGGAGGGTCCAAGGGGAGGCCGGGCCATGTCATCTGGACTAGAGGAAGGCAGAGCCTGCTCCCCCAGCAGGAGGCCCATAGCCCCCAGGCCTGGAGGGAGAGAGCAAAGGAGATTCTCAGCGCAGCAGGAAGACAGGGAAGCCGAACCAGGCAGACAAAAGCCAGCCTAGGGGAAGGAGAGAGCCTTGGGCAAGAGATAAGGCCGGGGATGAAAAGGCTGGGGAAGGAGAGCAGAGCAGGAGCCGTCAGGGCGGGGAGGCTCGGAGCTGAGCGGGCGGCTTTGTCTGAGGCTGGGTGGTGTGGAAGAGGGCTAAAGGCGGTTTACGCCAGTCTAAGCTGGTGACGTGTGTGTGTGTGTGTGTGTGTGTGTGTGTGTGTGTCCAACTCTGCGGCCCCATGGGCTGTAGCCCATCAGGCTCCTCTGTCCACGGAATTCTCCAGGCAAGGACACTGGAGTGGGCTGCCATCTTGTCCTCAAGGGGATCTTCCAGACCCGTGCATCAGTCCACGTCTCTTGCCTCTCCCGTACCGGCAGGCAGATTCTTTTCCCCGCATCACCTGGGAAGCCCGTCTGTCCCCACCCCTAAGCGTCATGTTGCCCCTGGGCCTGGAAGCGTCGCTTTGCCAGGATGCTAAGCTGGCCCACCCGGGTTCCCAGAGCCCCCACGTACACCTAAGCGGGCACCAGAGCCTGTGTGTGCCTGTCTTACATCATTTCATCCCCCAGGTGAGGTAAGAACGATCATTTTCCATGAGTAACAGGTGACAAACAGAAGCACCCACCTGGGATCCCACAGCTGTGTTGACCTCCCAAGCCTTGGCATGCCTTTTGTGGGGTGGAGTCAGGCCCCCATCTATTCCAGGGACTTGGGCTCACAAGAGCAGCAGTGTGGAGTCCCGCAGGGGGCTGCGGGCCAGAGCCCTGGCTGAGAGTCCTTACTTTTCCTTGACCTCAGTTTCTGCATCTGTGCGATGGGTATCCCAGCCCTGGAAACCTTGACACTGTTGGCGGCCCTAGTGAGGGGATGGATGTGAGCATCCTTCTCACAGAAGCCATTTCAGGGCTACCATCATCATCGGAAACACCACTGGTCTTCAACACCTCCATCTCCCGTCCCCAGCCACCCCACGCCTCAACCAGCTTGGACCATGGTCCACAAGGCTCCCCGAGCTTGGGGCCTTTCAGGCGGGGCCTCTGGGGCCTGGCCCCCTGCTCCCCTCTCCATCCAGTCATGGAAGCTTAGCCTCTTCCTCCTTATCTCCTAGAGACTGTTACTGTTTTTAGTACTGTTTTTTACTTTTGGGGTTTTTTCCCTTTCTTTTTTTTTTTTTTATGGGGATTACTTTACGACCAGAGATTTTGCTTTTTTGCCGCAGCGGACTTGGAGCCAGCCAGGCTCTGTGTTTATGAGCGCTTTCAGGAAGGTTTATGAGGCTGTAGCACAGACCAGTCCAGGGGGTGGGAGGTGGGGGCAGAAGGAGCTGGAGAAGCTGTTGGTAGGTCTCCGTCCCCTCCTCCTGGAGTACCGGGCTTTTTCTGAGTCAAGGGCCCCTCATGACTTGTCTGGGAAGAGAACACGGCACGCGGCGTGGATGCCCAGCTCGCCAAGGTCCTGGGTGTCTCCTCCCCCCCACCGGTACTCAGTCTCCCTGTCTGTCAAGTGGCTGCTTGGAGCACCGACCTGAGGGTGGTTGGGAAGAGTCACGCTCAGCACAGGACACAGGATGGATCCCGGTCCCCGAGCTCTTCCCGTCTCCCTGGGAAATGCAGGCAGGCAACCAGCCTCACGTGGGGACTTTCCATGATTCCATAACAGGTACGACCAACTGGTGTTCAGCCCAAAGTCAGACTCTGTGCTAAGCCCTGAACGCCCTTCATTGCACCCGGGGGACACTGGGCAGGAGATCCAGATGTACAGGGCCTGGTCCTTTCCTGCTGTCCTGGGGGAGGGCATCTGGACAGGTGCTCGGGGCAGGGGAGCTTCCTTACTCAGCTCACGTCCTGGGGTGCGGAACTCCCTGTGATCACCTCACGAGGTGGGTATCGTTGTCGTCATCCTCACTTTCAATGAGTAAACTGAGGCTCAGAGAGGGTCTGCCACTTACCTGAGGTCAACCGGCTACAAGAAGTGAGACAGGGGTCAGTCATCCTGGGATGTCCTCGGATCTGAACCCCAGTCTCGGAATTGTGACAAGAAAGGGGAGGAAGAGATGGGGTGCCCTGTCTGTAGGGGGAGGTTCATCCCAGTTTATAGCAAAGCACATCTGGTCCCAGTCGAACACCCAGTCCCCACCCCGAGGACTCCTTTCCAGATAACAAGGGCTGGTGTCCCAGGCCCCAGACACTTTAGCTCCAAGGCTGGACTTCACGGGGTGGCTCTGCTTGGGAGGGGACACCCCAATTCATGGTGATGTCGGCCCCGTTTTGGCCAAAGACAACACCGCAGCAAAGCACCTATGCAAAGACAGGTCACTTTGGTTTAGACCTTAGGAAGGTCTTCTGCATAAACTGAGCAGCGGAAGAAACACAGAGATGCTTCTAAATCCTCTCCTCTGGGACGCTTCTAAGGAAGTGTTGAATTTCAGGGGTGCCACGTGGAGGCAGGGGGCTGGAAGAGAGCCCCTCCGAGCCCTTCCTCCTAGGTGGAGAACAGAAAACTCCCCAGGACCCAGCGGAGCGCCGGCCCCCAGGGCCTCGTCTGCCCTGCCCGCCCCGCGGCCCCTGGCTCCCCTCGCAGCCCTCTGGGCCCTGAAACAGCTGCTTAACGGGCAGTGATGCCACGCTGACCACAGTCGGTCTCGTCTGCCAGCAGGACGACTCTGGGAGCGGGATGTAGCAGCGCTGCTGTGTATCCTGCTAAGAGATGTTTAATAAATATGCAAATTGCTGCCTCTGCCTCCTCAGGCAGGTGAGGAGCGGGACGGAGCCGGAGTTAAGCATTAAATCTCTGCGCAGCGAGAATGGCTCAGCACAGAGGCAGAGACTGGAGCTGAACTGCCTGGGAAGACGTCCATCTGGCACCTCGGAGCCCCCGCTCAGAGGGTGGAAGGGAGCCGGACAGGCAGGGAGACTAGCGGGGGGGCCTGGGGGTGGGAAAGGGGCGCGGCAGGCTGTTTTACTTCAGGCAGCTGAGTGTGCTCTTGGGAGACAGGCAGACGTCTTTTCCATCTCTGCAGCCATCACCCCACCAACCAGCCACCCTCCCATACCACAGACCTATCCAGCCTTCACCACCCAGTTATCCACCCTCCAAGCCATTATTCCACTCACCCAAATTTTCATCCATCCGCCCATTCACTGACCCGCTCACTCTCCCACATCCCAGCACCCCACCATCCACTCCTTCCATCTGTCCAGCTACCATCCGTGAATTCACCATCCATGTACCCACTCACTTAACTATTAAACCACCATCCAAACATATGCCCATCATATAATGTCCATCTACCTT
Source organism: Cephalophus harveyi (assembly GCA_006410635.1). Lineage (NCBI taxonomy): Eukaryota > Metazoa > Chordata > Mammalia > Artiodactyla > Bovidae > Cephalophus > Cephalophus harveyi. Next base: position 154,010 of record SJYT01015128.1, on the reverse strand, counting down.
CTTCCCTTTTCATCGCCCATCCACCCACTCATCCGTCCCTCCACCTCTCCTCTCGTCCACCCATCCACGCATCCCCCCATCCACGCATCCCCCCATGCTTCTGTGTTCTGTTTCCTGTATGCAAGACCCTGTTCCAGGCACTGAGGCTGCAGAAGCAGCTGGGTTGAGGAGTCATCAGCAGGCTCACGGAGATCAACTATGCACGGTGAAGTGTGGTCAGGAATATCGGGTGCCTCTTGCCACACATGACTTAGAGCAAAGATCACAACTGAAGGTCTCTCCCTTCTGGGAAAATCAGGAAGCTTCCCGAACGAGAAAGTATTCCACTGCAATGATGTGAATTGGTTCCTCTCCTGTTCCCAGTCAAAAATTAGCTCAAATTTTACCGTGTTTATTTCTTGAGCACTAGAGAGAGAGATGAGCCAATTATGTTCTCTGCTCCTAAGACGTTCCTGGTCTAGAGCGGGGGAGAGAGACAGAGAAAAAATAAATATATGTGCGGTAGAGGGTCACAAGGCACGGGGTCAGCCAAGTGGAGAGTGTGAGCAAGCTTGGGTGCCTGGAGATGGGTGTGAGGAGAGCAGGGAATTCACCGGTGAAGCCTTGGCCCACGTGGCACATACACTTTGCAGTCGGCGACAGCTCACCGAGGGGCTGGGAAGAATCTTTTTCCCAAATCTGGCAGGCTTTTGTCTCAAGTCAAGCTCTGTTCTGCACTAACGGTGAGACCCAGGAGCCTCTGTTCCTCCTCTGATATACACAGGTACGACTGATTCACGTGGTTGTCTGGCAGAAACTAACACAACAATGTGAAGCAGTTATCCTTCAACAAAAAGTAAAGTAAAAGAGGAAGGTAACTTTGCCTTGAGAGGGGCGACTATGGGCTGAAACGGCCCCACGTGGGGAAAGCGCCTGGGAAGCACACAGTAGGCTGTCAGGCAGTGCTGGTGGGTGGCTGAGCTTTTGGGGGCAGGGACTGGGTCTCTGTGCTGCTCTGGAGACCATCTACGCCACTCTCTCCTCCCCTCTGTCTGCCTCCCCTGGGACCAGCAGTCCCCTCTGGAGGGAGTCACAGGGAGCCCCGCTCACTTGCTGTGTGACTCACGCTTTTGCCCACCAAATACCCAGGCCCAGCGCAGGCAGCCCTTCCTGCCCAGTAACCAGCGCGACACCCGCTTTGCGTCCCCTCCTCAAGAGCACGAGGCATTGCAATTTAATGCGAGTCCTTCCCTTCCTGAAACACGCCTCCTTTCCCCCTCCTCCCCTGCAAGCTGAAATGAAATTATATATATTTCTTGCCATCGTCTGCTATCAACTGTGTCTCCCAGAGAATCATGGGTAATCTCAGATGCAAATATCCTATGCAAATCCAGCTGCTGGTTAAAATTAGGAGGAAGCCCAAGGCAGACGTGGTTACGGGCTGTAACTGGAATCTCCAGAGCCGTGATTCAGACGTGCAAGCAAAGCTGGCAGCTTTCAAGATGGAGCTCCAGACCCTGAGCTTCTGCGTGTCTGCGTGTGTGTGTGTGTGTGTGTGTGTGTGTGTGTGTGTGTATAAAGCAAGTGTGGCCCACTTACTTGGAAGATTTGGATGGGTTTCCAGGCTTTAATTCTCCCCCAGTGGTTCCCACCCAGGAGCAGCTCCCCCAGGGACATCTGGCGAAGTCTCGAGGCGCTTTGGTTGCCGCAGCTCAGGGGGTGCTGCCAGCAGCTGGTGGGGAGAGCTGGTTGCCGCCAAACATCCCACAAGGGGCAGGACGGTTCCCCCGGCAAAATGTCAGTAGTGCTGAAATTGAGAAACCCTGTCCAAATCTGTTCTAACCCCACGGGAATCCACAGGAGGAAGAGGAGGTGGAAGGCTGATGAGTCAGTGGTTACCTCTTCCTTGAAAGGAGAGCACGCCAAGCCCTACACAGCCCTCACTCACCTGGTATCCCCTCCTTTCGCAGCCTCACCCCGTCTTGCTTTGCTTGGTTGGGTGTTCTCCCTGGCCCCCTCTCTCCCCTCTCCCCACCGCAGAACCCCACTCTAACCCCTCCAGTGTGCGTCCTTACACACGGAGGCTTCCCGTAACACGTGGTGCCTCCGATCGGGTGAATGGGCTTTCACTTGCGTGAATGGTACTGGACTACAGATTTCATTCCGCTACTTAATTTTTCCTCTTCATGCTGCGCTTTTAAGATCTATCTCTGCTTCTGTGTGTAAACCTTGTTCGGTGCCTCTGACTACTGCAGAGCTTTCCAGAGAGACAGCTGCTCCCCAGAGAGTGGATACCCCGATCCCCCAGGGACGTGTGAGAGGGCTTCCCTGGGGTGCCCAGGCGTGGGGGAAGGGGGCACAGGGGTGCGGCACTTCCTTTCCCTTCGCACCGCCAGGCTCCTTCCAGAGCTCAGCGCTCCTCACGCTGCTGTCAATACACAGCATCACCAGCTCAAAGCTTTTTTCCAATCCAGTTGCTATGAAGGGCTATGATATTATTGTCATTTTTATTGAAGTAGAGTTGATTAACAATGTTGTGTTAGTTACTTCTGGGCAGCAAAGTGACTCAGTTGTACATATAAATACATTCTTTTCCATATTCTTTTCCATGGTTTATCACAGGCCGCTGAACATAGCTCTCTACGCTGCACCGCAGGACCGTGTTGTCCCACTCTGCCTGCGAGGGCTTGCGTCCACCAGCCCCGGCCTCCCCCTGCACCCTCCCCCGGCCTCTCCCCGCTGCACCCCAAC
>SJYT01015128.1:140095-151111 GCA_006410635.1 Cephalophus harveyi | reverse complement strand
CACCCTCCCCCGGCCTCTCCCCCTTGGCAGCTGTTCTCTACGTTCGCGAGTCTGTTTCTGTTTCCCAGACACGCTTGTTTGTGTCGTATTTCAGGTTCCACATCCAATGCCCTCGTGCGGCATCTGTCTGTCTGGCCTAGTGTGCTCATCTCTGATGGCATCCGTGTTGCTGCGAGTGGCCCTGCTTCCTTCCTTTTTATGCCCGCGTAGTCTTCCGTTGGGTACGTGCTCCACATCTTTATCCATCCATCTGTCGGTGGGCATAGAGGTTGTTTGCTTGTCTATTTTGACTAATGCTGCTGTGAATATATGGGTGCAGGCGTCGTTTTGAATCATAGTTTCGTCGAGAAATGCGTGTAGAAGTGGGATTGCTAATCGCGTGGTGACTCCATGTTCGTCTTCTGAGGGCCCTCCACACTGTTCTCCATAGTAGCCGCACCCAGTTAGATGCCCACCAGCAGTGTAGGAGGGTTCCCTTTCCTTCACGCCCTCTCTAGCTCTTGTTATTTGTAGCTTTTTAGATGAATATTGTGCGTGGTGACTCCATGTTCGTCTTCTGAGGGCCCTCCACACTGTTCTCCATAGTAGCCGCACCCAGTTAGATGCCCACCAGCAGTGTAGGAGGGTTCCCTTTCCTTCACGCCCTCTCTAGCTCTTGTTATTTGTAGCTTTTTAGATGAATATTGTCATTTTAATTGGAGGAAGGAAAGTGGATTGTTTTAAAGTATTTTCTAGGAATAGAAAGCTTTGCAGCAAGCTGGTGCCGGGGACATATTTCCCACCTACCTACACGTGAGGCGTTTGAAAGTCCAGAGAGCTCGAGGTGCGCAAAATCAGGAAGCCATTCACTCCTCAAAGAGCAAACATCTCCTGGGGTCCTCTCGGAACTGGTGTCCATGCTGAGCATTCAGGACAAAGAGGTCAGCAATGTAGTTATGCCCCCCTTCCCGCAAACGAGCAGGGAGAGAGAACCAGCAAAGAAATGATTCTTTCAAGGCCCCGTGATTAGCGCCACCAGGACTGTGTGTGGGGGGGCAGGTGGTGGAGTCAGAAAGAACTGCCCTGAGGAAGGGCCACTTAGACTGGAACCCGGGAGATAACAGGAATTACCCAGGCAATGGGCAGCAAGCTCCCAGGCTTCTCAGAGCCCCAGTTTCCCATCTGTGGACGAAATGGCACACATGGGCCCGGCACAGAGCACACGTTTAGTAACAGAGATGAACTTCATGCCTAGCAGTGTGTGGAGTGCTGATAGGAATATCAGAACTCGGGAGCCCTGCCCTGGGCGGGGCGTAGACACACAGGTGGGGTTTCTGTTACAGGAAGCCGGGAGCAAGGTGAAGACTTTATGGGCTGACGGGACGGGAAGGATTGGAGATGGATGGGAAGATGGGGGTGGTTAACGCAGAAACGAGATGGGGTCAGAGGGACCAGGGGAAACCAGAGAATCAAGAAAGGACTCGCGTGTATGCATGCCTGCTCTGTCGCTGAGACGCGCCCGATTCTTGGTGATGCCCTGGACTGTAGCCTGCCAGTCTCCTCTGTCCACGGGATTTCCCAAGTGAGAATACTGGAGCGGTTGCCATTTCCTGGACCAGGGGATCCTCCTGACCCAGGGACCGAACCTGCGTCTCCTGCATTGGAAGGGGGATTCTTTACCACTGAGCCACCTGGGAAGCCCAAGGGTGGATTGAGGGAGACCAAACCTGGGGTCTGGAGGCCACGTCGGAGCAGCTCCACGGATTCGGCAAGTAGAGCAGGCGTCTCTTTCCCAGGAGGACCCTCCACAGAAATGTGGGAGCTAGGCGCTAAATGCCCAGTTTGAAGGATGAGGAGCTGCGGCTGCAGAGGACGTCTCCTGGGTCAGTGATGGTCATGCTTAGGCGGGTCCTCTTGGGCCGGAACTTCCGCCATCAGCCTGGACCTCTTTTGCTATACCTACAGGGCTCCGCGGCCCTAGTGCTCTGGCTGAGTGTCTGCACGTGGGGTGCTGCCCCTGCTCCAGCAGCTCTCCAGGAAGGGGCTGATGGAGCCACACCACCGCCATCCCCCACCGACACACATGTACCTGAACTTCCCAAGTCCCTGTGAACACAGAACCCCAGCCCCTCGGCCTCTGGATCCTTCTCCTGGATACAAACCCGCCCTCTGAAGCCTTGTGTGTGTGCGCTCAGTTGTGTCCGACTCTTTGTGACCCCGTGACTGTAGCCCGCCGGGCTCCTCTGTCCATGGGATTCTCCAGGGAAGAATACTGCAGTAGGTTGCCATTTCCTGCTCCAGGGGGTCTTCCCAACCCAGGGATCGAACCCGCACCTCTTGCATCTCCTGCATTGGCAGGCGGGTTCTTTAACCACTGCACCACCTTGGAAGCCTTGGGGTGCACAAAACTTTCTTTTCCCCCTTCCTGTCTTGAGAAATTTGGAAAACTCAGCAGTGGCCACAGGACTAGAAAAGGTCACTTTTCATTCTAGTCACAAAGAAAGGCAATGCCAAGGAATGTTCAAACTACCGCACAATTGCACTCATCTCACACGCTAGCAAAAGTAATGCTCAAAATTCTCCAAGCCAGGCTTCAACAGTGAGTTGGACTCTGAAGAAAGCTGAGTGCTGAAGAATTGATGCTTTTGAACTGTGGTGTTGAAGAAGACTCTTGAGAGTCCCTTGGACTGCAAGGAGATCCAACCAATCCATTTTAAAGGAAATCAGTCTTGAATATTCATCGGAAGGACTGATGCTGAAGCTAAAACTCCAATACTTTGGCCACCTGATGTGAAGAGCTGACTCAGTGGAAAAGACCCTGAATGTGGGAAAGATTGAAGGTAGGAGGAGAAGGGGATGACAGAGGATGAGATGGTTGGATGGTATCATCGACTCAATGGACATAAGTTGATCAAGCTCCGGGAGTTGGTGATGGACAGGGAGGCCTGGTGTGCTGCAGTCCATGGTGTTGCAAAGAGTTGGACACGACTGAACGACTGAACTGCCTGACTGTCTGGAGAAAGAAGCCCCTGTTACCCAGCCTCTGAGAGATCAAACCCTCTTTCAGAGGGCCCTGTGGGGACCACCTCCCTCCGGACCCTGCGCACGTCTCCCCCGCATCGCCCCTCCCTGTTGGGACTCAGCCCCGCTCCAAGGGGCCCAGGCTCCCCACGGGCCCTCCCCCTGCCCCGGGCTCCAGGGAGCGGCGCTGCAGCCCCTCGTCCCAGCTCTTCTGGGTCTGCACTCCAACTGCATATTTTTCAATCTGGAAGCCGGAGGCCATTAGGCTTCAAAGACGATATAAAATGTGTTTAGTAATTGTGTGTTTCTTTTTAATATCGGCTAACTGTATTTTCAGGGAAAGAGGACCAGAGTTACAGAGAGAAATAAAGGAAAACCCACCCAGGAAAATAAAGACACATAGCTGTAGCTGCGAGGGAGGGAGTGGGGAGACTTCCTTCTGAGAGCGGCCGTGGGCCGCTTTCGAAGCAAATCTGGGTGCCTCTGGGGGCCCAGGGTGCGAGGCTGCCAGGGACTGCAGTCTATTCCCAGGATGAAAGGAAGACAAAAAAAAGGCAGCTTGAAGCCTGTGCTCTCGGAGCCACAGTCCACCCCCAGCCTCTTCAGAGACCCGGGTGAAGATCCCCGCTCTGGAGTCAGACGGCTCAGCCTGGTGGCCATGGTGACTGGCGGCTCTGGTGACACCAGCTTTGTGAGCTTTGATCCCCTCTTCTGTGAAATGAGGCCACAGCCATGGCGCCCGCCTTCGTGCTGTTCCGAAAATGCAGCGGCTAGAGAGAAGCTGGTGAGTGACAGGCTGTTTTTGGAGGATGGAAGCAGAGCCTCGGTTTTCTGGCGTTGCTGAGACTGGCCGGGGCCGAGTGGACCCCCAGCAGAGGCGGCAGGCCCTCAGGTGTCTCCAGGATGCGTCGCAGGCAAGGGCGTTGGAGGCAGGGTCTCATGTCTTCTCATCAGCTGAGCCTCATGTCTTCTCATCAGCTGAGCCTCAGACAGCTGCTGAGCGCCTGCTCAGCATGGCTTCAGCTTCATGCCATCTTGATGAAAGCCAGCCTTGGAAGGAGGCCGCCAAGGTGCCCCCTGTAAGCTGTGTGTTAAGGAAAGGAACGGGAACGTCTATTGAGGGTAGACTGCCAGGAACACTTCCCACAGACCATCACGATGTCCCTCCACCACCCCAAGAAGCAGGCTTGGGATTCCATTTTTCCAGATGAGCTGACACTCAGAGGTTGGTCCCCGGGGGGTTGGTCCCCAAAGGGGACCTTGCATCCGTCCCACCGAACTGCCGCCCTTGCCTCTGCCTCTTTCCTAAAGGCCTCCCTTTCTCTGCCTCTTCGAGTCCTACCTCTCCGTGAGTACTCTCAGCCCTGTGGTTTCCAAACCCCCAAGGCAGCCTGGGGGTGTCTGGTAGGGAGAGAATGCTCTCCAAAGAGCCTGCATGGCATCCCTGGAGCCAGGGCGACACGCTCCACCCCCGCACCAGGTCAGGAGTTACGGCCGCTGACCCGCTGCAGAGGCTTTATCTCCGATAAGGCTCTTTACAAGCCCCTCCATGACTAGAGAAAAGCTGATTGCAGGTTTACTGTCTGGAAAGGTAGAGAAAGGGTTCTGTGGGCTTCCACCTGTGTGGGCATGCGGCTTGAATCTGAGCAGGATTCTACAGTATGCATGAAACATCAGGACTCCGCGACGGTGATTTGTGACTTTATCTGGGAGAATCGACTAATGTGAATTACAAACCAAAACATACTCGGTCTCTGCCCCCACTGCCTGCAGGCATTTAAGCGGCCAGGCCAGGTCTGAGCAGGGGAGGGTTACCTAGCAGTGGTCAGGCATCCACCCCAGGCGGGGCACGGGGGGCAGAGTCAGATGCTGGGGGTTTGTTTTTCCTGATCTCATAGGTGATGAAAACCCTCTGAAAGCCTCTGAGTACTGAAATGACATTTTTTTTTTAAGTTAGAATTTAGACTTGTTGTCTGGAATGGTCAGATAGGGTCATCAGATTTAACAAATAAAAATTACAGGATGAATAATTTTTTAGCATCCAAATACCCCATGTAATATTTTACCATGCAACATTTGAGACATACTAGACAATTATTTATTTTTCAAGTCTGAAATCCAGTTTTAAATGTATATCTTGTTGTTTACCTGGCAACCCTAATTGGAAAGGAAGAGAAAGAAAAAAAAGGGGGAGATTAAAAATTCATATCTATGTGTTCCAGTATTTTATTCAGTATTTTTTCTAGCAATTTTATTTGCTGGGAACTTATATTAAATGTGGTATTGTCCCTTGAGTTACTGTTATAGCTACATAAAAACACATTCACATCCTCGCTCTCACATACACGAGTCATGGATTCTTAAATGTATTCATTCAGCAACTATGCGGTCAGTTTCTGTTATATAACAAAGGCTTTTCCAGGCATCCCCGATGGCTCGGCAGGTAAAGAATCTGCCGGCAGCGCGGGAGACAGGAGATGGAGGCTCGATCCCTGGGTCAGGAAGAGCCCCTGGAGGAAGAAAATGGTGACCCACTCCAGCATTCTTGCCTGAAAAGTCCCATGAACAGAGGGGCCCGGCGGGCTACAGTCCAAAGGGTTGCAAAGATCATGACCGAGCTGCTAAGTACGCATGCAGAATCCAGAAGTGACTTCAGGAAAGCATCTAGGAATGCACTGTCTCTGTCTCTAGATCTCCAGTGGCCTTCCACATCTCTGTCTCTGTAAAAGACACGTTCATGTCTTGTGCACGTGTGTTTATATGAGTATGCAGACAAGCACACACGTGTGTGCCTCCTGTAGCATTTTTGGGTTGGATGAGATGACACATTCTGACAAATAACAGTAAATAAAAATGCGGTGTCCAGTTCCCAGTGATTGGGCACTGGTATTCTATGCCAGCCGTTGCCACTCTGAAATCCCCAGCAGATCTTCGGACTGTTGGATTTCCCCCGTTACGTTCCCTGCCCTTGCACCGCCCACCGCAGGCCTCTCTCGCTCAGTTGCAGCTTCTTGTCTTGGACCTCTTTTATTATTATGACAATTTTTTGACTTTGAAATGAGTGTGATGCCGTATCAGGTTGACGCTGTTCTCCCGCATGTGCCCTGCGAGAAGCGTGCATGTTTATTTGGTCTGCATGCGACCAACTGCTAAAGTAGCAAGATCAGTACATGCAGAAGGGTTTTAGGAAGCATGGAAAACTGTTGTATTGGCCATGGTGGTGACATCATCTTTTAAGAGGTCCTATCTGGTCAATGTCAAGTGACTTTAAAAAATAATAACCTGCTTTTCTGAGTAGCTTAAATATGGACTTGGAAATGGTCTAGGATGCAATTAGCTTATGCTCTCTGGACATGTAATCTTGACCTAAAAAATTAATAAGAATAAAACTGCAGTGGAGACGCGGCCGTGGAGAGCAGACATGTGGACACAGAAGGGGAAGGAGAGGGTGGGACGAGCGGAGAGAAGAGTCTGGAAACATACACATCACCATCTGCAGCACCGACAGCCAGCGGGGTGTGCTGGGTGACAGGGAGCACAAACCCGGCCGCTGGGACAACCTAGAGGGGTGGGAGGGGGGTTCAAGAGGGAGGCGACCCGTGTATAGCTATGGCTGATTCATGTTGATAAATAGCAGAAATCAACACCATATTGTAAAGTGATTGTCCTCCAAATAAAAATAAGCCATTGTGCCAACACTTTCCAGTCTCCTGCAGTTTGCCACACGCGTGCATAGATACAGACATAGCTTTGCTTAATTTTCAGAGATACCAGGAATCGGACCGACTCAAGGGGATTGTGTGGCTTGTTCAAGGTCGTACAGCTAAGAGACGGGAAAGCCTGCATGCGAACCAGCCCTGGGTCTGTACAGATGCTTGGTGCCTGACCAACAGATCCAGACGATCTGACTCCCGAGGTCACTGCCTGTCTGCTGCGCCACTTAATCCCGGGTGGCTATCTGTCTTCCTTCCGGAAGTCCTCCTTTGGACCACCCCATCTCCATGCTTATCAAGGTCAGGTGTGACTTGCTCTAGCGTCTGGAAGACAGACTGGCTTTGCCCGTTGCTTGAAGCTTAGTGGGTACCAGTGGACTTCTGATTTCTGGTAGGATTTCTGGTAGGACTTAGATGAGCAGCTGTGAATAGAGGCTGGATCTGCAATGTGAAGCCTGAGCAAGATTAGTAAATCAGGGGAGTGGATCGTCCGGGCGAGGGCTTCCAGCCTCCCGGTTCTTGGGAGAGACGGAGGGGGATGATCCATGCAGACAGGAGAGTGGAGGACGTCCCTAAACAGCCAATTAAACCACTTTTAATGGTTTCGGAGAATATATGTTCAAGTTCCAAACCAATCTCAAGACTTAGTGAAGCAGAGATAACTGGGGCTTTGGCCGTGCAAGATAAACTAGAATTCCGAAATGCAGGCAATCCTGTTTTATATTAAGGCAAGCGAGAATCACCACGGATCCCAGTGCCCTCTCTCCTCGCGGTTTGATGCATGGTTACCCACAAGAAAATGCTGCGGCATCGAAACGCCATCCTGGCACGGAAGAGATACGGACTGAAGTAATGAGTGAACGAGCGCTTTGCCCGAGGGCGCTGATCATTGCAGTCAGAAGGGTAGAGGGTAAGCTGATTAGAGGATACAATAAGGAAAGTGGATATTTGGGATTAAAGAGGAAAATGTGAACAGCACACTGATGTACTCATTGGCTTGTGAAATGCAATATCAAGCAATTAATTTCATAAGTGTTTATTTAACTTGTGTAAACTGGGCTATGTCACAAAAGAAAGTTTTTTTTTTGTTTGTTTGTTTTATATCAGGCCCCCCGATGGGCTGCTACCCAGTCTGTGAGGCGTTTGTCCTTGAGTTGAACACTTGCCCCGAGTCCAAACATTTCTCATCCAAGCGCTAGGCGACAGGCACAGAAAGGTGCCTCTCTTGCTCTAGAAACAGCCCGGGATGGGCTCTCTCCGTGAGCAGGGTCTTTTCTTCGAGGCGGAGTCTGTGCTGATGGCGCCAGCCCTGCTGCCTTCGGCCTCTGCAGGTGCTCCCTGGCCCTGCCTCCATTTCCTCCTGTTCCCAGGATGCCCCTTCTTCCCCCTGTTCATTCTGTGTGCTTTGGGGCTCAGCCCAGGTGCTGGAGTCAGGCTGCCTCAGTGCAGATTCTGACTGCACCTCTCCCTCACTGTGTGGCCTGAGACAGGCTATCTAACCTTTCTGAACACCTGCTTTCTCATCTGCAAAATGGGCATATTAATACCAGCCACCTGCTGGAGCCCCTGGAAGGGTTAGATGAGATGAAGATGGAAAGCAATGCTCCCCTCCTTGGCTAGACACGAGAGCTTTAAAAAATGCCCGTGCCCAATTAATCCAACAAAAGCGGGCTCTGCGGGGAATGGGACTCAGCATTCAGTCTGAGGTTGCATCCATGTGAAATGCTTAGCAGAGTGTCCAGATCCTAGTAAGGACCCAGTGAGCGCAAGCTTCTGTTATCACAGAGCGCCTGTTTGTCGGTACCCCCAGCTATGCTCCAGGCCCTTTGCTAGACCCACTGTCCGGGAGACTCGCTGGTGAAGCAGATGCAGGCCTGCCCTCCTGGAAAGACAGTCCCATCAGATGGCGTCTCCTACGAGCCGGCTCGGCCGTGTACAACCACAGATGCTCCCTCTCCCTCTCCAGGGAGTGTCGCCCGGATCGCATTTGGTCACACTCCACTAGAACAACTCAGTGTCCCCAAAGGTGGTACATCTCCTCCCAGAGCTGATACCCCAGCAGTCCCTGGAGTGCCTTGGAATTTCATTAAGAAGCTTGGGATTCCCAGACCCACGGCCACCTTGGCTGTGAATGAATGTGACCGTATCTCAGAAGGTTCCAGGATGAAAGAATCTGGCCAATTAGTAACTGTGGCAAACACGGGGAGTCTGGGGCTGCATCAAGCTTCGTAGCCTGAGCTCAGCATCACCTGGACCTAGCGATAGATCTGGGGTGAGGGTTGGGTTTGGGGCCTGAACTCTACCCTAGCACCCCACCTCCTGCTTGGGTGAGCACCAGTAAACTGCCTGATATTGACAAGCCCCGCATTCTTACGGTAAAGGTGGCCTTTGCACAACTCTCAGTTACTATGAAGGACTTCCCTGAGAGTTCAGTTGGTAAAGAAGCCACCTGCAACGCAGGAGACCCCAGTTTGATTCCTGGGGCAGGAAGATCTGCTGGAGAAGGGATAGGCTACCCACTCCAGTATTCCTGGGCTTCCCCTGTGGCTCAGCTGGTAAAGAATCCGCCTGCAGTGTGGGAGACCTGGGTTGGTAAGAACCCCTGGAGGAGGGAACAGCTACCCACTCCAGTATTCTGGCCTGGGGAATTCCATGGACTGTATGGTTCATGAGGTCGCAAAGAGTCAGACAGGACTGACACTTTTGCAGTGACTATGAGGATTAAATGATGCCTGAAGGCACAGTACTCGGCACACGAAGGGCACCAACCACAGGCCTCACTTCCTTTCCCCTCTGTGTATGAGCCCATCCTGCAATTTCAAACCGCCTTGCATGGCTGGTTTAATGCCCAGAGCTGCTGATCGGAGGTGCCTTTGACATGTTCGTTAAGGAGGGTTCACTGGGCCTCTCTTCAGCAGCATTGTGAGAGTGGCTGGTTTGAGGCTCCCGGAGACCCTGGCTGCCTTTCTCATAGTACACTCCCTAATTCAGAGTCAACACAAATCCACGCTGACCTTATTCAAGTTGGGCTGCCTTCCTGGGGGCCTGTGCTCCCTCCTAGGAGCAATCTGGGGCCTTCATTAGGGACATAGGCTCTGGAGTCAGACAGACCTCGCTTTTTCCAATACCAGCTGTGAATCCTTGGGCAAACCTCTGCGCCGCTCTGGGCTTCCTTTTCCACATTCCCACGATGCGCCAAATCCCCTGGAGGGATCTGGAGAAGGCTATGCTTTTCTCCAGGCTTCCCTGGTGCCTCAGACAGGTAAGAATCCGCCTGCAACGCAGGAGACCCAGGCTTGTTCCCTGGGTCGGGAAGATCCCTGGAGAAGGGAATGGCAACCCACTCCAGTGTTCTTGCCTGAAGAATCCCACGGACAGAGGAGCCTGGCGGGCTACAGTCCATGGAGTCGCAAAGAGTCAGACACGCCTGAGCCACTGACACCTTCACTTTCCACGCTCCTTTCCAGCCACAGGGATCTTCTTTCTCTTCCTCACACCACGTCAAACCGCCTCCCACCTCGCGGCCTTTGTACTTGCCATTCCCACTGCCTGGCGTTCCTTCCTGCACTCCTTTTCATATTTTATATTTCAGCTTAAAGGTCACCTCCTCAAGCAGACCTACCCTGACATGACCACCTAAGTAACGGCATTCCAGCCTTTCATCCTCTTCCCACCCTTTACCACAATCTGATCTGGTTTGTTCGTTGATTTTTTCAAATCAGTTTATTGTCTGTGAGCCAGTGGAGGTTCCTTGAAGGCAGAACCCTTTTTGAGTTTCATCGTTCATTCCACAGTACCTGCCCCATAATCCATGCATGCTAAGTCACTTCAGTCAACTCTTTGCAACCATATGGACTATAGCCCACCAGGCTCCTCCATCCATGGGATTCTCCAGGCAAGAATACTGGAGTGGGGAGCCATGACCTCCTCCAGCAGATCTTCCTGACTTAAGGATTGAACCTGCATCTCTTATGTCTCTGCATTGGCAGGCGGGTTCTTTACCACTAGTGCCGGCTGGGACACTCAGCAAATATTTCTCAAAAGATACCTGATGATGATCAGTTCAGTTCAGTCACTCAGTCGTGTCCGACTCTTTGCGACCCCATGAATCGCAGCACGCCAGGCCTCCCTGTTCATCACCATCTCTCGGAGTTCACTCAGACTCACATCCATCGAGTCAGTGATGCCATCCAGCCATCTCATCCTCGGTCGTCCCCTTCTCCTCCTGCCCCCAATCCCTCCCAGCATCAGAGTCTTTTCCAATGAGTCAACTCTTCGCATGAGGTGGCCAAAGTACTGGAGT
>SJYT01015128.1:123345-135367 GCA_006410635.1 Cephalophus harveyi | reverse complement strand
TTCCAAAGAAAGGCAATGCAAAAGAATGCTCCAATTACCGCACAATTGCACTCATCTCACATGCTAGTAAAGTAATGCTCAAAATCCTCCAAGCCAGGCTTCAGCAATACGTGAACCGTGAACTCCCTGATGTTCAAGCTGGCTTTAGAAAAGGCAGAGGAACCAGAGATCAAATTGCCAACATCCGCTGGATCATGGAAAAAGCAAGAGAGTTCCAGAAAAACATCTACTTCTGCTTTATCGACTATGCCAAAGCCTTTGACTGTGTGGATCACAATAAACTGTGGAAAATTCTGAAAGAGATGGGAATACCAGACCACCTAACCTGCCTCTTGAGAAACCTATATGCAGGTCAGGAAGCAACAGTTAGGACTGGACATGGAACAACAGACTGGTTCCAAATAGGAAAAGGAGTCCGTCAAGGCTGTATATTGTCACCCTGCTTATTTAACTTCTATGCAGAGTACATCATGAGAAACGGTGGGCTGGAAGAAGCATAAGCTGGAATCAAGATTGCCGGGAGAAATATCAATAACCTCAGATATGCAGATGACACCACCCTTATGGCAGAAAGTGAAGAGGAGCTGAAAAGCCTCTTGATGAAAGTGAAAGAGGGGAGTGAAAAATTTGGCTTAAAGCTCAACATTCAGAAAATTTAAGATTATGGCATCCAGTCCCATCACTTCATGGCAAATAGATGGGGAAACAGTGGAAACAGTGTCAGACTTTATTTTTTTGGGCTCCAAAATCACTGCAGATGGTGACTGTAGCCATGAAATTAAAAGACGCTTACTCCTTGGAAGGAAAGTTATGACCAACCTAGACAGCATATTAGAAAGCAGAGACATTACTTTGTCAACAAAGGTCCATGTAATGAAGGCTATGGTTTTTCCTGTGGTCATGTATGGATGTGAGAGTTGGACCATAAAGAAGTCTGAGTGCAGAACAATTGATGCTTTTGAAGTGTGGTGCTGGAGAAGACTCTGGAGAGTCCCTTGGACTGCAAGGAGATCCAATTAGTCCGTCCTAAAGGAGATCAGTCCTGCGTGTTCATCGGAAGGACTGATGTTGAGGCTGAAACTCCGATACCTTGTCCACCTCATGAGAAGAGCTGACTCATTGGAAAAGACCCTGATGCTGGGAGGGATTGGGGGCAGGAGGAGAAGGGGACGACAGAGGATGAGATGGCTGGATGCCATCGCCGACTCGCTGGACATGCGTTTGGGTGAACTCCAGGAGTTGGTGATGGATAGGGAGGCCTGGCGTGCTGCGGTTCATGGGGTCGCAGAGAGTTGGACACGACTGAGCGACTGGACTGTGCTGGACTGAGGAACACGCCAGACCCTGTTCCCACACTGTCACGTGTGTTCACTTGTTTGCTTCTCCCCGTCACCCTGTCTCACAGAGGAGGACACTGAAGCATCAGGAGGGCTTAGCAGCATGCCCAGGTCACAGAGTCGGGCACTGGAAACAGAGCCAGAATTTAAACTCCAGCTGCTCAGCTCCAGAGCCTGGAGGCTGGATGAGTGGACGGACGAGTGAGTTAGTGGCTAAAGCAGTTAGCACAGCACCCAGCACTCAGTACATGATGGCGCTTGGGGCTTCCTGGGCGGCACCGGTGGTAACACAATGCCTGCCAGGGCACGAGACAAGGGTTCGATTCCTGGGTCCAGAAGATGCCCTGGAGGAAGGCATGGCAGCCCACTGCATTATTCTTGCCTGGAGAATCCCATGGGCAGGGGACCCTGGAGGGCCACCATCCATGGGGCTGCGAAGAGCTGGACACGACTGAAGCGACTGAGGACGCACGCCCATGTGACGGTGATCATCAGCGTTTCAACATCACAGCACTCTCTCCTCCTACGCAAAAAGGATGCTGCCTGTCCCCAAGGTCCTAGTGCCTCACCACACGCTCCACTCCCATCGTTCCGTCTCCGTTGTCCAAGGTTCTGTAAACAAACTACCAAAAAAAAAAAAAGTGTATTCAAAGATGCTGCTGTCCACAATAAGGAACCAGAAAGCTGCATATTCACAGGGTGAATGAGGACCAGGAGCCAGCGTGAGGAACTCTGCCCATGGCAAAGGTCATGAGGAAGGAGGCTTCGGCATACGCAAAGGCGGGATGGAGCCTCAGGAAACCCCCTGTTCCCAAGCATCTACCCCTAAAACCAGAGTCTACCTACTTTACTGTTTCATGCTCTCACCTACGCCTCTGACTTTATGGGGGGCTGTTACCCACCAGTTCTCTCGGAGAAGGAGTTAACTTGCAGCTCCAGTCAATAAAAATTCCTGGGCGTGACAAGCGTGTCTCAGGTCAAACCTCTCTGCTGACAGACTAGCTTGTTTCCCACACTGTCACGTGTGTTCACTTGTTTGCTTCTCCCCGTCACCCTGTCTCACAGAGGAGGACACTGAAGCATCAGGAGGGCTTAGCAGCATGCCCAGGTCACAGAGTCGGGCACTGGAAACAGAGCCAGAATTTAAACTCCAGCTGCTCAGCTCCAGAGCCTGGAGGCTGGATGAGTGGACGGACGAGTGAGTTAGTGGCTAAAGCAGTTAGCACAGCACCCAGCACTCAGTACATGATGGCGCTTGGGGCTTCCTGGGCGGCACCGGTGGTAACACAATGCCTGCCAGGGCACGAGACAAGGGTTCGATTCCTGGGTCCAGAAGATGCCCTGGAGGAAGGCATGGCAGCCCACTGCATTATTCTTGCCTGGAGAATCCCATGGGCAGGGGACCCTGGAGGGCCACCATCCATGGGGCTGCGAAGAGCTGGACACGACTGAAGCGACTGAGGACGCACGCCCATGTGACGGTGATCATCAGCGTTTCAACATCACAGCACTCTCTCCTCCTACGCAAAAAGGATGCTGCCTGTCCCCAAGGTCCTAGTGCCTCACCACACGCTCCACTCCCATCGTTCCGTCTCCGTTGTCCAAGGTTCTGTAAACAAACTACCAAAAAAAAAAAAAGAGTATTCAAAGATGCTGCTGTCCACAATAAGGAACCAGAAAGCTGCATATTCACAGGGTGAATGAGGACCAGGAGCCAGCGTGAGGAACTCTGCCCATGGCAAAGGTCATGAGGAAGGAGGCTTCGGCATACGCAAAGGCGGGATGGAGCCTCAGGAAACCCCCTGTTCCCAAGCATCTACCCCTAAAACCAGAGTCTACCTACTTTACTGTTTCATGCTCTCACCTACGCCTCTGACTTTATGGGGGGCTGTTACCCACCAGTTCTCTCGGAGAAGGAGTTAACTTGCAGCTCCAGTCAATAAAAATTCCTGGGCGTGACAAGCGTGTCTCAGGTCAAACCTCTCTGCTGACAGACTAGCTTGTGTGACAGCCTCTCAACCATAAACAGCACAGAGAGTTTGGTAAGGTAAGGTAAGGTAAAGTCACTCAGTCGTGTCCGACTCTTTGCGACCCCGTGGACTGTAACCTACTAGGCTTCTCTGTCCATGGGATTCTCCAGGCAAGAATACTGGAGTGGATTGCCATTTCCTTATTTTGAAAGTCTTAATTAGCATAGGGCTTTTCTCATTGTTGAGTCAATGATTGCCGCCAGGCCTCCATATCCTTAGGCACCTGGGAATATATTAATCAATGTATTTGGAATATAGAAAAAGAAATATAGTAGTTTTTGATGTTAGCAATACTAGACTTTTTGAGTTAATGAATTTTCTCTTTTGTTATAGATCACTGTACTTTGTTATAAATCACTGTGTCCTTGCTATGCAAAAATGTAACTTTATCACTATCTTAAAGACTAAATAGATCTTAAGAACATTGGTGAAGGGTTTTCATTTGTTGGGCTGATATTTGCTGCTAAATCTCCATATTCCTTGCCCTTATAATGAATATAACTAGCATATAGGAGAAATAAGTATTAACCTTTAAGATGAATCATGTTAACCTTGGGTTAAATAAATTCCTTTCTTAGTTGTAACCCACTACATCCTCACCCTATAGGAATGAAACTTTATCTGGTACCTTCAGAGGGTGGCGCCTGGTTTAAGAATAAACACCCTTGGAAAAAATAAGTTTTTTGGTTATCAGAAAGAAAGAGTCGTAAAATGTCAGCAGGCCTCATGGCCAGAAGATGATGTAAATCCCCTAAGACCTTTTTTTTATACATTTATGTGAAGCACCTGATATTGACAAGGGTCGGGACTGCTGACCCCCGCGTGACTTTAAAATTTCCTTTTGTCTCTATGTGTAACAAAGGGTATATAAGCAAACCTAAAAATAAAGAAATTGGATCCGTTTCTGGAAAGACTGATTCTCCCGTGTCGTTTCTTTCTTGCTCCCCGTTTTTCTGGCTGAATTCCCGTCTGGAGCGTGGGTGCTCGCCACGTCTACTTACTTGCCCTGGCTTTTAAGTTCCATGTGAGAAGGAGCCCAAGGAGGGGGCACCTTCTGATATTCAAGTGGCGCCGGTGGCCCAGCGTAGACGGTGCAAACTCCTTGTCTTGGAGTTTTATTGGTATACCATGTAAACCAAGTTATTCAGCCTCTTTTTCTCCACTAATATGCTCCCCGTTTTTCTGGCTGAATTCCCGTCTGGAGCGTGGGTGCTCGCCACGTCTACTTACTTGCCCTGGCTTTTAAGTTCCATGTGAGAAGGAGCCCAAGGAGGGGGCACCTTCTGATATTCAAGTGGCGCCGGTGGCCCAGCGTAGACGGTGCAAACTCCTTGTCTTGGAGTTTTATTGGTATACCATGTAAACCAAGTTATTCAGCCTCTTTTTCTCCACTAATATTTCCTACTACGCTATTTCTTTCTAATCTCCCTCTATATCTTTAATTAAGCAATTAATTCCTAGGACGCTGACTCCATCCCCGCTTCGAATTACCCTGGACCCACCGGGGCTGGACCCTGGCATTTGAGTAAACTCTGGGAGTTGGTGATGGGCAGGGACGCCTGGTGTGCTGCAGTCCATGGGGTCACAAAGAGTCAGACATGACTGAGCGACTGAAATAACTATCTATATGTAAAATCACCATCACCAGAAATTACCAAAACTTTACAGAAAACTTTCTATTCTTCGTCTACATTAAATCCCAGACCTTCCTCTCACTTGGCAGTTCAACAGCTTGTAAGTTACGTGTCCTCTCTAGGTCTCACTTGTCTCAAGTGTAAATTGGGTTGAATACTCGAATTCCTTCACAAGATTGTTGTAAGGGGTCAAATGAGTGGCCCCCTTTAAAAACTCGCTGTGTTGAACTCTGATCATCCCTGCCCTGTCCTACTTTTTCCCCCCACTTACCATAGCTCTTATGACTTTCTAAGAGACTATAAACTTTATTTATTTGGTTATATTTGGGCTTCCCTACTGGCTCAGACGGTAGAGAATCTGCCTGCAATGCAGGAGACCCAGGTTGGATCCCTGGGTCGGGAAGATCCCCTGGAGGAGGAAATGGCAATCTACTCCACTATTTCTGCCTGGAAATTGGCATGGATAGAGGAGTCTAGCGGGCTGCAGTCCACAGGGGTGCAGAGAGTCGGACATGACTGAGCGACCAAGCGCCTAGGCTTTACAAGTGTCATTTGGCCAGGGCAGGACGGGAATGAGAAAGCGATTGGAGAGCCTCACCCTTGGATGAGGATGACCTCGTGCTGACCTGGGACGGCAGCAGGAGGCAGAAGAAGGAGAGATCAGACACCAGGGAGAGGTGGAGACTGGGCTCGGGGCTGGCTGCCGGCAGGGACGGAGGAGAGTGAGAGGCAGCCGTGCTGCCTCCCGGAGCCAGGCGCCTCGGTCCCCGCAGCAGGGTGACGAAAGGGCCGCTCGTCTCAGAAATCGCCAGGTCACCTCCAGCCTGGCCTCCCCACTGGCTGCTGCCAGGTGATGATTCACTGCAAATAAGAAAGAGGGGAAGGAGACAGCAATGATGAGGACCCCGATGCGGGAAAGAATTCCAGATAAATGGGTCCTTTGATCATTGGACCGATTTCCGCAAAGGCTTGTTAGCTCCGAGAAGATCAAATGGGGAAGATAATGAGCAATTTTCAGGTAGTAGGTGCAGCCTCCGAGGTGACAACCCAATTTAGTCAGATTCTTAATCAAGTCCGAATCCCTGACTTGACGCTATTTGCGGAGTCTATTACTCCATTATGCTGAGTGCTTTGCTGTCTACGGTCCCCAGATTTCCAGTCGTTAGAGGTATTTATCTCCATGCAATTTAATTAAAGTCTAGTGTTTAATGACACAATGTGCACTAATTATTTCTTGTTGGTTGTTGAGAGTGTTTTTTTTTTTTTTTTCTTTTTCCTCTCCCCTCTTTTTGCAACAAAGCAAAAATCTCCTTATGTCACTTGGTAAAGGAAAGGTGGAAGAAGCGGGCTGGGAGGGGTGGGTTGACCTGCTGACAGATTGGATGTTGAGGCTTCTAAGAAGAGAGAGACTGCCTCTCCCTTGGATCCTTGAAGCTGGTGCGATGTCCACATCACTGAGGGAACACGCTCTCTCTGGAGCCTGTGGAAAGCAGCACAGACCAGGGGCCCAGGAGACACTCGTGAAGTGCCGCCCCGTGCTGCCGTCACCGTTTCTGCTTCGTTGTGCATGGTTGGCAGCGGGTCTACAGTACAGAAGGAGCCTCGGGTCCCACAAGAGCGTAGCAATTTACAGGTGAAACCCTCCTCGTTGCTGGGACCCCGGGTGGCTTTATTCTGAGCTTTTATCAAAGCAGGACAAGTATTGAGAGGAGATTCTAGACTGGAGAGCAGTTTAGCCCCTTCCTGGAGCCCTAAAGCCCGAGGTCACCTGGCCTTAGAGACAGCTGAGATACCTTTTATTTTTTAATTAATTTATTTATTTTAATTGGAGGATAATTACTTTACAAGATTGTGAGGATTTTTGCCATACATCGGAGTGAATCAGCCATGGATACAAATGTGTGCCCCCCATCCTGAACGCCCCTCCCATCTCCCTCCCTGCTCCATCCCTCTGGGCCATCCCAGAGCACCAGCTTTGGGTGCCCTGCTTCATGCATTGAACTTGCCCTGGTCATCTGTTTCACACATGGCAATGTATATGTTTCAATGCTATTTTCTCAAATCATCCCACCCTCACCTTCTTCCACAGAGTCCAAAAGTCTATCCTTTACGTCTGTGTTTCTTTCGCTGCCCTGTATATAGGATCATCATTGCCATCTTTCTTAATGCCATATATGTGTGTTAATATGCAGTATTTATATTTCTCTTTCTGACCTACTTCACTCTGTATAATAGACTCCAGTTTCATCCACCTCATTAGAACCGACTCAGATGCATTCCTTTTTATAGCCAAGTAATATTCCATTGGCAGACTTTATTTTCTTGGGCTCCAAAATCACTGCAGATGGTAACTGCAGCCATGAAATCAAAAGACTCTTGCTTCTTGGAAGAAAAGCTATGACCAACCTAGACAGCATATTAAAAAGCAGAGACATTACTTTGCCGACTAAGGTCCCTCTAGTCAAGGCTATGGTTTTTCCAGTGGTCATGTATGGATGTGAGAGTTGGACTGTGAAGAAAACTGAGCACCAAAGAATTGATGCTTTTGAACTGTGGTGTTGGAGAAGACTCTTGAGAGGCCCTTGGACTGCAAGGAGATCCAACCAGTCCATTCTGAAGGAGATCAGCCCTGGGATTTCTTTGGAAGGAATGATGCTCAAGCTGAAACTCCAATACTTTGGCCACCTGATGTGAAGAACTGACTCATTGGAAAAGACCCTGATGCTGGGAAAGATTGAAGGCGGGAGGAGACGGGACGACAGAGGATGAGATGGTTGGAAGGCATCACCAACTCAATGGACATGAGTTTGATCAAGCTCCGGGAGTTGGTGATGGACAGGGAGGCCTGGTGTGCTGCAGTCCATGGGGTTGCAAAGAGTTAGACATGACTGAGTGACTGAACTGAATTGAATATTCCATTGTGTATATGTACCACAACTTGCTGCTGCTGCTAAGTTGCTTCTGTCGTGTCTGACTCTGTGTGACCCCATGGAGCCCACCAGGCTCCTCCATCCATGGGATTTTCCAGGCAAGAGTACTGGAGTGGGGTGCCATTGCCTTCTCTGGTACCACAACTTCCTTATCCATTTATCTGTCGATGGACATCTAGGTTGCTTCCATGTCTTCAGCTGAGACATCTTTAAGGAGATGGTCCACTCACTGTGTCCAGGGGTTGGAGAGAGAGGGTGGGCTCCAAGAGAACCTACAACATCATCCCTGCCACCTTAGCAGAGTCATCCATTCCCACTGAGCCTCAGTTTCCTTATGTGTACAAGGGCACCATGAAACCCCGTGAGGATTCGAAAAGATAAACCATAAAGACCCCTGCCTTTGCTTGGCACATATGCCTGATTCAATGATAAACGACTTGGATTATTAGTATTACCACGGCTCACAGCAGTGCGTGGCCAAAGGGCAGAGCCCAGAAGTTCATGCAATCAGTGTTTGGGGGTCAGGGGGATTCTCTAGAGTGAGGACAAGTGCTACCATGGAGGGTAGAAGTACTCGCACCAATGTCTGGGGTTGAGGGCGGCCAGGTTCACTCTATGCAGGTGAGAACTGGTGAAGCCAGTGGTGAGCAGCGTTCAGATCTAGAGAAAGAATGACGGTACCTCCAGGAAGACAGCTGAGATGAACGATCATCCACGGGTCAGGGAGCCTGGTGTGGGGGTGCACTGAGGCTTGCAGGGAATGTGTGGGTGACCAGGCGGCCCCGGGCCTCCCAGGCGGGGAAGCCCCGAAGAGCTGCAGTTCCTGCTGCTGGGATTGGGGCTCACGTCTGGACACCAGCAGGCAGATGGGATCGGATGTCCCCCTCCTGGCGCAGGGGCAAGGGGCAGCTTTCAGGAGCTGGTGTAGGCGGGGCTGACCCTGGCGAGGGGTGAGTCTTGGAGGCCAGGGCTGCTGGGGTGTGCCAGTTGGGCCACAGAAAACAGAGGTCTGGAGCATGGGCTTCGGAGTCTAACTGGCCTCGAGACCTGATCCCTCCGCGAACTCAGTCGGCTCATGCCACCAGCCTGAGTCCCGTTTTGACATCGGTCAAGTGGGACAGGCCTAGGGCCTGACTGCACCAAACTGGAAGGGAGGTGGGGTGGAATAATACTTTCCCGATACCAATGAAGGGCTTAGTATATTCTCAGCTGCTTCTGTTGCTCGGGGACCAAGGCACTCTGGGTGCTAAGATCTCATCTTCAGGAACACTGGACTGGGACAAAAAGACATGTTCTGTTGACTACCTGCAGGTTTTGAAGTCCCATGGGGACTTGAAATTTATTTGCCTCCATTCCTTTAGTGAGGCCAGGTGTCTTCCCGTCAGAGTGAGACCCCTTGTGAGATCCTTTCTGTTGCTCACGGTGAATGCGCATGGCCCTGAAGAGGGGCCCAGGGGTCCCTGTGCCTGCTGTCCCCTTGGGGAAAGAGGCCCTGAGACAGTCTTTCTGAAGAGTGGCCGCGGCCCTGGGCACGGAGGCCCTGCTAATCCCAGTCACCTCAGGTGCAGTCAGGATCAGTCCCCAAGCGGCAACCGAAGCATAGGTCCCCCGCAGAGACTCGGGAGGGTGGGAAGGACGGCCAGGAACGACGCTTTATCCCAAGTGGGATAAACGGGGCCATCTGGCTCTCTCTCCCAGGGCTCAGACGCAGGGGCCCCAGAGAAGGTGGATCATTGCAGGCACTTGGGGGCTACTGCGGAACATTTGCTTCTGTCTTTCACGGGCCCCAAACTCCGGAAGCCAGTGTGATGGTGTGCCCCTGCTAGCTCCCTGCCATTCCCGTCTGCAGTGCCCCCTGTCCCCACAGCGCCAGAGGCAGCCTGCATGGGAAGTGCAAAGTGAAAGTGTTAGTTGCTCAGTCATGTCTGACCCCGTGGACTGTAGCCCACCAGGCTCCTCTGTCCATGGGATTCTCCAGGCAAGAGCACTGGAGTGGGCTCCCATGCCCTCCTCTAGGGGATCTTTCCAAACCAGGGATCCAACCCAGTCTCCTGCATGCAGGCAGGTATTTCACTGTCTGGGCCATCAGGGAAGCCCCAACCTGGATGGGGCTCATACCTAAAGCCTTAGAAAGTCGAACTGATACAGGGTCTGTGAAGTGCCAGGCACTGTGTGTGAGACCAGCTCCTGGCCACCAAGGCGCTCTTGCCTGGTGGGAGGTGAACACCCAGTGGCGGTTTATTTGCTCAGTCATGTCCGACTCTTTGCAATCCCGTGGACTGCAGCCCGCCAGGCTCCTCTGTGCGTGGATTCTCCAGGCAAGAGCACTGGAGTGGGTTCCCATTCCCTTCTCCAGGGGATCCTTCTGACCCAGGGATTAAACCGGGTCTCTTAAGTGCAGGCAGATTCTTTACAGACTGAGCAATGAGGGAACATCCAGGCAGATCATTAACAGAGCGTGTGAGAAGTCCTGAAATAAAAGCAGGCACAAAGAGAGCGCTTTGGGCTTCCCAGGTGGTGCTAACGGTAAAGAACTCTGCCTGCCGGTGCGGGAGACTAAGAGACATGGGCTCAATTCCTGGGTCAAGAAGGCCCCTGGGAGGAGGGCCTGGCCACCCACCCCAGTATGTTTGCCTGGAGAATCTCATGGACAGGGGAACCTGGTGGGCTACAGTCCATAGGGTCGCAGAGTCGGACACGACTGAAGCAATTTAGCAGGCGTGAGGGAGAGCAGGCGGCTGGCCTCCCGGGTGGTCAGAAAAGGATGCCTGAGAAGGTGATGCTGGAACTGGGTTCACGGGAGGAAGAGGCGCATCCTGGGGCAGAAACCGGCATGTGTAAAGGCAGAGGGGTGAGCGATGGACGAAGCCTGAGACCAGGGGAGGAACAGTGGGCGAGGAAACCAGAGCAGAAGATGAGGCTGCCTCTCAATGTCTTTGCGAGGATCGAGGCCTGCGGCCCCCAGTCAGAGAGCCTGCTGTGCCTCACCCTCTGTTGAGCTCGGGTAACTCCCGGACGCTAGAAAGTTAATGAACACCCAGGGGGGCCTTGAGAAATCTTCCGAAGTGGGTAACGACAGGCAAATGTTCCCTAACGACCCCTCCTGAGACACCTCCCCTCCCTTCTTCCGCCCAGCACGGAAGCCTTGGCCTGGGGTCAACCAGAAGCAAAGCGCACTGATGGAGGTGAGCTCACCGGGTGCCCCAGCGGCTCTAGGAGTCGGGCTCAGCCTTCTCGCTGCAAAGGAGAGTCTCAGAAAATCACCCAACAAGGGCTGAAAAAGGTAAGGGAATAGAGAGGCCTTTGGATCCAGCGGGCTCTGGGACTCCAAAGCTGCAGTTTGAAAGGTTTTATGGGAGTTTCTTCAAGGAAACAGATATCTCCACTGACACTTGCCAAGGCATTTTCTCTGGTAACAAGCTTCTTTATTCAAGCAAACAAAGAAACCATCACACACAGAGGACTGAGGAGAGCTGTCAGATGCTGTTCTGGGGAGAAATGAAAGAGGCTTCTGGAGAAACTAAAGCACAGAAAAGTTGAAGGTCAAGACAGAGGCCCCCCTTCCAGCTGTCTTGCAGCATGCGGGACACTGAAGACAGCCCGCCCACCAAACCACACCTGTCCCGGGGCTGCAGGACGCGCGGGCCACCCGGGGAGGAGTCTGACCAGCCACGGTGGTCCTCCCCTGAGCCTCAGTAGTTCACCGGCCACCCCTCTGCTCCTCAAGATTATCTCTCTGGGTGATGAAATGAGGATGTTTCCCTCCCAAACTCAAGTCTTTTCAGCTTGGGTGAGAAGGCAGAGGAACCACCATCAGTCAACCCAAAAGCTGTCCTGAGACCTGAGTGATCTTTGCCCTTCTCACTGTTTTTAACATTCCCAGATCTCCTCCTTATGTAGAAGAACCCTGTCGCTGCTCAGCAACATCAGCGTCTTTGCTCGGTGACAATGGAGACCCATGCTGCAAGCACAACAATAAAAAATGACAGCCACAGACGTGGCAAAGGGCTTTGCCATTTGCAAATGCTGCCCATCCCTGGTAGCACTGTC
Organism: Cephalophus harveyi; assembly: GCA_006410635.1. Lineage (NCBI taxonomy): Eukaryota > Metazoa > Chordata > Mammalia > Artiodactyla > Bovidae > Cephalophus > Cephalophus harveyi. The sequence continues at coordinate 123,386 of SJYT01015128.1, read as the reverse complement.
CCTGACAGTAAATTGGGTCAAAGTTTCGGGGGGGGGGGGGG